>CM032157.1:12817621-13010034 GCA_018901935.1 Pugionium cornutum | reverse complement strand
CAAGTGAGATTTGAACCAAACCACAATAATGATTATACCGACAAACGAATAAGTTTTATACGAGCGAATAAAATCAGTCAATCTTTTAAGAACATCTTACTGTAGTGGAAACGGTCATATAACTAAATAGGAAGAGTATGGAAGCTGGCATAATTGACACAAACAAAGCATATTTTGGGAGTTTCCGTACTGGACGGATATGAACCTACGACATAATCTTGATGTGATACATATAGAAAAAAATTTCTTCGATAACATCATAAATACTGTTATGAATGTCAAGGATAAATCAAATGATATAGTTAAGTCAAGATTAGACATTGCAAAGTTTTGTTTTTGAAAAGAGTTGCACGTGAATGGTCAGGGTAATGCTCCTTTCCCTACATTTAGATTAAGAAAAAGCCAAATAACACTTATTGGAATGTATCAAATGAGGTTAAATTTTTGGACGGCTACGCGACAGATTTAACAAATTGTGTGGATATGGATGGACTAAAAGTTCTCAAACATGAAAAGCCATGACTGCCATGTTTTTATGGAGATGCTTCTGCTTTTTATATTTGCAAAACTTTTACCACGAAACGTTCATCTAGCATTATCAGGTATATACAATTAAACATATTTTTTAGGTACGTATAATAATAATAATTGCACATACTAATTACTAGATTCAAATTTGAGTAACATAGGGATTGGAGGATTTTCCAAATCATTGCAACAAAGTCGTGTCCAAATTTTGACGGAAAACATAGTCATAATTTTGTGCAATTTGGAGAAGAACTTTCCACCTGCATTTTTTTATGTCTTATCATCACAGAAATACTACAAATACAAATCATTTATTCTAGGTACGTAAATAATTAACTATAAATATATGTTAATTTATATATATTACGTAAATTTCTATAAATTTGTTTATATAATCAACTAATTTACATTTTATTATATGATGTACCACAACCTCTCAAGCAGATCAAGTTTGTTATATTCCTTATTCGCACACCAAATCATCATCAAAACACATATGACTCAGTGTTCTCAAAGTTAATCGGAGATCTAATATTTTGGGAAACTATAAAAACAAAAACAAGATCCTTTTGCAACAAGAAAATGATGAAGAGGTAACAGTGGTTGATGAGATAGAAGTGGATCGTTTGGTACGTAGATACAATTAATCAAACCAAAGAAACTGATTTCGATGTTGGAGATGTCAAACTAGAAGATGAATTTGAGATGTAATATATTTTACTTATAAAATGGTATTACAAATTCTATAATCATTTATGTACACAAAATCTAAAAACAATCATTCTTATTACCAATTTTATTACTAATTTCTATTAACAATTCTTATTTCTAATTTTTTACTATGTGGTCGCAAATTGGTCGTTAATTTGCGACCAATTTGCGACTATATGTGTTTTTTACATGTTTGTTATATATTTTCAATATTAGGTATGTACAAATCATTTTAAATATAAAAATATAAACAAAACCGTAATTGTGTTGTTCTAAATTTATGAAACATATAATTTGTATAGGAGTAGTATAAGGTTAAAGAAATGTGTTAAGTTTTTTAGGTAAATGGAATATAAATATGATAAATTTGTAAATTGTTGTTGTTTACTTATTAATTGAAGTTTATATAACTTATAATAATGTAATTAATCTTATATAATTCATAATTTACACAATTTTTGTGACCGATTTGCGACTACGTATTAAATTGGTTAGTTTGTGACTTCTTCCCCCTCATTTTCACACTTCAAATAAGACGGTCGGGTAAGTGTAGTGGACTCGGTAGTCTTTACGAACTTGGTAGTCTTAACCAGATTAACGGGTCGGACAGGTAAAGTGGCTTTTCATCCACAACCTCCGACTTTGTCGCGCTTCAAGATCAACTACTCGCCGTGCAGCAACATATTGAAAAACAAGTCGCAAAAAATGTGTGGATGGAATAAGTAAATGCGCGAATGCAAGAAGCAAATGCTCGAATGGAAGAACGAGTTTCGTAATTGGATGAAGAATGAAGACAACGTGAATTATGGGATCAGAAAAAACAAAGTCGTATAAACAGTTTGGAAATGCTTGTTAGCTACTTCCAACGAACGGATCCAGGTTTTGCGACGTTTATGCAAGATAATAATGCACCACCCGGACCACAAATAATTGTGACCGATTTGCGACCATGGTGGAAAATGTGGTGGCAAATTGGCCACAAACTTTTGTGAGTGATTTGCAACCACTACTTTTGTGACCACACTCGTAGTGGCAAAATGGTCGCAAATTTTGTAACTACGAAGGATTAGCAAATTAGTCGCAAATTTTGTGAGAATGTCGTGGTTGGTAATTGGTCGCAAAATGTACAATTATTACAGTGGTTGCAAATTGGTCACAAATTTGCGACCAATTTGAGACCACAAAAATTTGCGAAGAAGACTTTGCGACCACAGGCTGTGGTTGCAAATTGGCGATTTGCGACCACTTTGTGATCACATGTGTAGTCGCAAAACGCCTATTTTCTTGTACTGAACCCGTCACTCACCGCTTATAGAGTGGCATCCCGCCTTCCTCTCCAATACACATTCATCCCACACTCGGTGCTTGAAACTGAACCGTCTCATCGGTTTCAAGAATCCGAGGAGCCTGAGGAGGAAGAGGTTCCATCTTACAAAATGGAAAAGGGGGAACAAACAATCACACTTGATAATTTGTCACAAACCCTAGGGCGGGACCAATACTTGACCATACTGTCCCCAGTGCCAGTGCCAACGCCACATCGTTAGTATTTTTTTTATCACTTATTTTTTTAAAATTTATAATATTAAATAATAAATATAAAAATTTATATTTATAAATATTTTATTAAAATTCTTATATTAAAACTGGGACAAAGGGGCTATATAACCCGTCAAATTTAAAAAAATTTGAAAAACAAATTTAACAGTCCTACTATAGTTAGATAGTCGTGCTAACTGAACGTCAAGAAAAATATTTCATTCAATTTGCGGTAAGTATTTTTCTTCATTTATTATTATATTTACTTATTATTTTATTAAAAATAAATTATTATTTACAAATAACACTAAAATTTAAATTTCGCAAACAATCGTACACTTGGGATCCTGCTATCACTTTGGTGGTACAAAAACCATTTATATTAGACGAGCAAAAGGAATGGTGAGCACGGTTCATACAACCGGAAAACATCCGAGGTGGATCTGGTTTAGTCTGTACAAAACAATGACAAACTATTGGGAATAAAAACGTGAATGAGAGGAGTATAGCAACTCCAACAATCGGAACTCTTCTCGGGTTGGCTTTGGTCTACACAAAAATTTATTGCACCAAAAATCCTACATCGAGATTCAACAAGAAATGGTAAGTAATTTAAAATTACAAAAATTAAACTTAAATTTCATTATTTATTTAATTACAATATTTTTAAAAATTAGGAAAATAATTTGGGATGAGTGGTCTCTATTGGAGAAGTCTTTATAAACACTCACACTCGGAAAGATGAGACGTATGTTGATTTGAAGGCTAAACAAATCGGTGAAGAATACGAAAGAAACATCCAAGAAAAATTAGCGATAGTTGAGGTGGATCCTAATGAAACATCTGACGGTACTTCGCGTTGACTAGACTGACCCGTTATGAAATGAATGAAATATTCATCCAGGTATATATAATTTTAATTTTAATGTTTATTTTATTTTAATTACTAATTTAAAATTTTTTAGTTTTCTATTCCGGATGATAG
Organism: Pugionium cornutum; assembly: GCA_018901935.1. NCBI lineage: Eukaryota > Viridiplantae > Streptophyta > Magnoliopsida > Brassicales > Brassicaceae > Pugionium > Pugionium cornutum. The sequence goes on along the minus strand of CM032157.1, from coordinate 13,006,271 downwards.
AGAGCGTCCTTATGGTCTTGGCAGCTTTAACATGATTCACGGGTCTGACAGGTGTAGAGATGACTTTCGATCAACATCTTCCGATTCCGTCTCGCTTCAAGAGCAATTTCTCGCCGCGCAACGTCAAATCGAAGAATAAGTTTTCAACAAATGCTCATATGGAGCAACGAGTTTTGCAATTTGATGAAGAACGAAGACAAAAGGAACTACGGGATCAGAATCAACAAAGTTGCATCCAGAGTTTGGAGATGCTTGTCAGGTACTTCCAACGGACGGATCCCAGATTTGCAACATTTATACGAGACAATAATGCGACGAACATGATGCCACCCAGACCATCAAACGCGTAGCCATCATTTTCGCCTTTGGATTTTCAGTTCCCCCATCCTGATAACAATTTTTTTTATGTAATTAAAATTATTATTTTAAATTTAATATGAATTTTATATTTAATATAATTTTATAAATTCTTAAATAATTTTTTATTTTATTTATATAAATTTAATATTCATTAATTAATATTATAAATAAATTTTATGAAGAGTTAATTTATTAAAAATTATTAAAATTTTAAATAATCAGTAATTTATTAAAAATATTAATTATTGTTATTAATTATTAAATAATTCAATAAAATTTTAAATATTTTATTATTTATTAGTTACTTACTTATTATATAATAATTAATAAATAAATAATAAATAATTAATAAATAATTTTATTAAATAATTTATTAATTATTAAATCATTTTAAATTTTAAATAATTTAAAAGTAATCATTATTTTAAATAATTAATATTTTACTAAATTACGGATTATTTAAAATTTTAATAATTTTTAATTTTTAAATTTACATAAATTATTTATTTTTTCATAATAATATTCATCAGTGGTTGCAAATTGGTCACAAATATTTGTGAACAGTTTGCGAGTACACTGTGTACATACAAAGCGTGGTCAAATTGGTCACAATTTTTTTGTGACCAATTTGCGACCACATTGAAAATTATATTGTGGTAGTAAAAGAATGGTCGTAAATTGATCACAAATATCTAATTTGTGAACACACTTTTTCCTAAAACAAATATTGTATGTGACCAATTTGCGATCCCAATGTTTTCTAAAACTCCCGTGGTCACAAATTGGTCACAATTTTTGTGACTAATTTATGACCATTTTTTAATTTGTTTTTATTTTCTTTATAATTTCAAATTTTACGCTATATTTTTTAAATATAGTCGCAAATTGGTCACAAAATTTTGTGACAAATTTGCGGCCACAAATTTTGTGACGAATGCGTGGTCGCAAATTGATCGCAAAGTTTGTAACTCCTTTTGAGTGGCAAATTAGTCGTAACATATGTGACCACGATGTGGTACCTAATTGGTCGCTAAATATACAACTATTATCGTGGCCGCAAAATAGTTGTAAATTTGCGACCAATATGCGACCTCAATTATTTGCGACAAAAGATTTACGACCATAGTCTATGGTCGCAAAGTGGTGCAAATAGGCGATTTGCGACCAGTTTGTGACCACTTGTGTGGTCGCAAGTCGGCTGTTTTTTGTAGTGATGGTTATATACCTCCTAGTTATAATAAGTTCAGAACAACCTTATTACAAAAAAAAATCCACATAGAGAAATTACTAGAACCATTTAAATTAAAATGGAAAGAAAAAGAAGTGATGATTGTGAGAGATAGTTGGAGTAATCCTACATGAAAACTTTTGATTAATTTCATGGCTACTTCTGGAAATGGTTTCATATTTTTAAAGGTTGTTTAATTGTTTTGGCCAAGTGCAAGATAAATTTTTTATTACATATTTGATGAAGGAAGTTATCAACAAGGTTGGTTATCAGAATGTTGTCCAAATAATCAGTGATAATGCACCAAATTGCAAAGGGGCCGGAAAACTTATTTAGGGTATGTATCCTCACATCTATTGGACTCCTTTTGTTGTTCATACTCTTAAATTATGCGTTAAAAACACTTGTGCTGCAAAAATGTGAAAGGGAACAAGGAAACGTATGAACAGTGTAGCTGGATAACTCACATTCATGGTCATGCACTTACAATAAAACATTTCATCATGAACCATAATATGAGATTAACAATTTTTAATAGATTTTCCCTTCTTAAATTGCTTTCAATTGTTGATAATCGTTTTTCCCCATCATTTTGAAGTTTAAGAGATTGAAGTTGATAACAAAAGGTATTGAAGCCATGATTATAAGTGATGAGTGGAGTTCTTATAGAGATAATGACATGGAAAAAGCAAACTTTGTTAAAGAGAATATTGTAAATGATGATTGGTGGAGAAAAATGTCTTATATTATTGATTTCATATAACTATATATGAGATGATTAGATTTTGTGGTACAAGTAAGCTGTCTTCGTTTGATATATGAGATATGAGATTACATGATTGAGAAAGTGAAGCTTGAGATCTACAAAAAAAAAATGCCGAGTGTCTGAATTTAGTATTTTCTATGATGTTCTTTAACAAATTTTAGTGGCTCGTTGGACGAAGAACAACACTTTTTTACATTATTTAGTTTACTATTTAAATCAAAGATATATGGTTTTAAATTATATGTTTTAATTTTTTTTTATAAATTTTTTACCATAAAATTATATAATTTTTTATGGTGCATATATTATAATAATGTATGGTTAAATGAAGATCCTGCAAAAATTGGTTCATATCAAGACGGAAAAATATATGGTGAGAAGATGAAGTGTTTTTAAAGATTGTTCCCAATGATGACAATCATAGTAAAGTTATGAATGATGGGCGTTTTTCTGTACCCGTTCTATATCTTCAAGAATTTATGAAGATTGTCCCAATGATGGGCTTTTTCTTGCCAATGCTTTCTTAGGTTTAGCCCAGAGGAATCAACTTCTGATAAGCCAATTCTAAAAACCCTCGAGCCAACCAAAGAATTAGAGGGACCATCAAAAAGTTTCAAAGCCAGCTTAGGAGAAAAATGGGAAGGATTCCAAAGTGACATCGCTCCACTCACTACCATTGCTGAGACATCAATTTTTTTCTCCGGATGAGGTGAAATCTCTATTTCGGAGTGAAACTTTTGAACATCAAAATCAAAAATTGAACCTTTTCCTTTGTCAATGTTGAGAGAGACGATAAGAGGCTCCGATCTTAATCGTGTCTTTGAGCAATAGGGCCAGTTGCTAAATCACGAAGAGAAATTTAATCATGTCTTCTCGCACTACACTTTCAGAATCTTCAACGACTAGGAGGTATTGGCGCATAGAGTCCTGCACTTCTTGAGCAATATGCGGGCGACCGGTTAAAGGGTTGACTCCAATTTGATCTTATTTCAGAACACCAAATAGAGGATCCGAAACATGTAACTCAGTAGAGGAACTATCCTCACTAGGAAACCTTGAGGCATGAGCTTTAGAGACATTCGACTTTTGATACCGAGAAATCCATAGACACCTCTCTTTTTCATGAGATAAACGTTGACAGGCATAACAACGTTTTTGAATCTTTTCGAAGTCATAAAGAATTGTAACCACCTCACCATTAAGTAAGTTAGCTACCTTTGATCTCCTAATTGGATTCGTCACATCAAATTTCACCTTTACTCTTACGTAGTCTTTGTTGGGTTTTGAATGGTCGTAAGCCACTTCTAATACTTGTCCTACAAATTCACCCAACGCAGTGATTGAGCTAACTGTGTAATAATTGACTGATATTCCTTAGTTGCACCTAAACTGTTATGAATTAAAGACAGATGTTGAAGACCATCTTCCCATTGCTAAAGCCCATTCGTTGAAAGTGTGAACCCCTTTGCTTAGTACTCCTTCCAAATCTTGTTCATATTGAAAGATGAATGGACACTTTTCTTTGGAAAGTGAAGATCATGCAATGAGGAAGAGAAAAAGGAAGAGACATAATATTGTGGCAACCCAACACTCATAAGAGAAAGTTTTTATTCAAAGGTTTTGGGTTTCTAACAAAGAAGACAAAACTAAAGGGGTAAAAGAGTTTTGGTGAGGTGTTCCAAGATTGTGTGTAATTTTGAGAACGTGTGAGGCTAGTGTAACAAGTCAAAGACGTCTTGAGCTTGTTCAAAGTCATTTTAGATGAGACTTGATAGTGTATCTAAAAGATCTTCTAGTAGAGACACGTATTGTTTTACTTTTTGAGCAACCTCTCTCACACGACCATAAAGTTGCCATTTCTGGAACATATCGAGAATGAGATCTAACATATTTGGGCATTTGGGTTGAGAAGTCTTCCTATGATACTCAACACGTTTTTCTCACTAGTAGAAAATTTTGGTGAATCAAGAAGGTTGAAGGGCTCTTCTTCGTCTTCTTCTTCCATCAAAGACATTTCCATGAAACTCAATCTATACTTGAAGACATATACTTACTTTCTGGAAACTTCCCAGTGCTTGAACTGCATATTTTCCTCACTTGACACTTAATTTGGCTGGATATGGAGATTGGGAAATTCGACTCTCAACAAACCATAGCCGGAAAGTCCCATATATTTCCAGAAAAACTCAAAATAAACATTTACATTTCGCTAAAAAACCACGGGTTAGTGAACAAACGCCCAAAAGAGGGAGAGGGAGTGAAATCGCCATTGAAATCGTCGGGGAGAGAAAAAGCTGGAGTTTGTTTGACATGCAATTCTCAAACCAAAAATTCAAATAAAAGAACCTTAAAAATACACAAACTTACTAACATTTGCTAGAAAAATACACAAACTTTTTTTGCTCCCATTTTAAACCACGAACTCAAAATCCGAAAAGTACATGAACTTTCTAATTTCATGATTTCGACACCGAGGAGATAACATGTGTTAGGGTTGTTAACATAGAAAAATAAACAGGGTTAAGTTTAGTCACGCCGGTTTAAACGTAATGGGAGATCTCGAAACTTCAGTACTTCTTCTTCCCTAAACACTCTATTCTTCCCTAAATGTAAAAATCCTAAACGCTAACAGAAATTGCAAATCGCTTTCTTCAATTGCCTTCTTCAATCTTCTTAGTCAATCACCTTCTTCAATTGTCTTCTTCAATCGATCTATGGAAATGAGCATGGAAATGAGTCAAAACTGAGATGCGAGTTCTTGGAGTTGTAGTAGGGAGGATAGTGTTAGAACGCAAAAAACCGGATATGAAAATCACGATTGAAAAAATGATTTACACATCAAAACGATTGAGAAAACGAATTAAGAGAAAGACGAATTCGCGGAGGCGAGAAGATCTCTTTCCTTAATTCAATAAATCTCCCGCAGTGTGGTGGTTTGATGAGATTTTGAATCCCAGGATACAACCGCGATAAGACTATAATCGCAACACTCGATTATAGAATCTACGAACGACAACTACGCTATACTCTCGAGACTTACAGTGCGAAAATGGAAGATGGTGAGGAGAGGGATCACTGGAAACGATTTGGGAGAGAATGTGAAAGGTGAGGCGGCCGAATTAGGTTAATGAGGATTAATGCTTGTTTTTTATAGCCTTAAGGGAGCGGTTTTCGCAACCCTAAAACGTGGGAGGAAACCGAACCGATGAAAAAATCGTGGACGGTTAGGGAGAGAAAACCGTGGGTATGGTTTAGGGTTTTGACTCGGTTTTGGCCCAAAACCGTAATCAAAATTTGGCCCAAAAAGAACCTTATTGGGCCTATGGCCCTTTGCCAAGACCCAAGACCCAAGACCCAAGACCCAAGACCCAAGACCCAAGACCCAAGACCCAAGACCCAAGACCCAAGACCCGAGACCCGAGACCCAAGACCCGAGCCCTGAGACTTGAGCCCTGAGCCCGAGCCCGAGCCCGGCCCGGCGGCGGCGCACGCGTGGCTTGGTCCCTTTTCTCTCCAACTCTTTTAAATTACTACATGAGCTCTCCCATTTATGTACTAGAGGATTTTTCCTCAAGTTTCCAATGTGGGACTTTTGTCCCTCCTCATTATTTTAGCCAACAAATTTATGACTTTTTAATGAGTCCAATGCCCATTTCTCATTCATATTCCAACAATTTTTGCAATCAATATTTGAGCTATATTACCCAGTTGAACATGCAAATTTGTTCATAAAATTGTTCCAACAATCCCCCACATGAAAAGAAATGACTCTATACAATGCAGACTCGATACACTCGACGGACTCTACTATCTAGACGTATTCTATAGACTAGAAAGAATGACTTTCGAGAGTATAAACGAAAATTCACTGTATCTGAGTTGGTAGCATGTTTCAGCTTTGAACCACTCATTGTTAATATCTGTCGGGTTTACTCGACCAGGAGGTGAACATGATGTCTTGAACCACCCGAGCTTTGATGTAAACCGAGACAACAGGTATAACACAGTTTCATTTCTCGTAGAACTATGTTCTTTATTGTGTCCATTGTGGTCGTGGACTTGCCTGGTTAATCATGAGTGAACTTGGAGAATATAGCCTTTCCTTCATTCTCCTAGAAACGGCCCCATTTCACACTCATAAGGTGATTCGCCATTAGCTTTGTTTTAAAGAGCATCCTGTAAATCTCCACTTATATATCAAAACTATGGTCTCAAATCATTAAAAGCAATGCTTATCCTACACATACAAGTAACAACATTGTTTATCATCCTAGGAACTGGGTATAGACGTAAGTCTCACAGTGTTTTTTCATATTCCGTTTGATTTAGTTGTCCCTTTGAACCTACATCTTGGGATCTCCAGTCACGTAGGTGGGGTTTCCATCAAACTTCATCTTTATTCATAGACTTTAAACCCATTCCTTTTGATGATTGTACGACTTGATCTCGAGCTAAACCTTTAGTAAACGGATCCGCTAGGTTATCAGCTGATTTGATGTAATCTACCATGATTACACCACTTGAGATCAAGTGCCTAATGGTTTTATGTCGTCTTCGTATATGACGCGATTTACCATTATACAGATTGTTCAGTGCCCGAGCAATAGCCGATTGACTATCACAATATATACGTATTGTTGGCACTGGTTTTTCCCACATCGGGATATCTTCCAAAAAATTACGAAGCCATTCTGCTTCTTCTACAGCTTTGTCTAAAGCTATGAACTCAGATTCCATGGTTGATCTAGCCAACAGAGTTTGTTTGGAAGATTTCCAGGACACTGCTGCACCACCAAGTGTAAAGATATATCCACTCGTGGATTTCGAGTTTTTGGAGTCGGATATCTAGTTCGCATCACTGTATCCTTCCAAAACTCCGGGTTCTCTATCATAGTACAACCCATAATCTTTCGTATAACATAGGTAATTTAATACTCTAGTTATAGCTTTCCAATGATTATGTCTTGGATTACTCGTATAGCAACTTAGTACATTTACCGAATGCACCAGATCGGGTCTAGTACAATTTGTTAAGTACATCAAGCTTCCGATCACGCGTGCATACTCTAGTTGTGACACCGCTTCACCCGAATTTTTGGTCAAGTGAAGTTGAGGGTCGACAGGAGTTTTTGCACTTCCATTTGAGTAGTTCTTAAACCGCTCAAGAATCTTCTCAGCATAATGAGTTTGGGATAGGATGATGCCTTCAGAATATCTAGTTATCTTGATTCCTAGAATGACATCCGCTAATCCCATATCTTTCATGTCAAACTTTCCTCTAAGCAAACTCTTAGTTTGATTGATCATGTCTTTATTGCTACCAATGATAAGCATATCATCCACGTATAAGCATAACAAAATATACTCATTTGGCGTATTTTTGACATAGATACACTTATCACATTCATTTATGCTGAAACCATTTGACATCATTACATTGTCAAATTTTTTATGCCATTGTTTAGGAGCTTGTTTGAGTCCGTACAATGACTTTACAAGTCTACACACTTTGTGTTCTTGACCAGGGACGACAAACCCTTCAGGTTGTTTCATATAAATCTCTTCTTCTAAATCACCATTTAGAAAAGCAGTTTTTACATCTATTTGATGTATTTCCAAGTCCCTCAATGTTGCGATGCTTATCAGCATTCTTATTGAAGTTATTCTCGTTACTAGAGAATAGGTGTCAAAGAAATCCAAACCTTCTTTTTGTCGGAATCCTTGCACCACAAGTCTAGCTTTGTACTTCTCTATTGAGCCATCGGTTTTCAATTTTTTTTTGAAAATCCATTTACACCCTAATGCCTTAGAGCCTTGTGGTAGATCGGTTATCTCTCATGTATGGTTTTGCATAATGGAGTCGATCTCACTATTCACAGCTTCCTTCCAAGAAGGCGCATCAGGTGTAGACATGGCTTCGGTGAATGTTCTTGGTTCATTCTCTAAGAGAAAGACCGTTAAGAAATCATCACCAAAAGATTTTTCCTTACGAGCTCTTTTGCTTCGTCTAGGTTCATCTTCAATATTTTCTACTTCAGTTACTGAAGTACCAGATGTGCTTACCTCATTTGTGGAGGTGATTGCATCACTCTCTTCACGTACTCGTTTTGGATGTTTATCCTTACACGGAAATACGTTTTCAAAAAATGTTGCATTTTTTTATTCCATAATCGTATTGACATGGATATCTGATATATCTGATTTATGTACCAGAAACCGATAGGCACTACTATTGTGTGCCTATCCTATGAATATGCAATCCACACTTTTAGGTCCAATTGTGACCTTTTTAGGAGGAGGTACTGCTACTTTTGCTAGGCACCCCCACACTTTCAAGTATTTGTACGAAGGTACAATGCCTTTCCACAACTCATACGGCGTTTTGCCGGTTGTTTTGTGTGGTATTTTGTTGAGGATATAATTTGTGGTGAGCAATGCTTCCCCCACAGATTCTAGGGTAACCCAGATTCCTGCAACATTGCATTCATCATTTCTTTCAGAGTTTGGTTTTTTCGTTCCGCAACTCCGTTAGATTCTCGTGAGTAAGGAGCTGTTGTTTGATGGATAATGCCATTTTCTTGACAAAATGCATTAAACGGTCCATCATATTCCCCTCCTCTATCACTTCTAACTATTTAAATAGTTTTCTTAAGTTGATTTTCAACTTCGAGCTTGTACTCTTTAAATTTTTGTAGGACTTCATCCTTACTACGTAACAAATATACGTAACAATATTTGTACAATCATCAATGAATGTCACAAAATATTTTTTACCACCTCTAGTTTGTATGCTTTTCAAATCGCATAAATCAGTGTGTATTAATGCTAGAGGTTCAGTAGTTCGTTCAACATGAGGTGATGGAGTTTTTGTGAGTTTTGCTTCGACGCATATCTCACACTTGTCTTTACTTATTTTGCATTTTGGAATTAGGTTCAAATTAATCAATCGTTGCATCGATTTATAATTCACATGTCCTAATCTTTCATGCCATAAATTAAAAGACTCAACCAAATAAGCAACTCGTTTCTTATTCATTGCAACATTGGAAAAAGTAGGAACATCATTGTTTTTGAGAACTGTCATTACACACATTTTGATCAGTCCTCCCTTAACATACCCTTTTCCCAAGTACACCCCATTCTTCCTAAGAACCAATTTATTGGACTCAAAGCTGATGGCGAATCCATGCTTGCTCATCAATGTCCCGGATATCAGGTTCTTCCTTATGTCTGGCACGTGCTTCACATTGGTGAGAGTGACTTCATGTCCAGATGTCAGCTTCAGCACCACTTTGTCGTGACCTTCAATCTTGGAAAACGCCGTGTTTCCATCATCAACTGCTCCTCGGATTTGTTCTTCTGATAAGAACTGAATATATCCCGATCGATGTAGATGTGAGTGGTTGCTCCAGTATCATAGAACCACTCCCTAGGGTTTTCCTCAACCATGTTTGCCTTAGTGACTACCGCACATAGGTCAGCTTCAGTCAGATTGGCTTGAGCTTTTCCCTTCGCCTTACTGCGACACTCCGAGGATTTGTGCCCTTTCTTACCACAATGATGACAACTCCCAGAGAATTTCTTCGGGTTGTCTTGCTTCTTAAAGCTTGTGGAGGCTTGAGGTGCGACCTTGTTAAACGCATGTTTATTAGGTCCATTGTTGTTTGCCACAACCTTGCCTTTGCCCTTTCTTGTGTATTCGGCTACATTCGCATTATGATCGAGATGGTAATATGATCTGCGATGTGTTGACTCAATTTGCAACCTGGAAATTAATTTTGATAACGTCAAAGCCTTTTGCTTGTGGTCGAGATAATTTTTGAAATCGACTCAACTGGGAGGTAGCTTCTCAATAAAGCAATTCACTGTGAATGTCTCACACAGCTTCATTCCCTCATCGGTTAACTCTTCGGATATCATTTGTAGTTCATGAACTTGCTTCATGATGGGCCTTGAGTCCACCATTTTGAAGTCAAGAAATTTCTTAACTGCATATTTCCTAGAGCCTACGTTGAAAGACTTATACTTCTTTTCCAAGGCATCCCAAAGATCCTTGGAAGTTTTGACCTCATTGTACACATTGAACAGTTGGTCCACCAGGCGGCTTTGAATGTAGCCTCGACACAAGTAGTCTCCATGGTTCCATGACTCAACACTGGCAAGAGCTCGTGGATCAGTATTCCCCGGAGGTAAGACAAGCTTAACCTCGGTGAGATACTTCTCCAATTTCAGAGTGCTCAGGAAGAAATGCATCGTTTGCTGCCACGTTTTGAAATTGGACCCATCGAATTTATCCGGCGTAAGTCCTGCACTTATAGCGCTAGGCACAGACGGGACATCAGATGCGGATGAACCAAGTGGTAGATCACTCCCAATCTGGGGCGTCACCTCACTTGCGTTAATCCCATCATTTGCACCTCGGGATGTGGTATCAACAGGCACGTAAGTAGTTTCGTTAGCCATTTCAGATGAATCTATTCAAATATAAAAGAAACAGAATCAATATAGATCACAAACAAATGCGATAGCAATATAATCAATTTAGAAAAATCGTTAAAATTGCGTTCTACGGAAATTTGCTTTAAAAAGCGTTCCGAGAATTCGCTCATATTTCTGCGAATATCACAATTTTTTTTTTGATATTCCGTGAAATTCTAGAAAAATATTTTGACTCCTTTATGAATCAAAATTTTTTTTTTCCTTTCAGAAACCCTAACAGGCGTTTCTATAAATATATATATATATTCGTGAAACCCTAATAGGCGTTTGTAGAATAATATTTTTTCAAGTTTCACGAAACTCGCTGTTAGGCCTTCACGGAAACCGTTTGACAAAAATATTTAGATCGTTTTGAGTTTTTGAAACTTTCTGCTGAATCGTTAGAAAACGTTCGCAGAACTGTTTCAGATCGATCACAAAAACGGATTGAAAATGTTTATGAAATCAATTCCGATCGATTGAAAAAATGTGAAAACGTTTTAAAAAAACATTACAAATCAGATCAGAATCCTTTGGAAACCGTTTTTTAGATCGAAAAAAGGTGAGGCGGCCGAATTAGGTTAATGAGGATTAAGGCTTGTTTTTATAGCCTTAAAGAAGCGGTTTTACGTAACCCTAAAACGTGGGAGGAAACCGAACCGACAAAAAAATTATGGACGGTTAGGGAGAGAAAACCGTGGATATGATTTAGGGTTTTGACTCGGTTTTGGCCCAAAACCATAATCAAAATTTGGCCCAAAAAAAATCTTATTGGGCCTATGACCCAAGACCCAAGACCCAAGACCCAAGACCCAAGACCCAAGACCCAAGACCCAAGACCCAAGACCCAAGACCCAAGACCCAAGACCCAAGACCCGAGACCCGAGACCCGAGACCCGAGCCCCGAGCCCCGAGACCCGAGCCCGAGCCTGGCCCGGCCTGGCGGCGGCGGCGGCGGCGCGCGCGTGGCTTGGTCCCTTTTCTCTCCAACTCTTTTAAGCTACTACATGAGCTCTCCCATTTATATACTAGAAGATTTTTCGTCAAGTTTCCAATGTGGGACTTTTGTCCCTCCTCATTATTTTAGCCAACAAATTTATGACTTTTTAATGAGCCCAATGCCCATTTCTCATTCACATTCTAACAATTTTTGCAATCAATATTTGGGCTATATTACCCAATTGAACATGCAAATTTGTTCATAAAATTGTTCCAACAGACAGACGATTGGTGGGATGATGCTTTGCCATTGTAACAAAGCGACATTCATTATGAAAGCTTGGACAAACGAAATTCCAGCGAGAAATTACAAACAAAAATATAAAATCCATAATTAGTCCTTAATCCGTGAACCCAAAATCCCTAAATCGATTCCAACCGATTCCAATTTGAAATCTTAACCCCTAAATCGATTCCAACCGAAATTTTATATCTTTAATAAACTTAATATCGTGTAATTAACTCTGTTAACAGCGCTCGTTAACCTATCGGTATCGAAATCACGAAATTTAGATAGTTGATATATTTTTAAAACAAAAATTTTAGTTCGTGGTTTAATAGAAGTCACAAACGTTTATGTATTTTTCTAGTAAATATTAGTAAATTTGTGTATTTTTAAGGTTTTTTTCAAATCAAACTGATAAACCAAATGGCAACTCTTTATTTCTTTATTTTTGTTTTTGTTTTTGTTTTTTTGTTTTGTATGGTGTTAATATACAAAATGTTAGGGGCATAATTGAAAAACGAAATAGGCTAGGGTTTTAACTGGGGTTAGGCAATAAAATATTTCTAAATTTTTTATTGTAGCAATTTTCTTAATAAATGTTATATAAAAATAACAAAAATATTGTGTGTGATAATAATCATACCAGAGGAGAATAAACGTAGCTAACCTCATCTCCCTTATTTTTTCCTCCGTCTCTTTTCTCTCCACCGGTAGTTTTTCTCCTTCTCTTCGAGAGGCGATGGCCTCATCTTCCTCCTCCATTTTCTCCGGTGTTACTTTTTCTCCGATCTTAGCTCCCGCTAACTCTGGAGATAGCCACCGGTCTCGATGTATAAAATATAACCGGAATAAAGTTAGGTTTAATCCCGCTTCGCCGAATCGTGTTCGCGTCGAAGCTCAGTCTGTAATTCCTTATAATGGTCTTTGGTAGGTATCAGCATCTTCATTTTCGTGTAATTTCAGTTTATGCGGAGCCTTAGATTTAGAGATGGAGATATTTATGAGTAAATTATCATCGTTTCTACTTTGTGGAAACTGAAATTAGTTCGTTATTCAAAATATAGTTACTGATTTTTATTTATTCTCACTTGTTTAGTTTTAGTTATCTTTGTTTTATCTGGTGAAATTCTGGAGCAATGTTATTCTGTAAAGAGTTTTTTGAAATCGGGTTGTATGGTTTGATTTTATGGTATCAAAGGGCGATTTGATTTTATGGTTTGATTTTATGGTATCAAAGGGCGAAGCCGAAGCAAACTACGAACAGGGGACTTTTGAAGAGGAACATTTTTCTGGGACAGAGAAGAGCAATTTTCACAGGAGAAGAAACTGTGACGTCATCTTCGAAGGGACGTAGTTTCTGTCTTACCTGTAAAAGGACTCAACCTGGGATTAGAAGATCATTGCAGGGAGCCTTTTTGGACAGAACTTCGCTTAGTTTGTCAAAGTCTTGTTTGGCGTCTTCCCTGGTCCGTAAACTACACCATTTTCCTTCTATGTTCGAGGCTTGCACTTTGTTTGAACTATATACTTAACAGGCTCGGACATGTGCCAACTTTTCAGAGAACACATTCTCAGATTCTCAATGCAACAGTTGGACCAGATGAGCCACATGCTGCCGGTACAGCCTGGCCCGATGGCATGGTCTCTGAAAGACAAGATGTTGATTTATTGCCACCTGAGATAGTCCGGGAAGAGCTAGAAGCATTTCTTGGTTCTGAACTTCCTTCTCACCCAAAGTTGCACCGGGGACAATTGAAAAATGGGCTTCGGTATCTTATATTGCCGAACAAAGTTCCACCTAACAGGTAAATTGGGTAGAGTGCTTGTAATCTGTCTACTCATGATACTCATAATGGCTGCTTCCCTGCATCGGAGTGCAAATAATTAAGATGTTTTCTCTTGCAAAATGTTGATATCTCATCTATATTCCTGTAAAAACAACAAAGAAATGGAATAGATGAAGATTATATGTACCCCGTCCCATTATACCGTAGGTATATGGTGGGATCCTATAAGGTCTTTCTCTTGTTTGCTAAGTATGTGGTGAAATGTTTTAAATGCTAGATTTGAGGCACATATGGAAGTTCATGTAGGATCAATTGATGAGGAAGATGATGAGCAAGGGATTGCTCATATGATAGAACACGTTGCATTCCTTGGGAGCAAAAAACGTGAGAAACTTCTTGGTACAGGTGCCCGCTCAAATGCCTATACCGATTTCCACCATACAGTATTTCATATTCATTCTCCGACCCACACTAAGGTTTGTTTTCTTGTACACGTGATGCCTTATATATTATAGCTTTGTTTAACTAGTTCAGCTTCTAAGTTTTCTGTTGCCTCTATTTTTTTTAACAAATATGGTGCTTATAGTAATAACATTTAATTTACAAAATATCAGTCTTTCTCTCCTCATCCTATCCATCCAAGGACCTCTCGATATTTATTTATCTATATGTTGCACAGGGTATACTATATCTTTATGACTAAACATACTGGGTTTGGTGTTGATCTTTGTTTGTTTATGGATCTTGGAGTCTATTTTTGGTTTGAGTTTTGTCTAGAGGTTACTGTAAGAATTTGGAGCATGTGTCCTTAGTCGCTTGCTAGTCATATTTGGTAGAGTTGGGCACAAGGAGTACTGTTTCATATTAATTGAAGTGCTAAACCTTTTCAGGACTCTGACGACGACCTCTTTCCATCTGTGCTCGATGCCTTGAATGAGGTATGCAGCATTCATTATTCGATATAATATGATCTCTTATGTCCTGAGTTCTTTCTGTACCGAAAATCAGAATCCCTCTAGTTCATAAGCTGATTCATTTGGTGGAGAAATCTTATTTCTCTTATTACAGATAGCTTTTCACCCAAAATTCCTCTCTTCACGAGTCGAGAAAGAAAGGCGGGCCATACTTTCAGAACTTCAGATGATGAATACAATTGAGTATCGTGTTGACTGCCAGGTATTCATGATGAGAATCTTTCTATATGCCAGAATAACAAGTCCTCTCATGGCCTACTTTTGGTGCATAATATGATATATTGTGCTTATTTCGTGAGACTAGTTGTTGCAACATCTACATTCTGAGAACAAGCTGGGCAGAAGGTTTCCTATTGGATTGGAAGAGCAGATTAAGAAGTGGGATGTTGATAAAATTAGGAAATTTCATGAGCGATGGTACTTCCCAGCGAATGCCACACTATATATTGTGGGAGACATTAATAACATTCCTCAGCTAGTCCACCACATTGAAGTAAAGTGTTTTTGCTTATTTCTCTTGCATTCCTTTTTCCTTAAGTAGATAAACATTCAATATAGGTTGTGTAGAGTATCTTGACTAGGCAATTGCTCTTGTACAGGCTGTGTTTGGAAAAACTGGTTTGGAAAATGAGACAACACCCGCTTCTCCTACTCCTAGTGCCTTTGGTGCTATGGCTAGTTTTCTTGTTCCAAAGCTGCCAGCTGGCCTTGGTGGAACCTTTTCCCATGATAGAGCAAATACTGTCGATCAATCTAAGATTATCAAAAGAGAAAGACATGCTGTTCGTCCCCCGGTTGAGCATCATTGGTCGCTTCCTGGAACGAGTGTTGATCTAAAGCCTCCGCAGATATTTAAGCATGAGCTTCTCCAAAATTTTGCAATCAATATGTTCTGCAAGGTTTTGTTATTATCTATTGATTATTTTTTTTGCAATATTATCTTTTCTTTTCTCCCTTCTTTTTCAGAAAGATTAATATGACATGGGCAAGTTAGAATGTTAGTTTTATTTCTACGAAATGCTACAATATTTTGGTGTTCCTGCAGATACCTGTAAACAAAGTTCAGACATTTGGAGACCTGCGGAATGTTCTGATGAAGAGAATATTTCTATCTGCTCTACATTTTCGAATTAATACGAGATACAAGGTATGAGGATGTTAGGTTGCCGCCTTTCTGTTGTTACATATTTTTCTCGAGAAGGAAATACTAGTTCTCAAGTTATATTTTTCATTTTGCACTGTCTTTTGACAATTGAAATGGAGAACTCTTTAAATCTCACTGAATTTTTCAAAAGCGGGACCTTTAACTCGTTTCCATTTTTCTTGATGTGCAATAGCGTGAGTTAAAAAATCTGTTTTCAGGTCATGGATGTAGCTATATTTATTGAGCACTTAGTACTTTCTGTAGATCTAGTAATGTTATTTTGTACCCTTTCAGAGTTCAAACCCGCCATTTACGTCAGTTGAACTGGACCATAGTGACTCAGGAAGGGAAGGATGCACTGTTACAACTCTTACTGTGACTGCAGAGCCCAAAAATTGGCAGAATGCAGTAAAAGTTGCTGTCCAAGAGGTTTGCTTCTTATCGTTTGTTCTCATTTATTTTCATTATGAGCACTTTTGTTTTCTGTTTGGTTGGACTGATCATTTCGACTTGATGACAAATGGACTTTTTGAAAAGATAACCATTTGTCATATTTTCTTTGCTGATGATATTTCGTTTAGCCATTTGTCTTACTGTACCGGACTGAAGCCATTTGTCATATTTTCTTTGCTTATGGTAATTCGTTTAAATATGTTTAACATGAAACTATATTCCTAGGTTCGAAGACTCAAAGAATTTGGTGTTACCAAGGGCGAGCTTACTCGTTACATGGATGCTCTTCTAAAAGATAGTGAACATCTTGCAGCTATGATTGATAATGTGTCGTCTGTTGATAACCTGGATTTTATAATGGAAAGTGATGCACTAGGTCACACGGTTATGGATCAGACGCAAGGACATGAGACCTTGGTTGCTGTAGCTGGAACCGTTACTCTTGAAGAGGTAGGTTTCCCAGTTCCAATTGTTCGTACAAGCTCTTCTTGTAGAATGTGGGATGCAAAAGAGGAGTGTTGATTTCAAAATTCTTGATGTTTATTAACAGAACTAGTAGATTTTCTACACTTCCTGCGAATGTTTGTTATGATTCCATGTATGTCATACTGATAAAAAAAATTGATTTCATTTAGTGGCTTTCATTCTGTTTTGATGGTTCCTTATCCAGGTAAACCGTGTTGGCGCCAAGGTGTTAGAATTCATTTCTGATTTTGGAAGGCCCACTGCACCTCTTCCTGCAGCAATAGTTGCTTGTGTTCCCACAAAAGTGCATGTTGATGGAATTGGTGAGAGTGATTTCAATATATCTCCCAGTGAAATATTGGATTCTGTCAAATCGGGATTGCTGGCACCCATTGAAGCTGAGCCTGAGGTGTTCTTTTTTTCGAACTATTTCTTTGGTTTTTTCTTCAATTAGTTCAACTATATACCAAAGGTTAGTTCTAAATCAACCTTTTCTCCTTGCAGCTAGAGGTGCCAAAAGAATTGATCTCGCAATTGCAGTTGCAAGAGTTAACCTTGCAGCGAAATCCACGTTTTGCCCCAATTCCTGGGGCAGGTGTAAACAAATTGCATGACAAGGAGACTGGGATCACTCAGCTTTGTCTATCCAATGGGATACCAGTAAATTACAAGGTGCTTCCTTCAAACCCTTCTCCCCACTGCTTGCTGTGTTAAGCATCTCCATGGTGCAATTTTTTGTGCATGATAAGAGATTTTCTTCGAGGTTTTTTCTTGTGCTTTCTTCTTAGAATAAGGCAGCTCTCTACATTCTTTAAAAATTATGTTTCATTTAGAATCATAGTTAGCATGAGCTCAAAGTTGGAAACTAAATATAAATGCTACAAACTATGTTGTATAAAGGAAGAACTATCCCCATGAAATTTCTTTTTTCGATATAGATATCCAAGTCCGAATCTCGAGCAGGTGTCATGCGGCTGATTGTTGGTGGTGGACGAGCTGCTGAAACTTCTGATTCCAAAGGAGCTGTGGTTGTTGGTGTTCGTACACTCAGCGAGGGTGGCCGAGTTGGAGACTTTTCAAGAGAGCAGGCAAGTGAAGCTGTAGATAACTGCCTGTTGATTTTCTTGATCTAGTAAAAAGGATACAAACTAAGATAAAAGTTCTGTGATTTCCGTCTAGGTGGAGCTTTTCTGTGTAAATCATCTAATAAACTGCTCTTTGGAGTCAACTGAGGAGTTCATTGCCATGGAGTTTCGATTTACTCTGAGAGATAATGGAATGCAGGCAGCTTTTCAGCTGCTCCACATGGTGCTTGAGGTATTAAGTAGTACATTGTCAAAATGCTGTGCAACATATCTAACTCTTAATTTCTTATTGATTATAGCATTTTGTTTTGCTTGTTTGTTTGTTCCTTTTTCTTCCATTTCTAAACTTTTTCTGATAAAGGGTGGTCGTTATTTGCTATGCAGCATAGTGTCTGGTTGGAAGATGCATTTGATCGAGCACGGCAGCTATACCTTTCGTATTATCGATCAATTCCTAAAAGCTTGGAGCGAGCGACTGCTCATAAACTCATGATCGCAATGCTGAATGGTGACGAGCGTTTTGTTGAGCCGACACCTAAGTCTTTACAGAACCTGAATCTGGAGTCTGTGAAAGATGCGGTCATGAGTCATTTTGTTGGGGAAAATATGGAGGTGATCTATCAAACGTGACGCTGATATTTGGTTAGCAACTAGTATTTGATGTATTTGATTTTCATAAACTTTTCTGTGGTTTTTGTTCAGGTAAGCATTGTGGGCGACTTCTCAGAGGAGGAAATTGAGCGTTGTGTCCTTGATTACCTTGGTACAGTTAAAGCTAGCCATGATTCTGCAAAACTTCCAGGATCTGAGCCTATTGTTTTTCGCCAACCAACAAATGGCTTGCAATTTCAACAGGTTAGGCACAAAAAACAACAGTGATTTTCTTGCTCTTCCCTTTGGTTTTCCAATGTCATTAGATATGTGATTCAAGCAGGATGTGTTGACATATCTATCCCTGAACAGGTATTTTTGAAGGATACTGATGAGAGAGCATGTGCATACATTGCGGGACCAGCACCAAATCGTTGGGGCTTTACCGTTGAGGGGGATGACCTTTTTGAGTCTGTTAAGAAGCTTCCTGTTGCTCATGGTAAGTCACACCATTAACGGAATGTCATAAAACTTGGCAGTAATATGGTTTTGTAATTTTAAGCTTTGTAGAAACTTGCATACATGTCTAGTTCTGAGCTTTTCTTATGCACCAGAAGTGTAAAATCAGTAATTCTAAAGAAGTTTAGGAGTTAGCTCTGTTATAAAGTAGCTTTCAATATTTCATGTATGCACAACAAAATTACAGATGGACTTGTGAAATCGGAGGACCAGTTGGTAGAGGGAAGAGACATGGAGATGCAAAGAAAGCTTCGTGGCCACCCTCTTTTCTTTGGAATTTCAATGGGTCTTTTGGCGGAAATTATAAACTCAAGGTAACACTTATTGTTGAACGGTACCATATTATTGTGAAACTTGAGTTCTTTGCTTTCTTTTGTACTACTGTCTGTCGGGTTAGTTTGTGTCCAGATTTTGCTCAGCAAAAGCTTAATCACTAGAATGAAGCACTGTAGAGAAAATTAATGCTTTCATCATATGCCAAAAAATGCTTCGGGTTATAGAAAGCATGTCTATACCGCTATGATTGATTTTTCAAATCAGACCTCTAAATATTTATTTTTCTTCCACCCATAGCTGAAAGATGATTTCTGCGTTGTTGCAGGCTTTTCACCACAGTAAGAGATTCTCTTGGACTGACATATGACGTATCGTTTGAGCTAAACTTATTTGATAGGCTGAATCTTGGGTGGTATGTTATATCTGTGACTTCAACCCCCGGAAAGGTGCAGTCTTTGTCTTTTGCTTATCGTAAAAATCTCTTTGATGAATAGTTTTCTTCACCAAGTGTCTCATGTCTCGTCCAGGTGTACAAAGCAGTTGATGCCTGCAAAAGCGTTCTTAGAGGTTTGCATAGCAACCAAATCGCCCCTAGGGAGTTGGATCGAGTTAGTTGTCTCTCTTGCCTCCTCAGTTCAGCTCTTGTTTTATTTTGTTTTCGTTGTCACTGGAAAGTAGTGGTGTTTGTAAATTAACAGGCAAAGCGCACTCTTCTTATGAGACATGAAGCGGAACTCAAGTCCAATGCCTACTGGCTTAATCTATTAGCTCACTTGCAGGCCTCTTCTGTTCCGAGGAAGGTGATGCTGAGTCTCCTGTTCTTAATACAACCAAAAAGAAAATTGTTCCGACTTAACTTCTTCTGATGCGATGCCATTGCCTGTATTATTATTATAGGAACTGTCATGCATTAAAGAACTTACTTCATTATATGAAGCTGCTTCGATTGAGGACATATACGTCGCTTATAATCAATTGAAAGTAGACGAGGATTATTTGTACTCCTGCATTGGGATTGCTGGGGCTCAAGCTGGTGAAGACGTTACTGGTAAACGTCTCTTGAACAACTGTTTGTGTTTTTTTGAACTGAAGTAATATATAAACCCTGATTTGCAGCTTTATCGGAAGAGGAAGACGTAGAAAATGCTTTCTCAGGTGTTATTCCAATGGGACGAGGCTCATCGATGACCACAAGACCAACAACATGATCCACGTATTTGGCTTGTAATGTTAATGTAGGTGAAGACATGTACCATAGATACGTCAGAGAGAGAGAGAGACAGGAAAAAGCAGAGAAACTTTCAGACTTTGTGGTTACCGAAAGAAACTTCACCAGACTCGAAATTCATAACATTTGGAAAAAGAACCTTCATCAGAGCTTTGGCATTAGAGGTTTGTATACATTTGTTATCATCTTGAGTGCTAATAAATTGATCCCATTTTATGTATACCACTCATCTCTTCCTTCCATATTTCATAGAATAACACAGCGATAAACTAATGTACCTCTGTTTTTTATATATATTCTTTTCTCGGTGCAAAATTTATGCAGATGTGAAATTAACTGGACTGGTGATTTAACGAACTTCTTGTTCTCCTGTAGGTCACATACTAACTATATTTTTTTCAAAATAATTTTATTAATTTATTAAAATATTCTTAATCTAATTTTAGGAAAAAAATGCTCCAACGTTGTGATTGATCTACCAAAAGTAGAAAAAAAGTCAATTTTAACTTGAACAATTTTTTATTTCAATATTTATTTTTCAATAATTTAAATTTTAGATATGGTCTAACAAATGCTTGTTTTTTTAGATATTTTTGTTAACGAAATCTAATTTCTCTTAATATTGATTGATCACATGATATGTATCATTGACGTGATAGTGCACTTGAATAAATTCAAGTAAAACGATGTTGTTTTGATGGATTAATTTATTAGCCAAAACAACATCGTTTCACTCTTTCTTCTTCCTCCATCGTGATTCCACATCGAAATTAGGATTTATGACATGAATTCGGAGGGTTTTGATTGCGTTGAAAGACAAAATATTGTGTCCCATTCGAAATTAGGTTTCAACATTATGGAAATGATGTAGTATTCCCAAAAAGGTTCAAAATTCAACATACCTATATTCGGGAGATGTTCGAACTCCACATTCAGAATCGCAGTAAATAGAGAGAGATGGCTCTGTCTTTAGCATTCTCCAGTGAGATTCCGGCGAATTTCTCAGTGAAGTTTTCTCTCCAGCTTATCAACCTCTCGAACAACCGTTTTTCTGGTGAGATCCCGACGACCTTGGGGCAACTTCAAGAGTTAGAGTATCTATGGTTGGACTCGAACCTGTTACAAGGCACAATACCTTCAGCATTGGCCAACTGTTCGTTGCTTGGATACTTTAGCCCAACCGAGAATTCCCCTACCGGCCTAATTCCGGCGACATTTGGGATGATTCCAAGTCTTCGGGTGATTTCATTGTCAGAAAATTCAGTCGGTGCTACAGGAGCTTAGAGCAACAAACAATTCGTTAATCGGAGAAATTCCAATGAGCATCTGACTGGTAGTCAGGGAAAGAAGATAAGTGTGTGGGGTGAAACAGCAAAACCTTCGCAAAGGAACCTTGTACTATTTTCTTCTTTACAATTTCTCTCCTAAGTTTAATTTCTCTATATTAGACACGCACTACCAGGTCAGCCACCCCATCCATGTCCAGCCACCCCATCCATGTCCAGCCACCCCATCCATGTCCAGCCACCCCATCCATGTCCAGCCACCCCATCCATGTCCAGCCACCCCATCCATGTCCAGCCACCCCATCCATGTCCAGCCACCCCATCCATGTCCAGCCACCCCATCCATGTCCTATACGAGCTCAGCCAATATTAATGGAAACTGCACTTTGTTAACAGAAATGTCGAAAAAAGCACGCATTTGTTAGATCGTATCTAAAATTTGAATTATTAAAGAGTAAATGTTAAAATTCACACTACGACCTCATAATTGTATAAACAGTACGATAAAAATTGTTCAGGTTGAAATTCACCTTTTCCATATAATATTTATTTGAATTTTAAAAAGTAAATATAAAAATTAATAAGAAAGTATAATTGACTTATGCTTTTTAGCCGGTGGTTGCAATTTATGAAAGATATATTTTACAGAAGTGTATTTGGAAAAAAACACATTGGAGTTAGAAAAAAATATAAAAATATATACGAGATAAAAAGTTCATGTATATATGAGTTTGTCACTCTTTTTGTATTCGTGAACACATTTCTTATATTTTGAAGTTGTATAATTTTTTGAATTTATAGTTCGCATTGTTTTGTGGGGAATAAGATATATCAAAGATTTTGTACATCAATTAATAGCTTCATGCACTTGTTTGATTCCTCCGCCTCACGTAGGGAGTTCATCTTCATTAAAATGGTAATCGACAAACCGTACCATAAATATGTCACCAG
This sequence comes from Pugionium cornutum, assembly GCA_018901935.1. Classification (NCBI taxonomy): domain Eukaryota; kingdom Viridiplantae; phylum Streptophyta; class Magnoliopsida; order Brassicales; family Brassicaceae; genus Pugionium; species Pugionium cornutum. The sequence continues at coordinate 12,983,455 of CM032157.1, read as the reverse complement.
TTCGCGGTTCAAGATATCGAATGATATTCGTTGAAGTATACTCAATATATATTTTCAATCTTCTTTTGTGCCACATTTTCGTTCTTTGTGGTGGTGTATGAGAATATAAATTGTACACCTAAAAATATGGAGATGAGATACATCGGATTTGTGGTCAGATATCAATTGTAATGCGGAATATTCATGATATGCACTTTGTCATATGTGGACCAACACTACCACATGGAGTCATATATAGCATAACTCCATAGTAAAATTGGGAGATTCTTACTCAAATTAACGGTGTACCAATGAGTTGTAACCATTTGATCAAAAACCCAGTCATGCCATTTTGTGTATGAGCATGTTCAACATCAATTCCTAAAACCATGCAATAATCATTAAATGCTTGTGAAGTGACTTTAATAGCGTTATCACATCTTAGTTTCTTTATAGCATAATCAGAATTACGCTTTCAACCTGATTATTTGGGCAATGAATCTTGCGAAAGCCATATTTCGTGTGGTTAATAGACAAACATGTAACTATCTACTAGATGCGCCAATCAAAACCATAAAGTATCGAAATAGTTTTTGTGATGGGTGCATAGACCCACATATATCATGTATTCTCTTTAAGAATAGTGGGGCTTCATTCCCAATTTTGGCTGGTGATGGATGGATAATGAGTTTTCTTTCAGAGCATGATTACACAAAAACTCGTGTGATTGAAAATTTTTCTAGTTTTTCAATGGATAGTCATTAGAGTTTTGCACAATTTTTCTCATCATAACTGATTCAAGATGTCCTAATATTTCATGTCAGACCTTCAACGTACTAGTAAAATTCTGCTTACCGTAATATACGATTCAATCATATTTATTTTTGTGCAATATAATTTTTAAAAAAAACCATTGACAATTCTTCAAATGTATGTTTTTGCTCCGATGTAATTCATATCATTTAGTCTTATTTTTACTCATTGTATATATATGGTATTATATATGGTATCCATAAGAGTTGAATAAACTTTTTTATATTTTAAATTATTGTACGTATTGTAGAATTATATATAGATATATATTTTTTATTTTTACTTTCAAAATGATATATTTTCGTTTAGAATTTCGAATAAAGACACTCGATAATAACGTATTATATAATATTATATATATGAGAGAAAGATGGATATTTTAGTAACTGTTATGTTTTTATGTTAAACTTGTTATCTCTGTTCTTTAACATAGTACAACTCATTAATAAAACATTCAATCTTATGAACTTTGGATAATTATCCATAACATAATCCACCTATCGCCTAGACAACCATCTAGTATTAAAAAAAAAAGTATAACAAAACTAAACAACGAACCAAAAGAAAGCCAAAACAAAAGAAACTCAGAAAATCGAATCAAACCGAATACTTGGCGATAGAATTCCACAAGACAATATTGAAAAACAGAAACTAATTGCTTGCATTCTCTTCTTTCATTAACTAATCAATCAAATATGTATCCCGAAGCAAAACCATACGTGTCCACTAAACTTAAAATCGTTGATGAATCAACAAAACCTTTTTCCATCTTTTCATCGATAAACATTGCAGCTCAATTTGATTGAACAGATTCTGCCACTTCTTCTAATTTTCTCCGACCAAAGGTGGCTATAAGTTCCATCGAGACAAAACCATCATAAGATTTTCCCACTTCTTCTTCTTCTTTCTCTTTGAGATGGCATGTGAGTTTAAGCTTCTCTGCCTCGGATAATGCTTCATGTGCTTCCTCAAGTAGAAGATTAGCTTCTTCGAGGTCGTTCAGTTCCAGCGCAGCTGATCTTTCGGCTTTTGCCATGCCACTGTCAATCTGCAACCTCTGGAATCTACTAATAGCCAATTCTTTTTCCTTTGACAAAATCAACCTCTCTATCTCTTGTAGCCTCTCGACGGTTTCTTCAATCTCATGCTCTGCTCTTTCGAGCTCCGCGTTGGCATTTTCTGTTTCAATTTGTATCTTTTCCTTTTCTACATTTAAGGACTTTGCTTCTGCTGCTATTCTTCCAGCTTCTTTGAAATTTCTCGTTGATGCAGCCACTTTCTTCTCTGCTTCAAGCTCCGGCATCCTTTTCTCTATGAACATTATTTTATCAGTGAAAGATGTAATATTCTGTTGGATGATCGACTTTTTAGAAGATCGCTCCTGAAACCAAAACGACGGGATTCATAAGGGCAGATGATACTTTAAACTTAAACTGCACACTGAAATTGCAACATGATGCAAATCTGTATTGTTTTATAGTCGTGAAGAACTTTTTTTTCTATCAGCTAACCTGTTCGTAGCTGATCCAGCAAACCTAAGAGATACTTATTTTCCAATGCTAATTACTTTGTGGATAAGTATTTCCTTGTCTATTATATTTTTTAAACATGAATAAAACTGAAACAAGATTCATGATTATCATTATGTTGCAGCAAATAAGGAAGAAGATTTATACCTTAAGTGACTCTCGGGTACTGGAAACCTCCTCTTGTAGCTTCTGGACTTCCTCAGAAAGCTTCTCTTCGATATTTACAAGTTTAACTCTCTCTTCTCTAGTTTTCGACACATATGACATCAGACTTTTTCGCAATTTAACAACTTTCTCATATTCACATGCTTCATCTGCTGAAACACTAACAAGATCACGGAGTTTGGATTCTCTCTCCTTCTCAGATGCCATGAACTTGTCCACTTCTTCCTTTCTCCTTGATAAAGCTTCGGTTTCGCTATCAACCTGGGAGAAACCCGCTTGCACTTCGTTAAACATTTGATCCATGCTTGCTTGCAGTTCCTTGTAACCAGAGATAACGTTGTTAATTCTTTTCTCAACTGCCATTATCTTGAGGTTGTTTTCTTCAATCTCTTTCTCCTTTGCCTTAACCAGAGCAATCAGCTCCTGAAGTTCCTCTGCCAAATGTTCTTTCTTCTTATTCAACGTCTCCTTTTCTTTCATTTCTTGTTCAACCGATCCATCGAGGGTACCATTCAACGAAAACCGAACATTATCTACTATGACGGATTTTATATCTAATTCGACTTTTCTGACATCCACATCTTCAGAACAGGAATGCCATTTCCCCATTTCCTCTGAACAAAACACTTCTGCCTTCTCCAGAATTGATTCAGCTTCATTCTCGGCATCCTACAAATAAACATCCTGGCAAACTTAGAAATCTATCCTAGCAAAATGCTTTTATCTTCTTCTTTTTTTCTTTTCAGTTTCTACTAAGTACTTCACCAAAACGACAACAGATGAAAAACAATGACTTTGTTACATACCGTACAAAACCGGCGTAGCAGAGAGGCAGATTCTTCTTCAGCGGCAATTTGGGAGAGGAGAACGTCTTCCATCTTCGACTCAATAGCATCACAATCAGATTCTGCTAGACGGAGCAATGTCATAAGAGCTTGCTTAACTCTTTCCGCATCCGCAAGGCTTTCGCTAATCCTCTCAGCTGCGTCAAAGTCCTCAGCCTCAATTGCTTCCTCAAGCTGTTTCTCAAGCTCCTCGTGCGTTGTGGAAGCTAATCGGAGATTCTCAGATGCTTGCCTTCTCTTCCTGATCGCATTCTTGCGAGCAGAAGTAACCGAAACCGCCAAATCTCGAGCACGAGTTAACTTCCCTTCGATCTGAGCCTTCACTAATTCCAACCTTGAGCTACCAACAGCAGAGTCCAAAGACTGGTGAACGGGATCCGATACCCGAGTAACAGAATCCGGTACTTGGGTAACGGAATCCGGTACTTGGGTGACGGAATCCGGTACGTGAGTAACGGAATCCGATACTTGACTGACGGAATCCGATATTTGACTGACAGAATCCGATATCTGACTGAAGGAATCCGATTGTTGACTAACGGACTCATCTTCGTCCTCGTCGACATTGTTGATTTCGTGCCTACCGTACCCGATTCTTAACCCAGCGGCTCTTTTCTTCCTCCGAGTCACCTGGCGCCCATAGTTTTTTTTCGCCGTCAACGTCTCCGATGTTCCACGATTTACCGTAGGCGATGGCGGAGATGGATGAGTCATTGCGTCTAGTTGTTGGATCGGACTCACTACCGTTAAATCCGAGAACAGATTTTCGTCCAAAGGCTGAGGAATCGTCTCCGTCACCTCAGGCGGAGCCGTGATCAGTGTGGCCTCTGCTTTCGTTCCGTTACCTTCAGATGGAGGCGGCAAAATCGTAGGCGATTTTGCCGTGTTCTCGCTGCTGCTATCGAGGAAATGAGACGGCGTAACGAGTTCCATCCCTTCGAACAGAGAGTCCATATCGTCGCCACTGTCCATCGCCGATCTGATACTGTACCTCCAGATCACCGTTAAATTCAAGAGCTAAATTTCTGCCTCGTGGATCTGTATTTTATCATGAGTGAATCTGCATTGGTAGGTTTGGGTTTTCGGTTTATTCGTTTAATTGATTTATTCGGATCAGTTTATCTGGTTTTTTGAGTTTTTTGGTTTGTGAAAAAGCTATCCGAAAAAAAATATTAGAAATCGGTTCGGTTCGTTTTTTATCGGTTTAATCGGTTTGACTTTTAGTATATAAAAACTGTTTCGAATTAAACTGAAATATAATTTGATTTTTTTGTTTAATAGTTTTAAATTTAAGTTTAATCGATTTTCTGTTTGGTATTTTGGTTTTTTTTTTTCATTTCGGTTCAATTTATAAGTTTAATTCGGTTATTTTGGTTTAATTCAATTCTTTCGGGATTTTTCGGGTTTTGAGATCAATTCGGACCATAATTAAACACAAATTTGTATACATAACTAAACACAAAATTCGGACCATAATTAATTCAAGATTAATTAAACATATGAGATTCAAATTAAATAACATATGAAGAAAATATATGGATTAAATAACATATCCGCCATTAGAATAAAAGCAATACACACGTTTCAAGTTCTCTTAAGTAATTACTGACTAATTATTTCGTTTAATCATTATATTTTTGGAAAATTTAGGTATCGTTTTTTGGTAATTTCTGATGTTGTACTCATTTTTTCCTATTAATCATTAACTTTTACATTTTCTATCATTTTATTTGCTTCATTTTATTTTTCATTTATTTTATAATTTTTATGTTATTTTGGTTATTGATTTATGTTTTAAAAGTGCCATGAAGCTATAAATATATTTTAGTAATGGTCCCGATTTCAATGACTTTTTAGAAAAAAATCATTTTAAATGATCCCAAGTTTATCCCATCATTGTGTTTTTCTAATCCATTTTAAAATTGTGTATCTCTATTTGGAACTATCTCCCATTTAGAGGAATGTTGGAAATATTGTTTATTACTGGGTCCCTACATTTTCAACTTGCCCCGTTTTAGATAAAAAATTTCCATTCATGTGCATAGTACTGTTGAGATAACTTTGGTTATTATATGTTAATGCAATCTATCCAAAACGGTGTGATTGTATGCATTATTTTTCTTTTATAAGTCTTTACTTAATGAGCACCAAATGACGAGTTTAGAATGATCAAATTAACTGGTCGTTCATCTTGACATGTCTGCGCTAAATCTTCCATAATTTTTATTTTAGAGATCAGAATAACACAAATCTAAAGCCCACGTTAAGTTAACTCAATTTTCTATATTTATAATAAATTTAAGACCAAAATAGGTACGACAAAGCGTGCAAGTAATCCACTATATCCCAAACTGTTTGATGTCATGCATTATGTTTCATTTATAAGCCTTTACGCAAGGAGTACTAATGATCAGTTTACAATAATCATTTTAACTATTTGATCAACTTGACATGTCTATACCAAATTGTCTATAACTTTTTTATTTAGAACTCAAAATGACATTAATCAAATGCGAACATTAAGCTAGCTCAATTTTCCATATTGTGAAAACATTTGAGATTGAAAGAGGAAAGTGTCAAAGTACTGCAATCTACCCAAAACTGCATGATGCCAAGCATTATGCTTATTTTATAGTCTTTACTCAAGGAGCACCAATGACCAGTTTAGAATGATCATTTTAACTGGCCGATAAAATTGACATGTGCGCAATAAATCATCTGTAACTTTTAATTTAGAGATCATAATGACATGAATCCAACGCCACGTTAACCTAACTCAATTTTATATTTTGTGACAAAATAGAAGACCCAAATAGCTATGACAAAGCCTCCAAGTAATCTAATCTATCCCAAACTGCGTGATGTTATGCATTATGTTTCTTTTATTAGCTTTTAATCAAGGAGCACCAATGAGCAGCTTAGAGTGATCATTTTAACTAGGTGATAAATTTGACATGTTTGCACTAAATCGTCTTTAACTTTTTATTTAGAGCTCAAGATGACATGAATCCAACGTCCACGTTAAGGTCTCTCAATTTTCCATTTTGTGAAAACGTTTGAGACTGAAAAAGCTAGACAAAGCATTAAAGTAATGCAATCTATCTAAAACTATGTGATGCCATGCATTACGTTTCATTTATAAGCCCTTACTCAAGTAGCACTAATGACCAGTTTACAATGATCATTTTAACTGGCCGATCAACTTGACATAACCACATTAAATTGTCCCTAACTTTTGATTAAGAGTTCAAAATGACACGACTCCAACAACTAGCTCAATTTTTTATATTGTTACAAAATTTAAGAACGAAATAGCTATGAAAAAGCCTCTAAATAATACAATCTATCTCAAACTGTGTGATGTCATGCATGTGCTTCAATTATAATCCTTTTACTCAAGGAGCACCAATGATCAGTTTAGAATAATCATTTTAACTCGTTGCTCAACTTGACATGTCCGCAATAAATCATCTTTAAATTTTTATTTAGAGCTGAACATGACATGAATCCAACGACCACGTTAAGATAGCTCATTTTTTCATAAGTGAAAACATTTCATATTTAGAGAACTATATTAAGGGATCAAAGTAATACAATCTATCCAAAACGGTGTGATTCCTGCATTATGTTTCTTTTACAAGCATTTACTTAATGAGCACCAATGACGAGTTTAGAATGATCATCTTAACTGGTCGATCATCTTGACATGTCTACACTAAATCTTTCGTAATTTTTATTTTAGAGTTTAGAATAACACAAATCTAATGCCAACGTTAAGCTAACTCAAATTTTTATATTGTTAATAAATTTAAGACCTAAATAGATACGGCAAAGCCTCCAACTAATCCAATCTATCACAAACTGTATGATGTCATGCATTATGCTTCATTTATAAGTCTTTACGCAAGGAACACCAATGATCAGTTTAGAATAATTATTTTAACTAGCTGATCAACTTGACATGCCCACACTAAATTGTCTATAACTTTTTATTTAGAGCTCAAAATGACATGAATCCAACGTCCACATTAAACTACTTCAATTTTCCATATTGTGAAAACAATTGAGATTGAAAGAGCAAAGTGTCAAAGTAATGCAATCTACCCAAAACTGCATGATGTCAAGCATTATGCTTCTTTTATAAGCCTTTAATCAAGGAGCACCAATGATCAGTTTAGAATGATCATTTTAACTGGCCGATCAAATTGACACATCCGCAATAAATCATCCGTAACTTTTAATTTAGAGATCATAATGACATGAATCCAACGCCCACGTTAAGCTAACTCAATTTTATATTTTGTGACAAAATTTAAGACTAAAATAGCTACGACAAAGCCTCCAAATAATCCAATCTATCCCAAACTGCGTGATGCTATGCATTATGTTTCATTTATAATCTTTTACTCAAGTAGCACCAATGAGCAGTTTAGAGTGATCATTTTAACTAGATGATCAACTTGACATGTGTGCAATAAATCGTTTTTAACTTTTTATTTAGAGCTCAAGATGACATGAATCCAACCCCCACGTTAAGGTAGCTCAATTTTTCATATTGTGAAAATATTTCAGTCTTACAGAGCTATATAAAGCATCAAAGTAATGCAATCTATCCAAAATGGTGTGATTCCATGCATTATACTTCTTTTATAAGCTTTTACTCAATTAGCACCAATGACCAGTTTAGAATGATCATTTTAACTGGTCGATGAACTTGACATGTCTATACTAAAACGTTTGTAATTTTTAATTTAGAGTTCAGAATAATAAAAATCCAACGCCTACGTTAAGCTAACTCAATTTTTTATATTGTTAAAAAATCTAAGATCTAAATAGATACGGCAAAGCCTCTAAGTAATCCAATTTATCTCAAACTGCGTGATGTCATGTATTATGCTTCATTTATAAGCCTTTACGCAAGGAGCACCAATGATCAGTTTAAAATGATCATTTTAACTGGATGTTCAACTTGACATGCCCACATTAAATCGTCTATAACTTTTTATTTAGAGCTCAAAATGACATGAATCCAACGCCCACATTATGCTAGCTCAATTTTCTATATTGTGAAAATATTTTACACTGAAATAGCCTTCAAGTAATCCAATGTATCACAAAGTGCGTGATGTCATGCATTATGATTTATTTATTGGTGATTACTCATGGAGTACCTATGATCAGTTTAGAATGATAATTTTAACTGGCCGATCAACTTGATATGTCCGCACTAAATCGTCCGTAACTTTTGATTTAGAGTTTAGAATGACACGAATCCAACACCCACGTTTAGCTATTTCAATTTTCTATATTATGACAAGATTTGAGACTGAAAGAGTTACAACAAAGCATGCAAGTAATCCAAGGTATCCCAAACTGCGTGATGTCATGCATTATGTTGTATTTATAAGCCTTTACTCAAAGAGCACCAATGATCACTATAGAATTATCATTTTAACTGGCCGATCAACTTGACATGTGTGCAATAAATCGTTTGTAACTTTTGATTTAGAGTTCAAAATGAAACGAATCCAATGCTCACGTTCTTCACATCTTGGATGAATGTGAGTAGTGTATAAGTAATTGTTTCGTCCATAATTATCTTCATTCACTCAGAATCAAATATTCCAAAAGGATATTGCATTATTTTTTTGAATTGTTTAACTTTAATTGTTAAAAATATTAATCTAATGATTCTAATGTATTAATAACTATTATGTTCAGACATCTTATAATGAACGAATATTTTCTGATTTTTTTAAAATATCTATCCTTGTCGAATTAATTATCTTTTATTTTATCCCAAAAAACCAAAAATCTCATAGGGGTTAGTCCACGGATTTTGAGAAAACTGTTAAACTTTTAAAAAATGTTTTTGAATACTTTATTTACATCTTCGATATATGTGAGTAGTGTACGAGTGATTTTTTCGTCCATAATTATCTTCATTCTCCCAGAAACAAATATCCCAAAAAGATATTGCACTATTTTTTGATTTTTTTAACTTTAATTATTAAAAATATTAATCTAATGGTTATAATGTAATAATAACTATTTTATTCAAATAACTTATATTCAACGAATTTTTTCTGCTTTTTTAAAAATAACTATCCTTATCGAATTAATTATCTTTTATTTTATCTCGAAAAACCGAAAATCTCATATGGGTTAGTACCACGGGTTTTGAGAAAGCTATCAAAGTTTTAAAAAATGTTGTTGAATACTTTTTTTACATCTTCGATGTATGTGGGTAGTGTATGACTGTTTTTTTATCCATAATTATTTTCATTCGCCCAAAACAAATTTCCCAAAATGATATTGCATTATTTTTTGAATTGTTTAACTTTAATTGTTATAAATATTAATCTAATCGCTCTAATGTATTAATAACTATTTCATTCAAAAAAATTATATTGAACAAATGTTTTCTGATTTTTTAAAAATAGGTATCTTTGTCGAATTAATTATCTTTTATTTTATTTTCAAAAAACTGAAAATCCCATAGGGTACACGGGTTTTGAGAAAACTTTCAAAGTTTTAAAAAATGTTGTTAAATACTTTATTCACATCTTCGATGTATGTGAGTAGTGTATGAGTGATTTTTTCGTGCATAATTATCTTTATTCACCCAGAATCAAATATCTCAAAATAATATTATATTATTTTTCGAATTGTTTAACTTTAATTGTTAAAAATATTAATTTAATGGCTTTAATGGATTAATAAATATTATGTTCAAAGATCTTATAATGAACGAATATTTTCTGATTTTTTAAAAAATAGCTATCCTTATCAAATTATTTTTTATTTTGTACCAAAAAACTGAAAATCTCATTGGAGTTAGTATACGGGTTTTGAGAAAACTGTAAAACTTTTAAATTTTTTTATTAAATACTTTATTCACATCTTAGATATATGTGAGTAGTGTATTTGTGATTTTTTCATTCATAATTATTTTTTATTCACCCAGAAACAAATTTCCCAAAATGATATTGAATTATTTTTCAAATGTTTTAATTTTAATTGTTAAAAATATTAATGTAATGGCTCTAATGTACTAATAACTATTTTATTCAAAAAACTTATATTAAACGAATGTTTTCTGATTTTTTTAAAGTAGATCGAATTAAATATCTTTTATTTTATCTCGAAAAACTGAAATTCTCATAAGGGTTAGTCCACGTGTTTTGATAAAACTGTTAAAGTTTAAAAAAATGTTGTTGAATACTTTATTCATATTTTCGATGTATGTGAGTAGTGTACGGATGATTTTTTTGTCCATAATTATTTTTATTCGCACAAAAATAAATATCCCAAAAGAATATTACATTATTTTTTGAATTTTTTAACTTTAATTATTAAAAATATTAATCAAATGGCTCTAATGTATTAATAACTATTTTATTCAAAGATAATAAATCGATAAGGATAAATATTTTTCAAAATCAAATATTACTGTACAAAAATCAAATTTATTAATAATAACAATTACGATTAATATATAAAAACTATTTTTATAAAATTCAAATTTATTCATTAGATCCATTTATTAAATGGACAAAATAATTAATGTACTATTTTATTCAAAATCAAATACGTGGAGTAATGTATACAAATCAAATAGTTGATTATTAATAATAAAAATTACGATTATCTTAACCACATTTTTAAATTATTAGAAAAAAATCTCAATAATTCGGAGATACCACAATCACTATATAAACGGTTTATTCACAAACTAACAACTCCACTATCCATATCCTATAACCCATTTTTAATACATAGAAAACAATGTTTGTACATGATCGAATTATTTATCTCAATGATGTAAAACCATTCAAGCCATCTTGGCGCATCCATGTCAAAGTATTGCATTCCTGGAAACAATACACATCTCAATCTTGTGAAACATTCGAGCTCATATTGGTTGATCTGACGGTATAATTTTAGTTATCATACTATTTTTGAATTAACTGTTTTTCAGTTTGTGTTTCAAAGGATGTACAAATTCATGTTTCATGTAAACGAGCATAGTTTCCACGACTTCAAAAAAACTCACTGTCGGAGAGTGGAAATTCATTGAGATTTTTTTAATAAATCCTATAACAGGTAACTTTTGGTTAACACATCATGCTTACAAAATAAATTTTGTAACCACAACATCCATCACAACATCTGATTATATATTTCTTTCTTTGACCACTTTTGATATGATTAAAAATGGTGAATTAAAAACATATCTTTTTAGTTAGTAAGTTTTTAATAATTATTTTAATCGTAACTTCTATTAATTTTTTTTAACATTTATATATACTAAAGATAGAAGAATTCATATTTTTCAGATGTTATTGGAAAAGTTGTCGATATGAGAAGCACAAAATAATTCAAGTGAATAACAAAGAAATGAAGAAGGTTAAGCTTTATTTGAAGGATTTAGAGTAAGTATTTCTAAATATGTTATTAAATAGTTTCTGTTTATTTAAACTTATATAATGTTATGGATTTTTATATTAGGGATGATCGTATGACATGTTGTTTGTGTGACATGTTGTATACGGGGAATATTTACAGAAAAGTAAGCAAATATTGCCAAGATGCAATCAAATTTTGGTATGTCTACTTAGATTTGCAAAGATCAATTTCTACCAAAGTAACTAAATCTTCTAATAATTATAATCATATGTCATTTGGAAAACATTTTAATCTAAACAAACTAACTTAATTAAGTATTTAAACAAACTAATCACAAGCAAATTTATTAAATTTATCATTAGGTATATTACTGTTATTTTATTAGATTAATACATAAAAAGTTTTGTGAAGATGAATCAACATCTTCATATTTTTTTAAAGAAAAAAAGAAATGATGGCAGTTCTTATACATTACTTCGTGAGTTAAAGACTTTCATCAAATCGATTCTATGGATTTTTTTTCTACAGATCGAAGTTCTTAAACTGAAATTAACAACATTAACACCTTATTCCAAGTTCTAGCAATCTACCATTTGACTAAAATAAAAAATCTCTAATTTATTATTCTGGATATTTAATTTTTTTCATCAATTCGAATCTGTGGAATTTTTCCACAGATTAAAGTTCTTACAGTGAAATTGTTAATACTTTCTAATGTATTTCAAGTTTTAGCAACCATAGATTTGATTTAAAACAAAACATATAATTCATCTTAAAAATTCTAAAAATTTAGAACATGGAAGATTGAGACGTACTTTTTGTTGCATTCAGATTTGCCATTGCTGATTATCTCTGTGAATAAATTTAACAATTTCGATATTATAGAAATGGTTAAACCGAGAGAAGAATCGCGGTAATGAATGGTCATATAATTTTTCTCTCGATTTTTTTAAAATAATAGAAAGTGACTGTTCGACTAAGTATATAAGTCTTTTGAAATTTTATTTTAATTATTTTATTTTTGACTGTTCGATATTTCTGACCAGACCTAGTCTTGTTTCCATGCACTTTTATTTACTTACGTATTGTTTGATGTTGGAATACGGTAAAGCTCTCCACGACTAGAGAATATGGTGTATATTGTTTAGAAACTGTAACATTGATCAAATCATCCAACAAGAGCTTTTTCGCGAAATTTGTAAAAAGAGTAAATTTCATTAGAAAAAAATAATATAAAATTATCTCAGCTCATAGGATGGTTGGGCCGTTGTTAAGTTGTGCATCTTCTTCGTAGAGTTGAACAAGACTAGAATCGACGTTCTCTTGAGGCTCCCACGTGGCATCAGCAATATCCGTCCATTTCACTAGATACTCGGTGTTTCCATCGTCCCCCATCCTCTTCCCAATCACTCTTTCCGCTACGGCGTACTCCAGCCCAGCCTCATAGTCTTTCGCCACATCTTCCGCCACGTGTATACCTTTCACCCACTCGCAATCTCCACCGTCCTTCCATTTCACCAGATATTCCACATCTTTGCCTTTCCCTCGTTTCTCCATAATTTCCTGCACCTCCGCGTACTCGAAAACTCGTCCTTCTAGAATACCGATCACCTTCTCTAACCCCAATCTCCGTCCGAAATGCATCGGATTGCCTTTAGGCGTCGTCTTCAGAATCTCCCTGGCCAGTTCCAGCGCTGTTAACCCTCTCTCGTCTTCCACCTCCGGATCGGCTCCGAGCTCCACCAGCGCCGATACCACCTCCGGCTTCACGTAACCTGCTGCCATGTGCAACGCCGTCAGGCCGCCCCTGATGTCCCGGTGGTCCAGATTAGCTCCAGCCTCCGCCAGAATCCTAACGCACTTGTCAGAACCCAACCCTGCTACGAAGAGAAGCGCCGTCCTGCCGTTTTCGTCCACGGCGTCGACGTCGCGACCGTCAGTCAACTCCAGAAGCTTTGTCAAGGCCTCTTCGTCGGCCTTTCTTGCGGCGGTCCACCATGGAGTCTCATACTCCGATACCACATCTGCTGCGATGTAGCTGGATGGGACCCACGAGGGCGAATGGCCATCCTTCCACTCGATAAGGTACTCCATGGCGGCGGCGCCTTCTGCCATTCGGCTTCCAATGATCCTTTTCACTTCTCCATACGACTCATCGTCTTCCACGGAGGCCGTTTCGTAGTTCCCCTGTACGGCAAGTATAGTTCGGAAACACAGCTGCTTCCGGATCCGTCTGATAGGAAAGGGCTGAATCGAGAAAGCAGAACATTTCGGAAAAGGGAAAAGTTTGATGCGAGACAGAGAGTGCTTGATTACTAGAGAAGTATCCATGGCCAGGGTCTGAAAATTGGAGGAGACAGAGAAGAGAAAAGAAGAAGGATCTGAGACTCAGATTTTCTCGTGGATAAGGAAACTTAGCCATCCAAATTTTTGGAACCATCCAACGGTCCATTTTCACTCGTGAGTTTGGGTCATTTATAATGGGCCCAGGCAATGTATTATTGTATATACACATACCAAGATATCCATTGTCTTGAAGATTCAATATGTATTTCCATTGTCTACTATATCATAATGTTTGTACACAAAACATAAGACAAAGCCCAAAGTATCTCATTGAACCATTTCTGGGAAAACGGCCGATTCCACCATAAATTTATAATTTTGGGATTATATATACACAAACTATCGCGTCATGTTAATATATACATGAACTATTTTTAATTTTGAATTTCACGCACAAACTTTAAAATCACAACTAATTCCACCAAACAGACGGTTTCCGTGTACTTCTCCGTCGCACGTACTGATGGGCCTGCCACGTCGGATTTTCAAAACCGTAGCTCAAAACGACGTCGTTTTGAACTTATTTTTTCAAAAAAATTATATCTTAAAACGACGGTCGTTTTAAACATTTTTTTAAATTATACTTTTTTTTTCTAAAAGTTGCGTCTAACAACTTGCAGGCATCAAGATCATGGACTCATATATTGCTACCAACCGATCCAATTGATGAATCTCCAAAGAGAAGGAGAGAAAGATAATGAAATTAAATTACCCAACAACGAAAGGATCAAATGTTCTGTCGACAGGGAAATCTATAACTCCGCCGATTGACTGCAACAATCGGCCATGTCTCGCTTTATCATGCGCCTTAAGCTGGATGACTTCCATCTCGTGACTCGCCGGAATCGCTCTTTCCAGTTTCAGTGCCGCCAGAAAACCGTAGATAAAACCGCTACGGATAGCCACCGCGAAATAGCCACCGCGAAATGAACAACTCCCATAGCTGACCGGAGTTGGGTTATGTTTTATGTGTTAACAACATCTCTTTATCTCGTCCAAAAAAAGATCATTTTTAACTTCTTCTGAACACGACATAGAATTGACTAATTGAGAACCAAGCCGCGAATTGGTAACAGCTACAAAAATGAAGTCTGGATACTCATGAAAATCAAAACACAAAATTTGGAGATTTGGTTTGCACTATGATCGCTTCTCTTTTGGAAGAGACACGGAGAAGTAACTGAAGTGTTCCAGTGGAGATTACGCCTAAATCGCATCTGTTCTTAATTCCATTGATCCTATTGTTCCTTTTTTTTTTCTCGACTGATTCTACTTTTCTACTAATCGATTTCGCGTGAAATAGAGAGTTAGTGGCGATTCGATTTGTCTTATTTCGTCTTCCCCCACCATTGAGATTCGATTTCGTCTTCCAGCAAGAAAATCTTCCATAAAGTTGCCACCATGATTAAGAACCCTAAATTGTCGATTTTTTCCTCAAATTGGCTTTTTTCTTTTTAAAAATGTAGTTCAAAACGACGTCGTTTTTTGTTATAATTTTTTGAAAAAAATAAGTCCAAAACGACATCGTTTTGCACTACGGTTTTGGACAGCCGACATGGCAGACACATCAGCACGTGTGACGGAGAAATACACGGAAACCGTCTATTTGGTGGAATTAGGCGTGATTTTAAAATTTGTGCGTGAAATTCAAAATTAAAAATAGTTCATGTATATATCAGCATGACGCGATAGTTTGTGTATATATAATCCCAAAATTATAAGGTTATGGTGGAATCGGCCGTTTTTCCAACCATTTCTCTTTTCAGGCACCAACCGGGAAACAAAAGATTTTCATCATACTCTCTGCCATGCAGCTTCCACAATCTATGATGCATTCTCTTGTTTTGTCTCCGAGTTCACTCAGCAGCAGCCTGTCCAGTGAGATCTTTCAGCTTCCGAGTGTTTTAACAATAACCATACTACTTCCAGCCCCCTTAGGTTAACTTTTTGGTATAAACATCAACTACATATGCATTTGAACACAAGCCATATGAATTTTAACTTACCTGGTTAAGAGGATTATCTGGCGATTTCTTCCACATCTTCCATAACAAGTCCTTGTACTGAGTGTGCGTAAGACCTGGTTTCTCCTCCTTCAGCCTTGGAATTTCAGCTTCCTCAAAGGCCTAAACCACAATAATACCAACTCAGAATACAGATCCACCAGTGTTTTGCATAATATAAATCATGATCAGAGGTTATTATTTCAATGACAGAGAATCTCCTTCAAAAGTTCATTCTAGGGTCTTCAGAATATCAATAATCGGAGTAAAAAAAAGAATCTAAACAATCACACAGGAGCCCGGATTCTCACAAATGTGATCTACTACAAGGAGCAATCATTAATTTCTTGTAGATCTCAGCTTTTTAACTTTTTGGAATATGGCAAATGCGTACAGCTTAGGCATGAGAATGAATCTAGGAAAAAGGATAGATCATCCCTCCTCTCGTCAGACACTATCATCTTTCCAATCGAATTACAAAATCTGAAATCAAACATGGAAACATCAGATCAGAAGGTAATAGCAGAGGGCACAAGAGATAACCTTAAAGGTGGCCTTGAGCCTTTTTTTCCGGGTGTCGATCAACCGGCGGGTTATCTGTCGCTCGTAATCTTTGTGAGCGCCTCGTCAACGCAACTTATTGAGAAAAACTCGTGTTGTGGTTGTGTAGCACGTTTGAACTCAGGAGGCTTCGTCACGATTCAAGTTAGAGGACAAGCCGCCACATGGCAGATGCTACCCAACGCAGAGGCCACGTGTTCTGCCCAGCTCTAATATCTCTATCTATATGCATCACGAATGGGGAGAAAAGAAGCGAAAGGTAAAGAAATGGCAGACACAGGCAAAGGAAGCTCAGGTGCTGGCTGCAATGATCGCTGTGGCTGCCCTGCTCCCTGTCCCGGTGGCGAATCCTGCAGGTTGGTCTTCTATGTGCTCCAATATTCATGTGTTGTGAACTAAAGAAGCATGATTTTTCTCCATGTAGGTGCAGGATGAGCCAAGCATCTGGTGGGGATGAAGGACACAACATGTGCCCTTGTGGAGAGCACTGCGGCTGCAACCCTTGCACCTGCGCCAAGACCCAGACCTCCGCCAAGGGCAAGGCCTTCTGCACCTGTGGTGAGGGCTGCACCTGCGCCTCTTGCGCCGCTTAGACCATGCCTCTATAGCATACTTGTATAATAGATACGAGCTAGTCGATTAGGTCCCAGTCTCTGAAATAAAACCGTGTCCAAGTACAACAAAATATATCGAATGCTATGCTCTTGTATTGCAAACGTGTGGCTCTAATTAAAGACTAAACATACCTTGGTAATGGCGGTGATGTGAGTATTCAAGAACGCATGAACCACCATGGCCTCTTTCTCCACTTCAATATTCCAAAAAAAGCTTCACTTCGTCACAACATTCCTGCTCGCATTTCAATCATTACACCTTCCCTACTCCCGAAAAGAAGGCTTTAAACAATCTTAGGAGGGTCTTTGGAAAGCAATCCATTTCTTTAGTCTAATATAAGAACTCTAATCTGTACACGCATGAATGTGTAGCAACATCTTCTACTACTTAAAAGAAAAATGGTCCAGATGCCAAAGACAAAGCCACTATAATTAGCTTACCAAATCTCTGCAGCAATTTTTCGACTTTTGAAGAGCTTTGATATGAGGTATATTGATAAAAGAAACAACCGTGAGTTAATTCAAGAAGAAATTAATGTTCAATAAAACACAATTCCACTTTTCACCAGCAAAAAATTACACACAAGAAAGAATTTTTATGATAAAATGAGAAATCAAACCTTTCGAGAAATTGAAGAAAAGAAACTTTATTGAAATTTCTGGATGATCTCAACAAAATGTCGATCACAATGATCTCAACAAAATGTCGATCACAATGATCTCAACAAAATGTCGATCACAGTTTTTTATACCTGATCACAGTCTTTTATACCTGATCAGTCTTTTACACCTGATCAGTCTTTTATACTTGAGTTCATTACAAATAGCTGAATTCATTACAAAATAGCTGAGTTCATTACAAAATAGTTGAGTTCATTACAAAATAGCTGAGTTCATTACAAACAAGTATTACTAACAGTTGAATATTAACTTCCAACTGTTAATCTCTACTTTCTAAAACCTTGATCTCAAGGTTTAAAATTTGAAAATTCTTCAACAGTTCTGGAAAAAAAACTTTCTATTTGAGAAAACATAGATAAACCATCCCAATATATGACCAAGTTGCATTTACGGAGGGAGTAACACTTCAGTTACAAAATGGTGTAACGTTTGTGTGTACAAGGTATATCTACAAATAATCGACCACAAAATCACTGATTTGGAGAAACTAAAACATTTTTTGGGCATTAAAGTCAACTTCAACGCACAAAGTCTGTTCCTAAATCAACCTCTTTATGATCAATAAATCATCGAATGTACGGGCATGACAGATTGCAAGCCTCCCGCGACACCGGTTGATCTCAAATCTACATTATCCACATCCGACGGTCCAGTTTGCAATACAACTTTTTATTGAAGCCTTGCCATTGCTCTTCAATATCTTACATTCACACGTCCATACATTTTCTATGCAGTTCATCAAGTTTGTTTATATATGTATGACCTTCGCGAACCTCATCTTCATGCCCTTAGACGAATAATTAGATACATCAAAGGAACCTTCACTCACGGGATTCAAATGATAAATGGTCAAATAGATGGTCTTACGGCTTACTCTGATGCCGATTGGGCTGGCTGTCCGTATACTAGACGCTCAATATGGGTTCTGTGTCTTTCTTGTTTTAAACCTTGTTTTTTAGTCCGCTAAACGGCAACCCACAGTTTCCCATTCTAGCTTTGAGGCTAAATACAAAGGTTGAATACAAAGGGGTCGCAAATGCATTTGACATGGCTTCATAATCTCATGATCGAACTTCATCGTCCTATCTCAAAAGATTTGATCGTTTACTACGACAATATTAGCTCTGTCTACCTGTCCACAAATCCAGTCAAACACCAACGAACGAAGCATATAGAGCTGAACATTTATTTTGTACAAGAATGTGGCTATTGGACAAGTTCGTGAATTTCATGTACCATTTTCTCTCCAATATACCGATAATTTTACAAATGGTCTTCCATCGTCTCTCCACAACGAGTTTCGTACCAGTTTCACCGTCCGGAAACCCGACGCTTTAACTGAAGGAATGAGAGAAGGTGATAGAATATGTCAATATTTTGTTAGATACTCTGTAGATTTTCTGTTTGTAACAATCTTGATTTGGTGTAACGTTTTCTTATTTTTCAGTAACAACTCTGGCTTTATATAACCATGTAAATCACTCAATAAGATAAGGAAAATTTAACTCGCATGTTTTAGTGATTGTTTTTCTAAGATGAGCTTGTTCATGTAGCTTTCCCACTAACAAGCACTGTTTAACAGATCGAGACTAAAACATGCGAATATGTGAATATTCATTTACACATCATCTCTCAATACATCAAGATAAGCAATAACCAAATAACTCTCTCTTAGAATCATTTTTGTTCTAAAAGTTCAAACCGTTCATGATAATTTTCAATATCTTCTATTTCTTGAAGTTGTTTATGTTCAACAACTGGATCGTAACGACTGATTTCGTGATTGCCCCATTGATTCCGATATCCTTTAGTTCTGATACCATTTCTAAACAAAATAACCGTGAGTTATCTCATTAGATGGATTAATGTTCAATCAAACACAATCCACTTCTCACCAGCAAAAAATCACACATAAAAAAGAAAGAATTCTTAGGGTAAAATGAGAAGTAAAACTTTTAGAGAAATTGAAGAAAATAAACATTATTAAATTTTTGGATGATCTCAACAAAATGTCGATCACGGCTTTTAATAGATGAGTTCATTACAAAACAAATATTATTAACCGTTGAATATTAACAACTTCCAACCGTTAAATTTCTACTTTACTCGTGTGTATATTTCCTATATCATATATAGGCATGGAGACGCCAACCAACGAATTAAAAAACTTTTCTGATGTGGGAGATGAAAGTGTGATATCACACAAAAACATGTCTAACGAATTTCAACTACCATGTTCTTTTTTCCCTAAGCATTAGGATGGATGCAGATACATATAGTTGGTTGCTGGATCTATGGAATCACTGTGAAGCTAAAAAGATGTCAGAGATAATGAGGAAGTTCTTTTCAGTTTCCAAGGCTACTTGATAGTATCTTTGTACGTGTTATTTTATAGTAGAATATTGGCTCATAGTTGATCACGCTTCGATGGTTATAAAGAAGCGGTGCAAGTGTAAACTTGTCTATTTTCACCTATACGTGATCAGTTCAATTGTCATGTGTCATTGAATTGATTGCGAAAGATACAGACATCCAAGAACAGGAAATAAAGGTGGGTTAGTGGTGATAAGTACAGGAGTGGAGAAGAGAGATGGATTTGGGGAGTCGGTTGGCATTGAGAGTGAAGGAACAGATGATCCTTGTATGGAACTTGGAGGTGACGAGTCTGCCCAGAATGTAAGCCCTGGAACGAAGGACCAGAGTGAGATCGAGGGGCAGGGATAGTGTGTCGAGATGGAAAGAGACACCGCCGTAAAGGGGAATCTGATGACCGTGCACCACTGTGTCTATGCTCCTTCCACTCTTCCTACCCACCGTAAACTTCTCCATCTCACCGGAGGAGAGGAGTAGGCTGGAGTAGTGGAGGAGGATAGGGGAAGCAGTGACGTGGACGGCGAAGAAGGTCGATGGGTTCCGGTAGAAAATCGTGACCGTCGAATTAAGAGACAGCATGTCCGTGGGCACTCCGCTCAGATCGTTCCCAGCCTGCACGTTCAAGTTCCTCACCACCATTCCCTGCAAGTCGGCACTTTTCTATATTCCAACGATAACCAATGCATACTTTTTCTACCATTTAGTTTCCATTAGAATTGTGTTGAAACAATAAAATATTATTTTCATTGTTGGCCTTTTAATTTTTAGTTTTTACCACATTGTTTCTTTTAAGGAAATTAAAACCGAACACCGATCCACTATACGAGCCGACTCTGCTCTTAACTCACCGAGTGAAGAATTAAGAAAGGGGTTTTTTTGGGTAATTTTTTTAAGAACGGAGTTGTTACCTTTACCACAACTTTAGGAGGGTAGGCTTTGCTAGCACCCCAGAGTATGAGAGAGAAGATTGTGAACAAGAGGAGCAAGGAGAAGAGCAAGCAGGCGTAGAGGCGCACGTTCCGAACGATGTCGTCATCTCCGCCGTCCGTTTCGTCATCTAGGGCGTTGTTGACGTATCGGCGGCGACCGCTTCCTTCGCGGATAAATTTGTATGAGAGAAGCAGACGGTCAGAGAAGCGAGAGGTGGAGGACTCGCGGGAGTGATGGATGGGTGAGCAGTGGTAGTAATGTGGGTGTGAGGGCGAACCCATCGGGCTGCAAGCCGACCCGAAGGACATCTTCTCAACGTCGTGGTTGGAGGGGCTTTGTACGTAGTAGAGAGATCTAACCGCCGAACGTGGCGGAGAGCGAGGAGGCCATGACAACGCCGCGTCGATGCTAGTGGCCTCCGAGTATGTTTTGGCATGCATGTCTTCTCCTTGTTTAATTTTTGTTTGGTTGTTTCTTTTTAAATAGAACAAGCGCTTCTTGGAACGAAACGCGATAGACATTAAAAAAATGTGGTTTGGGAGTGTGTAATAAAAGCGAAGCCGTATGAATGTAGGGTCTTTTCAAGCAACTTGGTCCCATTTTCATATGTCCTCCTCACGCGCTTACACGCATGGCTAAACACACCGCACCATTCATGTTTGTAGATGGTGGAAGCTAATTCTCACGCCCCATGTTAAACAAGTGGGATTGTGAGTGTGGAAATGCAGTCAACTGTACTGACGGTAATTCAGAATGTCTTTGAAATTCTAAAACTCAAATCAATAAATAGATTAATTTATTGTGCAATACATGTTTTGATTTTCGTGACATAATTTCGAATTAATTTTTTTTTAAATTTTATTGTGTAGTTTTAATGATAAATAAATATTTTTTTATGAGAAATACCATATATTAGAACTAAATTAGGTTTTAGTGACAAATATAACACTCAATATAAAAATTCACTAATATAGCATTTTGATCAATCAAAAAAAATTTTATTATCTTCCAATTAAAACAAATAGTTAAAAACCTAAGTTATTTAGAATAAAATGCTTATATGTCAATTAATTACTACAACATATTGGTAACACACTCTTTGTTTTACATATATGTCCAATGTTCGATCCCTTTGAGCTGATATAATTTTTCTATTTTAATTGAACCAAAGAATATATATTAAACAAATGGATTTATGCCGATTGACTACTGTAGCGTATTGGTTACACATCTTCTTGTTAAAATTAATAGTGCATGGTTAGATCTCCCTCATTACATTTTTCAATTTTTTTTAATTTAATTATTTTATTTAGATAAGATTTTCTTGATATTAATAACTTTTTATTGAATTTAGGTTATTAATCACAATTTATGCATATTTTAGAAATACCTTATGCAAATTTAGGAATTATATCTTATGTTTTATGAATTCCTTCATAAACCGTGAAATTGCATAGGATTAATTAACATCAACAAGAAGTGTTTATCCAAAAAACATGAACAAGAGTGTTTATCAACATTCAACAATCACAAATACAAGTCATAAACGAAAATTGAGTATTGAGACTTTTCTTTCAATAGCGTCTAATTCCTAAATTTTGCTATTTAAGCTAAAGACCAATATATATACTAAAAAATGGTTATATGTTGATTAGTTACAATAGTGTATTGGTTACACACTACTTCTGTTTTGAAGTGCACCAAGTTCGACCCCCCCCCCCCTCCAACTCATATTAAGACTTTGGTATTTAAACTAAAGACAGATATATATATACTAAACAGAATAGTTATATGTCAATTAGTTACAATAGTGTAGTGGTTATGCACTCTTTCTCTTATAAATAGGTTCAAGATTCAATCCCTTGCACAGAATATTAGGTTAAGGTTATTTTTGTCATTTTCACTTTTAAAAAATATTATTTGTGGGATTTTAGGTTTGGAATGCTAATTTAGTCATTAAAACATTATTTAGTGATAAATTAGTCAATTGCCCTATTTTTATAATTGTTAAATTTTACATGAATTTGATTTTAGACTAACTAAGGTTTGAAAAAAATATTGATAAATTTAAGTGTATGCTACTTAGATTTTATATGTTTATTTGATATTAAATTAATTAAATTTTGTAAAATATTATTATTGACAATTCGATATTAATTAAAAAATTATATATTTTTTTAAAAAAATTATCTTTTTATAAGCATTGTTATTACGCAGGAGGACTATCGGCGGTTTTATACCCGAATTTTGCTCGGATATTCGATTTAGACCCAAATATTGGAGTAGTGCAAACTCATACCTTAAATTAAGTAAAATTCAAATTTTATACCCAAAAAACTACTATTGTGCAAATTTGTATATTACCCGTAACGGGATTAGGTTTCCGTTAACACATGTTGATGTGGCTGCCACGTAATACCGACATGGCGGAGGAAGTGGGACATCACATGTCAATCTCAAAACGACGTCGTTTGAGAAGTATTAAAATTGGTCGTTTCATACCCGAAGTTTACTCGGATGTTCGATTTAGACCCAATTGTTGGAGAAGTACAAAATCTTACATGAAATTAAGTAAAATGAAAATTTCATACTAAACAGAATAGTTATATGTCAATTAGTTACAATAGTGTAGTGATTATGCACTCTTTCTCTTATAAATAGGTTCAAGGTTCAATCCCTTGCATAGAATATTAGGTTAAGGTTATTTTAGTCCTTTTCACTTTTAAAAAATATTATTTGTGGGAGTTTAGGTTTAAAATGCTAATTTAGTCATTAAAACATTATTTAGTGATAAATTAGTCAATTGCCCTATTTTTATAACTGTTAAATTTTACATGAATTTGATTTTAGACTAACAAAGGTTTGAAAAAAATATTGATAAATTTAAGTGTATGCTACTTAGATTTTATATGTTTATTTGATATTAAATTAATTAAATTTTGTAAAATATTATTATTGACAATTCGATACTATTTAAAAAAATTATATATTTTTTAAAAAATTTATCTTTTTATAAGCATTGTTATTACGCAGGAGGACTATCGGCGGTTTTATACCCGAATTTTACTCGGATGTTCGATTTAGACCCAAATATTGGAGCAGTGCAAACTCATACCTGAAATTAAGTAAAATTCAAATTTCATACCCAAAAACTACTATCGTGCAAATTTATATATTACCCGTAACGGGATTAGGTTTCCGTTAACACATGTTGATGTGGCTGCCATGTAATACCGACATGGTGGGGGAAGTGGGACATAGCATGTCAATCTCAAAACGACATCGTTTTGAGAAGTATTAAAATTAGTCGTTTCATACCCGAAGTTTACTCGGATGTTCGATTTAGACCCAATTGTTGGAGAAGTACAAAATCTTACATGAAATTAAGTAAAATGAAAATTCCATACCGAAAGAATTACTATTGTGCAAATTTATACATGAGCCGTAACAGAGTTAGGTATCCGTTAATGGATGTGATGTGGCTGCCACGTAATGCCGATGTGGCGGGGAAGTGGGACATCGCAGATCAATCTCAAAATGACGTCTTTTTAAGAAGTATTAAAATGACGTCGTTTTGAAAAATAGTAAAACGACGTTGTTTGAGAAGTATCAAAACGACGTCATTTTGATATTAAATCGGTTTTAAAAAATAGAAAACAACGTCTTTTTGATACTTTTCAAAACAATATCGTTTTGAGAACTTGTTTAACACTTCCATTTTCCATCGACTTTCACTTCTTCTCCTTTACCGAAAAAGAGAGAGAGCAATAAGACGAAAAATTGAAACCTTTGAGAGCACCGAGAAAGGACGCAAAACAAAAGCCAAAAATGTTCAAAAATTTTTTAAATAATTTATTGTATTCTTATATTGAAAATCGATGGAAAATGAAAGTGTTAATCAAGTCTTGAAAACGATGTCGTTTTAAGAAGTATCAAAACGACGTCTTTTCTATTTTTTTTAACTGATTTAATATCAAAACGACGTCGTTTTAATATATATATATATAATAAGTTTTCTTTGTATTTTATTTAAAATTCATGTAAATATAAAAAAATAAAAAAATTAATTTTTTTTGTGCATAAAACATGTACTATTTTAGTATAAATAGAAACGTTTTTGATTATCTATTAGCCAATAATAATTTTTTCAATCATTTTTTACTAAAAATAAATATAAAACTAATATTTATGAGTATTAAAAATAGATAATCCATCCAGTTTACTTATTTCACATCGTTCAAAAATATTTTGTTTGATTCCTTTACAAATCCAAAAAAATGTAATCCTAAAAACATTAATCATAATCTCGTGCACCATCTAACTAAACAATATATCTATATATTTATCTATAATATATTGTGAGAGTTTTAATGATTTCAAGAATTTTCAACTATAATATATTATGAGAGTTTTAATGATTTTAATGTTTTGTAAGTTTAATTTGATTTTAATATTTTGTTGTAAAGATATTTAAATTTATTAAAAAAATTATTTTCTAAATACAAAATAAATAAAATTATTTTGTATTTAGACTATGGGACATGAAAAAATGGTCATTAAAATATTGAATTTTTGCGTTTGTGTAATTTAAAATTTGAAAATTTTAATGAATCATTTAAATAATGGTTTGTAATTGATTGCATTGATTTATGTATACGATTAGTAATATCAGAAATAACACCGTTAATTTTGTTAATTATTTTAATCAACTAAACATAGACACTGAAACACCGCATCATCGTTACAATCAATTTTGGTGCTAACGGTGTTAGTTCTAATATTAATGTTAACTAATCGCATATATAAATCAACGTAATCAATTACAAATTGTTATTTAAATGATTTATTAAAAAATTTGGTATTTATATAACCTAAATATAAAAATTTAATATTTTAATAATTATTTTTCCGTTATATTATATATGTTTTAATTTATTATTTTTAAAATATTGAAAGAATGGAAAAAAATGTAACTCCTGTAATTTTATATATAATAACTTAAACTTAATTATTTATTTTATATATAATAACTTAAATTTAATTGTTTATTTTATATAAATATTGCGATGTAGCCGGATGGGACGGCGAATGGACATCCTTCCATGGCGGCGGCACCTTCCGCCATTCGGCTCCCAATGATCCTTTTCACTTCTCTCACATAATGGCCCCAGGAAATGTAATATTGTATATACACATACCAAGAAATATTGTCTTGAAGATTCAATATGTATTTCCATTGTCTACTATATCATAATGTTTGTACACAAAACATAAGACAAAGCCAAAGTATCTCATTCAACCATTTCTCTTTTCAGGCACAAACCGGGAAACAAAAGATTTTCATCATACTCTTTGCCATGCAGCTTCCACAATCTATGATGCATCTCTTGTTTTGTCTCCGAGTTCACTCAGCAGCAGCCTGTCCAGTGAGATCTTTCAGCTTCCGAGTGTTTTAACAATAACCATTACTACTTCCAGCCCCCTTAGGTTAACTTTTTGGTATAAACATCAACTACATATGCATTTGAACACAAGCCATATGAATTTTAACTTACCTGGTTAAGAGGATTATCTGGCGATTTCTTCCACATCTTCCATAACAAGTCCTTGTACTGAGTGTGAGTAAGACCTGGTTTCTCCTCTTTCAGCCTTGGAATTTCAGCTTCCTCAAAGGCCTAAACCACAATAATACCAACTCAGAATACAGATCCACCAGTGTTTTGCAGAATATAAATCATGATCAGAGGTTATTATTTCAATGACAGAGAATCTCCTTCAAAAGTTCATTCTAGGGTCTTCAGAATATCAATAATCGGAGTAAAAAAAAGAATCTCAACAATCACACAGGAGCCCGGATTCTCACAAATGCGATCTACTACAAGGAGCAATCATGAATTTCTTGTAGATCAGCTTTTAAACTTTTTGGAATATGGCAAATGCATACAGCTTAGGCATGAGAATGAATCTAGGAAAAAGGATAGATCATCCCTCTTCCCGTCAGTCACTAAAATCTTTCCAATCGAATTACAAAATATGAAATCAAATATGGAAGCATCAGATCAGAACGTAATAGCAGAGGGCAAAAGGAGATAACCTTGAAGGAGGCCTTGAGCCTTTTTTCCGGGTGTCGATCAACCGGCAGGTTATCTGTCACCGTAATCTTTGCGAGCGCTTCGTCAACGCTATGGGCCTCGATGAGGGAGTCATCGCGATTCGTATTGGTCACCAATACCATCTTTTCATACTCCTCTTCCGCTGCCATGCGGCTCTGCTTTTTCTTTGATTCTTCCGCTTTCTTAGCCAGCGCCACTTGCTCCTCCTCGCGCCTTCGGATGAGCTCCGCCTCTGTGACCTTCGGGACCGGCACAGAGACGCGATTCGCCTTCTTGTCCGGCTTTTTCAGGGCCTTCTCCAACTCTTTCTCCTCCAGTTCAGCCAGACGACGTGCCTCAGCTTTCTTGGCGGCAGCTTCCGCCTTCTTCTCTGCCTCTTCCTCCCGCTTCTTGGCCGCCTTAGATTTGGGACCCTCGGCTTCGCGCCAGTATTGTTCCTCCTTTTCTCGAGTCTGGCGATCCTTCTGCTCTGCCTCGGCAGCGCTTTTCCGGGA
The DNA here is from genome assembly GCA_018901935.1 of Pugionium cornutum. Classification (NCBI taxonomy): domain Eukaryota; kingdom Viridiplantae; phylum Streptophyta; class Magnoliopsida; order Brassicales; family Brassicaceae; genus Pugionium; species Pugionium cornutum. Next base: position 12,955,600 of record CM032157.1, on the reverse strand, counting down.
TTTAGCGACCTCCGCCTTGCTGTTGACACCCATCTTCTTCGGCATCTTCGCTAGGGCTAATTGATCTCGCTCTCGAATTTCTTCACCGCAAGCTGTAAGAGAAATGCGAATTGATTACGATAGCATGTTTTTTTTGCAATATAAGCCCATTAAATTCAAAGTATAATTTAATGTAAAATGGCCCAGCCAATTCACAAAATGGGCAAGTGGACACTGTAAGGCTCCTTTGCTTTTGTTTTTTTTTCACCGGTTAGGTTTCTTTGTAACGGGTGAGAAAAATATCACAATTTGAAATTTTTATTTCAAATATAACAATACTTATTTAACTTTTAAAAAATAACACAAATTTAATATTAAAATAATTAAAATTTAATGTTAATAAAAAAAATTAAATCTTAAATTAGAAAAAATAAACTCAAATATTATATTTTAATTTTATATATAGTTTATTTAGTGTAAATAATTATTTTTACATAATAATTTGTGTTATTTTTGAAATTTTAATTTTAATATATAAATTTGGAATATAAACTTAAAATGGTGATATTTTATGATATTATTCTTTCAAAAATAACATTTAATTTATAAAATATGTTATTGTAAATAACTAACTTAAACAACAAATATTAAATATAGAAAATAGTTAAAATAAATATTAATATTATAAAATCTAGTATTTAAATTTTAAATTTTTATTAATTTATTCAAATAATTTTTATTTGAAAATAAATATATTAACTGTATTAATATATCTAACAACTTAACAAATTATAAATATTTAATATAATTCATATTTTATAAATTATATTCATAAATATTATGAAATTCAATATTTAAAATTCAAATTTTTATTAATATCATTAAATAACTTTTTTTCTTAAAAAATAAATTAACTATAATATTACATCTAATAATTTAAAATTTCGTATTTATATTTATATTACGAATATTTTATAAAATAAATATTATTTAGAAATATATTGATAGAGTTTTAACATTCACTAAAAATTACTGGTCAATTTCTAATTATTAGATTAAGGGGTTAATATATTGTCGTACCATACGTTCTAAGTAAGATCAAAGATAATATATCTACGTTTGATAATATGATTATAGATCAAATTAATAATTGTTTTATTTTAAAAAATAATAAAAAATTATAATATTACAGAAAAATTAGAATAATACTATAGAATACTACATTTTCAAATTTTTATTTAAAATTTAATCACATTAAAATTAAAAACAGAAATTCTTATGTAAAAATAGTTATTTATCCTAAATAAATTACAAATAAAAGTAAAATATTATGTTTAAATTCATTTTTTCCAATTTATAATTTAGATTTTTTTGATTAAAAAGATGTTAAAGTATTTTAATATCAAGTTAATGTTATTAATGAAAATTTAAAGTAGTGATGATATTTTTAGAATAAAATCTAAAAAATGTTATTTTGAAGAATTACCTTATAAATTATTATATAAATTAACTCCGATGTATAGTTTATGCTTACTAGAATTCTTAATATATTATTTGAGATACATTTAAAAAAAATAAATTTACACTGAAGTGTTATTAATACAAATGTCATGATAACATGTCATCAGCATAGTAAGTTTCAATTAATATATAAATAAACTTAAGTTAATAAAATAATTACAATATATTTAATTTTTATTATTTAAAAAAAAAAATTAATATATTTTATAAAACTAAAAAAATATTATTAAATTCATAAAAATAATTACTTTTCTTACTTTAATTTAAATATAAAAAATTAATATTAAAATAATTTTTAATAAATATTGAAATTATATAAAATTTATATTTATATTCATTAAAACAATATTTTATAATTTACGAATATTTTTTTCTCGTGGGTATAAATCTTATTTACAATTGTTTTGCATACAAATATGTTTCATCAGTGAAGTAATTTAAAACAAAAAATTTCTAATTCAATTCGATAATATATAATTGTATATTTTGATTATAAATCAAATTTTTTTTAAGTAAAAAATTAGTTACGTGTATTGTTATTGTTTTAGTTAAAACACACACAACTATTGCCATTGTAAAAATTATTATATAAAATCCGAGATATGTTTATGTTTATTGAAGTTTAAATTATTTTGTATAGAAGTATGTTTCTCTCGCAAATTAATCTAAATAATGAATTAGAAAATTATTTTTTTAAATTATTGGTATATATGCGTTGAGATTAATCAAAATATATGATTATATGTTATTGACCTAAAATTAGAAAAGTGAAGGAATTTAAAACAAAAAAATTCTAATTGAATTCAATAACATTTAATTGTATATTTTGATTATAAATCAATTATTTTTGTTAAGTAAAAATTAGTTACATGCCTTGTTATTGTTTAGTTAAAAACACACGACTATTGGCATTGCAAAAATATTATATAGAATCCGAGATAGGTTTATGTTTTTTGGATTAACTATTTTGTATAGAAACATGTTTTAAATAATCACTAACCTTCATAACTAAACGTATGGCTCTTATCACATATTTTTTTTATCGGTTAAGTGATTTCTGTTTACTTTTAAAAATTTAAACAATAACATATATGATAAAGAGATTTGAGTAATACATTAAAATAACATATTTTAAATATTTTTTATAAATTTAATATCCTAATCTTAATATTTTAAAAACACCACAAATAATTATGTAAAAATACTTTTTTATTATAAATTAAATTACAAATAGATTTAAAACATTATATTGAGTTTTCTTTTGTTCTAGTTTAAAATCTTCTTTCAAGAATAAGTTTTAATATATTTTAATCTGAAAATTGTGATATTATAGGAAATTTAACTAATGATGTTATTTTTAGAAAAAAAATTTAAATTGTGTAATTTTAAACAATTACCGTAAAAATTTATACTTGTTATATTTTATGGTTTATGTAATATCTACTTAACATGATAAAAAATACTATTTAATAAAAGTTTATGACATCAAATATTTTATTTTGCAATATAAATAATTCAGTTTCCACTTAAAATTATTATTAAAACTTATTTAAAACAATTTTATCCACTGATTACCAAATACAACAAACGAAACAAATAAAAACGCTCAAACATCAATAATTCTACAATTGCTAAGTTTAAAAGATCAACTAAATAACTAAAATATTGTTTATATGATTAAGCTCTTTCCTCTCTTTTGACAAATGAAATATAAGAAATATGGAATATGATTTTATTTGGTTATATTGAAAATTTGTACCTTAAAACTTGTTAAATTAACATATAATCATAAAATAAGTTAAATGTGTCATATATTATTATGGCTATGGATAATTTTTAAAACATATTTTTTTTTTCAAAATAATATGTTTATTGAATAAATTATTATAGAAATGTTAAATAAATTTTTATATGTTAATCTGCTTTTAGTGGAATGCACCGTATCTTCAATTGAATCGATAAATAATTGGTTAAACTTTAGTGAATTAGTCTAATTTATGTTTGCGAATTTTCAAAATTTATTACTCTTACATAAATATGTTTGCAAATTTTCAAAAGAAGTTTCTCGAATTACTTGATTTTAGGTAAATAACAAATACATAAATATAAATAAAAATAGAAACTTTATAAAAGAGATTATTTTATAAAATAAGTTTATAACATTTAGAAGTTTATATGATATATAAATTTCATAAAGAAGTTTATAAATTTATAAATAAGTTTATAAAAATGTTTATAAAAATTTACAAAGATTATCACATCAATCTCAAGATTTATAAACTCTTTTATATTTACGTTTATAATTTTTTTTTTAACTTTTTATAAAACTTGTTAAAATTTTATAAAGCTGCTTATAAATACTTTATAAAGTTTTATAAAATGTTATATGGATGATTACATAATTTAAAAATTGACCGTCAACATACATCAAAATTTGAAAAACCATCGTACATTATTGCAATTGCACACTATGATTACAAACCAAACAAAAATCGGACTCTCATGTAGATAAAAAATATGCAAACAGTTTTAATATAAGTGGGAGGAACAAGTAGATAAATGGTTGCACAATATTTATGTACATTTCAAAAATGCGGAATTTGACTTTAATTTTTTTTATATAAATGTATTAGACATTTGTATAAAAATATTGAATTATTGAAACAATTTATTGTGACTCATGTAAAAAAAAAACGGATTGGATAATGTTAATCTTGTCCATATGATAAAAATGAATTACTTCAAATACCCAAAATTATATACGATATTATTAGTTTATCAGTCAAAAAACATATTTTATTACAGTACTTTATATTTTATGGAAAAAGTTATTTTTACCTTTTTAATTAAAAACATAAAAATGAATTAAAATTTGAATTAATTTAAAATTAATTAAAATTTGAATTAACTTTTAATTAGTTAAAATTTTTATTTGGGGGAAAATATTTGGAAACTGATTCAACAGTTTCCAATATCTTTCTCATTACGACACTTCCCAACTCTCTCTTCTCTCTCTTTTCTCTCTCTCTTCTCTCGCCGATGATTTTTCTCTTGTCGTGATATCTCTCTTCTCTCACCGTCGATTTTCTTTCCGTTGTTCTCTCGTCCTCTCGCCGTCTTCCTCACGCTGCTGTGTCGTGTTTCCTCTTATATGTCGCGGTAAGTTTCTCTCGTCTCATATCGAGTTTTCCTTTCGTCGCCTAATCTTCTCAGTTTTTCTCCTTTTTTCTTCTCCGTTGTCGCCTCCTCATCGGCTTTACTCGCTGTTATGTCATGTGACTCCCCATGACTCGCCATGACTCTCTCAAGGTAATGTTTTCGTTTAGGTTCTTTTCGTTTTCGTGGTTTTGTTTTATTTTCCGATTTCGCATGTCATTTTTTCTTCCACCGTAACCCGCGAAATCGTATTGCAAAATCGTATGCGAAGTCGTGTGCGAAATGGTGTGCGAAATCGGAAAAATCAGTCGTTATTTGTGTTTTTATTTTTAGTAAGTTTTTACTGAAATATCGTATAAATTTTTTTGAAATGTATGATAGATTTATCAGGTAGTTTTTGCAGATTTATAATATACAATAGCAGATCTATGATTTTTATAGTCAAAGATTTATGTTAATATGGTGACAAACTTATTAATTCTATTGTTTTTCACGGCAGAGTTAGGTCGAAAATCTTACATATATGACTGACTTATTGTCATTTAGTGACAGAGATATATTATGTTTATATATGAGAATTTCGTAGACTCATACTTAAATAGTAGTGTACTTGTTAAATATATATGATAGATTTCGGTCGAGAAGAACACACATTTATGACTGACTTATAATCATTCCCCCAGCAAACTTAGGGTTTAATTACTGTCTTTTCGTATTCCATTTTCGTGATTTTGATTCGTTTTCCGATTTCGCATGCCTTTCTATCTTCCATCGTAACCTGCGAAATCGTCTTGCAAAATCGTGTTTGAAGTCGTGTGTGAAATCCTTTCCACATTTGTTGTTTGTGTTTTTGTCAGATTTTTAATGCGTTTTTACTGAAATATTGAATAAAATTTATGGAAAATTATAACAGATTTATCAAGCAGTTTATGCAAATTTATGATTTTCAATGGTAGATATATGATTATATTATGACAGATTTATAAATTGTATTGATGTACGTGGCAGGTTTAGTTCGAGAAAATTTTACACTTATGGCTGACTTATAGTTATTTGGTGATAGACATATGCTATGTTTAGATAAAATATGTATGGCAGATTTAGGTCAAACACATATTAGCAACTGCCTTATAGGCATTGCACGCTGATGTGTAGCAGACTTATGGTTAAATTGGCAGAATTATATTCACAAGATTTCTAGATACGGCTGACTTATAGTTACATAGCGAGAGACTTGTATTTAACAAACAATTTATATAACCTTCTTATTTGGTAGATATGTACTTAACAAAAAATTTGAATTTTATTGCTTTTCAGAATTTCAAAGATGAATGAAGAAATGTCAAAAAAAATTATCTACGAAGACTCTATGAAGCATGAAATTCCCTATTCAAAACAAAAGCATGAACCACAATTGTTTATGGGGTAATCTTGCTTTGGTTAGAGAAACAATAGGAACCGATGTGTGGAATGCGTTGAGGGATTCAGCTGTTGGAGTTATTGTCAAGCTGGTTGACAATAACTATGTCTGGTCTGGTAAAATTGTTCATTATTTTCTAACGCGTCAATTGGTAGTAAAGAACTACCATGAGATATGGTCGTTGGTTGGTGGCCAATCTATAAGGTTTTCCTTACACGAGTTTGTAGAGATCACTGGCTTAAACAGTTATCCTGTCCCGAAAGAAGAATTAAACGTTGAGTATAGGGAATTCTGGAAGTTAATAGACGTTGGTGAAGAGGATGGCCCGACTTACGATGAATTAGTTTTAGCATTGCGAAAATGTATAACTTGGAGTTTTGAACAGAGAAGAATGCTGGGATGGTTGTTTGTTCTTTCTGTTGGAATATATGGTTTGCACCATAATTCTATAATTCCGCTTGAAGCTGCCAAGCGGGTTGTTGATGTCGAAACTTTTGAAAGTTACCTTTGGGGTCGTATCGGGTTCATAGAGTTGGTAGACTCTATCAAGGTTGTCACATATGGCAACAATTCTTACACTGTTCATGGTTGTGTTCATGTGCTGCTTATTTGGATTTACGAGTCAGTAGCGGCATTTGGAGAGCGTTTTGGCAACAAGATAGATGGCGCTGAGGTACCCTTGCTAGCCTGGGGCGGATCAAGACCAAGAACAAACTTCGAGGCTGTGATCCAAAAGGAAGTAGAGACGTATGGAGAGGTACATTTTTTTAGATAAACTTACTTATTTTATTGTAGGCAGATTCAGTTGAGGAGATTCCATATTTACAGCTCACTTATGTTCACTTAGTGACAGACTTAATTATTAAGGTCATGACAATAAATAGGTTTATGATCTACGAATTTACTTATAACTTATGTTCTATACTCATTTGATGGTAGACTTAGGTATTAAATTCATGAGATTAAAATGTCGTTGTAACATATTTAGGTTAATTTATTTAGCTGATCTACGAATTTACGTATACTATGGCAGACTTATAATAAATATATGACTGACTTATGGTAATTTATAAGTTGACTGCTAATGTTGATCACTTAATTTTAGGTTCGAGCTAGAAACCTCATATTGAAGCCTAAAGAGGAGATTTTCCCCGAGTGGGATGACGATGTGATCGATGAAGAGCTACATAATCTGATCAATGACTTGATGAACAACCGCTCAATAACATCAAATTTGGATGCTGCTAAGAAGCAGAAGAAGCGGAGGCATCGTAACAACGACCAGGCTGATGATTTGGTTTTGGAGGATAAAACCAAAAATGCAAAGGAGAAGAAAACAACCATAGCGGTTAGTTTCTTTTTTCAATCATTTTGAGAACTTCAATTCAATATGTTGCTAACTATATTTACATACCAAATTATAGGTTTGTACAGAAGGAAGAGATGAGGGGCATGCAAAGGAGAAATCCTTCGATGTCGATGTTGGGGTTTCTGGTGTAATTATTTTAGTCGAAAAACTTTATGAAAAAATTGACACCATGGAGAAGAACATTGGTGAAAAAATATTTGAGAGTGTTAACTCTCTTGAGAATAGGTTAGGTACGAAGATTGCTACCCTTGAGAGTGAGGTTAAACATCTCAGAGGTTTTATTCAAACCGCTCCTCCGAAGGAAAAATCACACTCAAACGCCAAAGCTGAAGATGAGGGGAATAGCAATGCCCCGGTATATCCTTGAATAAATGCGATGGCAGACTTAGTTATACGAGAAAAATAAGTTTTGCCACTTTTATCGTCGTGTGGCAGATGTTTGGTTATGAATTTGTGACAGACATTTTTAAACTTTGCGAGATATTTTTGCTATTTATGGAAGAATAAGATGTTGAATATGAAAGACATATTGATTAACTATGACGGATTTATTTCAATTTGGTAGCTGACATATTGTTATATTAGGGCAGACCTATAGTGTAGTTAAATAATGTGGCAGATTTAATGTTGAATAAAATAACAACATTTGTTCTTATTTTGTGACAGGCTTGGCAGGTGAAAGAGAAGATCACCTCATAAGATGACTTTCTTGTGCGCTATGTTGTTAAAGCTCTCAAAACAAAAAGTCCAGAAGGAAAAAACCGCAAGATTCCAGAGAATGTTGATACTGGGAAATCAAAGTTCACAGGAGTTACGTACGACAAGAGGACCACTCGAAGGTCAGCCAAAATGATTGGAACACCATTTGCACCTCAATTGCATGATGACTCTGATGTTTGTGATGTGACGAAGGAAGTGAGAGAGGAGGAACTCAGAATGTGTTCTACGTCAAGTGGAAAATCCCAATCCATTGACGAAAAAAATTAAAGATAGCAGGTGATGCCTTAGATGCATTCGTTGCTAAATTGCAAGGCGAGAACATTCGTACACGTCCGAAACAAGTTCCCCATTTGAGTCATACTCAAGTACCTCCATTTGTCGAGAATTCGATAATGAAGAGAGTAATTGAAAGAGAAAAGCTTTCTAAGGCTGCATACGATCCATTTGAGCCTGTTGATTCAAAAAAATTTAACACTTTGCAACAATTCATTCGTGAACAAGAGTAAGTAGACAATCATATTTTCATTTTTAGGGCAGATATAGTTATTTAGTATAGCATAGTTAATAATATATGATGGCTGATATATGATATATATAGTGTTAGATTATGGCAGATATATCATAGGAGTAGTGTTAGTGTTATTTCATGATAGACATAAGAGTATATTACGACATATATAGTTATATACTCTAACAGAGTTAATGATATAAGATAGCAGATATATGATAGATGTATTGTTATATTATGGCAGATATATCATATGTATTATGTTATTTCATGGTAGACATAAGACTATAATAAGGCAAATATAGCTATTTACTATAACAGAGTTAATAATATATAATGGCAGATATATGATAGATGTAGTATTATATTATGACAGATATATGATAGATGTAGTGTAATATTATGGCAGATATATATTAGCAAACTTGTTGTAACGTTATTACAAATTTTAGGGAGCAACCTATCTCGACAGTCGATTCGGAAGTCAAGTTTTACAAGATTATAATTACTCCACGGAAGGAATGGAGTAGCGGTACTTACGGGTGGCTTGCTACAGAGGTATCAATATATTCAAGAACTCTTTATTTAATAGAAATTGTGCTTACTATACTAAACAAACGATTGAACTCTTCTTTCGTAACATCTTTCAGCTTGCATAACTATGCTCCGCATAAGACAAATGCGGAATCCATCATTATTCAAATCTGATAGAATTGCTTTTTTGGACCAATGGTTTGTGGGTAGTTGGGTTTATGAATATTCCGAGTTCAAAATAGACCCACAGAATTTTCTTTTCCGATCAGCATATTCTAATGTCTTCAATGGGCAAACTCCTTATGATAGCAAAACAAACAAGAACTGGTTTACAAATGTGGATTATTTGTACTTTTTCAGAACGTTAAAGCATCGTACTAGATAGCTATTCACGTCAACCTGAATAAAGAAAAGGTATTTGTCTACGATTCCATACTATACATGACGACCGACAAGAAAATCGTAGAAGCATGCAGGCCTTTCACGAGGATGCTCCCTGCAGTGTTGAACTCCTTCGTGCCGCCTTAGGTCAAGAAGAGAAGCACCAAACAGTTTGTGTGCCATCAATACAAAAATGTGCCACAAAACCAGAACCCAGGCGATTGTGGTGTGTTTGCGTTCAAGTACATTGAATGCCTAGCTTTCGGATTACCAATTGATCGTCTAAGCGATAGCAACATTCAAGCCATACAGGAGAAACTAGGAGCTGATTTATTTAACGAGGTACCAAATTCGACATGCGAACTTTCTGATCCACTACCTCGAGGTGAATACGATGATATGGTACTACTAATGTCCAGTATCCAACTATAGGCAGACTTATGACGTTTTGGTAGAAATTTGGACTTAATTCCCACATTGCGACAGAATTGTTATCCTAATTTTTAACATGTGGCAGACTTTTTAAATTCGATTATATAGCAAACTTATGTTTTATTATCTATTTCTCTGTAGAGTTATGTATTTCATGACAATGTTATTAATTCTTGTTTGGTATTCTGGCAGACTTATGATATGATTTTACCATTCGATGGTCTTACTCAAGCCATGCAAGAGAAAGTAGGAGAACATCCAAAAACGTCTAAATGACGATATATCCAAAAACGAAGATCAGGTACACTTTTAACTACAACATGACAGATTTTTCACTTTCGTAACACAATGTGGCAGAGTTATCTCAGTTTGTTCCAGATTTATGAACTAAGTATTTAAAAATTTTTACAAAGTAGTAATACAACTTTTACAATTATGTCTAACTTGTCTACAACGCGAACAAGTATATTCCTTTCTACGACGTTTTTTGTCAATTGAAATTTCTAAAACGAACTTTATTCGCCCACTCTTTGTTCTACCAGGCTGTTGACGAACCAGAGGTGGCAAACACACTTGAGCGAGAACTTATTCAAATGCAGGAAAATTTGCATCAATAGGCATAACTGAGCCACTGTAAACATTAATCAAGTACTCCTTATAGTAGTACGGATGACAAAGCGAAATTGGTGATACTTTCCTTAAGTTTGCCGGTGCATCGCATGCACATATGGTAATTTCTCATACTCAAACCTACGACATGTAAATTTTTTGTCAAGCAAATTGACAACCTACAAAGAATAACCGTTGGTGACTTGAATATGGTGGGCATCGACTGCTTGCACCGTTAGCATTCTAGCATGAATTACACGAGCCTGAAATAGAGGAAATGAGTAATTTATGTGATGGATTCATTATGCAAAGAACTCAAATTAGAAACTTACAGCCAATAATTTTTCAACACCACCAGTAAGCATTGTCTTCATTCTATTTGCATCATTCCTCCGAGAAGAAAACCATCTAGTCATTATTGATCTAAGCTCTTCTAATAAACGTACAATCGGCAAACTTCGAGCAGATGATAAAACCCTATTAATCGACTCTATGATATTGGTAGTTGTGATATTGTATCTATCTCCCGGGAAATGGACTCTAGACCACATGCGTATATCTGCCTGTTGTACGTAACTATGTAGAGCAGGATTAAGCGCTCCAATCTCAACAGAAATAGTTTGATATTCTTGAAGTCGAAAAAATTTAGCCCCTTTCTTTACCAATTTGAAAGCAACTACACTTTTATAGCGGACAATAAAATTTAACCTATTACTTTTTTGATAGACTTGTGATGATCCAAAATAATTGCAAGTTCCTCATCGTCAGGAATCACAAAACTAAAATGCTGAAAAAACCATTCCCAAGATGCATTGTTTTCAGTATCAACAATTGTAAAACCAATTGGAAATATCTAAAAATTCTCATATTGAGATGACGTTGTGAGAAGCGTCCCTTTGTATTTACCTTGCAAGAAAGTGCCATCAACTACCACAATTTTTCTCATAAAAGGAAATCCAGTAAGTGTAGCACCAAACGATAGAAATAGGTATTTGAACCTTTGCTCCTTATCAACTTCAAGTCGGGTGTAAGTTCTTGGGTTTGCTTTTTTAATCATGTACAGGTACGTAGGAAATTCCTCATATCCCTTTTCCGAAGTTCCAGTAACCAACTCTCTCGCACAGCGTAACGCCTTATGAGCCTTCCAGTAGTTAATGTGTACAAATCAGAGGAAATCACTCCATCAATGTAAAAGTAAGTTTGTGAATATAACATTGATAAATTAAGTCAACCACATCAACGTAAAAGTAAGTCTGCCATGATTATAACATTGATAAATTAAGTCAACCACATCAACGTAGTAATAAGTCAGCGTAAAAGTAAGTCTGCTATCATGTTACAAAGTAAAACTCCGTTGTAACTAAATCAACGTAGTAATAAGTTTGTCGTAACGGTAATAATGAAAACTAATCAAAGTAATCATAAGTCTTCCATAATGGTATTGTATCTACGCAATAATGAATGAAAACTCTGCTGGAACTAAATCAAAGTAATCATAAGTCTGCCATAATGGTATTGTATCTACGCAGTAATGAATGAAAATTCCGCTGTAACTAAATCAAAGTAATCATAAGTTTGCCATAATGGTATTGTATCTACAAAGTAATGAATGAAAACTACGATGTGTCTAAATCGAAATAATAATAAGTATGCCATAATAGTATTGTATCTATGCAGAAATGAAGTAAAACTCTGCCATTAATCTATGGAAAATCAGTGATAAAAACAATAAATCCGCCATATACAACCGAAAGTCTACCTAAAAACAGTTTAGTACCTTTATACCAAATCTCTTATTAAGAGCTAATGCTACGTGAGTGGGCTTAACCATGGGACCAACACCGCCAAGATAATCCTTGTATAACGAACTAAGTACTTCTGGTGTAGCTTGGCCAGAACGTCCTGATCATTTTGTTACCGAATAGGTATGGTCTACAACATATTTACGGATGTAAAACTCTCCTCCACTGCCTATTTTAGAAGCTTTTACTCTCTACGAGCATCCTTTTATCCAACACCTAACAGTCAATGTCGTCGGTTTAGAACGATCGATATCAAAATCAAAGCGATTCAAGACAGAAAGAATTTTCAGTCGTGTTTCTAACACCTATTTTGTTGGATATCATTGTCCAACTCGTATGTTAAGAGACTCCAACTCCATATTAACAAAATCATGATTGACAAGCATTTCTTTTTCTGCCGAAACTGTCAACGTACTTCTTTTTTTATAAGTAAAGTTGGTGAAGTCTCAACTTCACTTGGAGGGTTTCCATAAGCACTAAAATCTTCATCATCCTAGCTTGCACCATCTGAATCATCACAATAATCAAACCTATAGTCATTCTCACCATCTTCGTTCTCGAAGTTCATGAAATCGGGTTGCGAATCCACCTCATGCTCCATCGAGTATTTTTCTCCCTTTATGTCTTCACGGTATTGAACGTCATCTTCAAAAACTTGTCATTCCCATTCCATTCGCGATGAGTTCAGATTCCGGTAATTACTCCTGGAAATTTTTTCTAGTTAACGATAATACAAAGCCATAGCGGATCATATTTTGATTGTGATAAAAATGCATAAAACTGTCGAGAATTTTTAATAATTACCGGAGGTGTATCGTGAGGTAGTCTTTGGAGCTTTTTTTCGAAAATATGTAGTTCAATTCTATCTCACGGAATCTCTTATCCAACTCAAAATCTTTGTAAACTATATCAATGAATTCACTGTACCTCGTAGCTTCACTCACATGTAAAAGTCGACATCCTTTCTCTTTATCGGCGACAAAGACCCATTTATTTTCTTCGATCTTCCATCGACCACAAACAAAGATAATCTCTTCCATGAATTCTTTGTTAACTTCTTTGTTAACTCCTGGAAAATTTGTGCAAAAAATTTACCGCAGAATTTGGGTCTGAAAAAAGCTTTCTAGCGTCAATGGAGATGAACGACGGTAACCCTTTTAGGTTAGAGACGCTAGGGTTTTCACGGAATATTCGATTTTCGAGGGACCTATTCTGTAATTACGGAACAAATGTTATGAAAACATGTTATAAAACTAGTTTCATAAATCTGCCACTTAAATTCTGCCGGGTTCGTTAAGGTATTCTAGTAAACTTTTTCCGGAATCATTTCTTACGAGATTCTGCGGTTTAAGTCAGTAAATTTGCAATTTTCCAAGTACGCCGGGTCATTTACGAAAGTATGTCATATCGTAATGGTATCTTAGTCATTTAATCGAAATTTCATTAGATAATAAGTCAGTAGTAAAAAGGAAATTATTACATAAATTTGTCGCCATTATGAAGTTATAAGTCTGCCAATCTTTCATAAATCTGGTGTAATTGTTTCATAAATCTATCAGATTTTATAGAAATCTGCCGTTCTCCATCAATCTGCCACATCGGCATCGATAATAGTTTGTTGAACTATAAATCAGCAGGAAAACTCTACCGACGCCAATGTGAGCCACAGTAAATCAGCCATTGGTATAATAACTGCCATAAAGACATCGGCAGATTTATTTGACAGATTTTCAAAATACTCTATGTGAAATAATAAAATATTATTATTATTGTTGATGTGGAAATTCGAAAATAATGGCATAAATATAATTACGTTTTTCTTATTAAAGCAAATAAGAACAGTTTCGGTACGAAAAGTATTCTATTAATTAAAAAACTTTGTAGGGTAATATAGTAAATACGCTAATTTCTTAGAGTAGTTTAGTAAGTTTCTCATTTTATTTTAACAATCGTCACTCACAAAATAAACTGAAAATTCCAAGGCTATGGTATGTCCGCAAGATAAATGAGGAGTGATTGATTGGTACCAAATTGGTGAAATGTTGTGGGGATATTGATGTTATATAATGGTTTTTGTGGTCCTCTGAATTAATCACTTTGCAGGTTTATATCTGTCTTTATCCAAAACTCTTGTGGTTCTAAGAATTATGTGGTGAGATTTCTCATCTACTTTTCTTCCCATCTCTTTACCTACCAATTACATTTAGTTGTGCTCTAAAATTTTATGTTATATCACTGAATATTTGTTCTAGATCTATCCATTGCAAACTTTGTTGGAATTCACTTTTTGACGAAGTGGTTTTCCAATGAAGATGTTTAATCAAAATGGCTGGATTTTTAGACATAATATAATTGTCGCCATGAACAATATAATGTAAGATATTCATATGTAAAAATCCGATTTGGAATGAATGAAAGATGAAGTTTCGAATTTGATTGCTTGTAAAACATAAAAATGATATATTTGTAAAATGTTGTATATTAGAAACATAAAGTGAAAAATTTCTTATATAGTTGTCGGAAGTGGGTTTCGCATCTTTAATATTGGATCCGATCCGAATGGAGAACAGTCCAAATACCGATCTCTGGATTTTCCGCGAGATATCCGATCTTCAAATATTTTGCGATGTGTATAAACTCCGTATATCTAGGGGTGCCATTGAGTATACTGAGGAGGATCCTACGATCCGAAAATCAGAGGATTCCGACAAAAAAATGAATAAAAAACGGTTCATTAGTCATTAATGATCTATCCAAAAATTTCAAAAAATTTAGTAGCTAATAATTTAAAATTATATGTTTATCTCGTTCAAGTTTTTTGTTTTTATTATTTTTGTACCTCCAAAATTTTAGTAATAAAGTCTCATATTTTAAATGTTAATCGATTTGTTGTTCTTAATGAATGATATGTTTAACAATTGGCGTCATATGTAGGGATCGAATCCACGACCACATGGTTAAAAATCACGAGAATATACTTAAACGCATTGGAAAAAAGAGATATTGAATTACAATCGTAACTCTATGTTCAAAGCAAATATTTCATCATGTTTTAAGTTTATGTATAATTTTTTTAGATTAAATAAGTTTTTTTGCATGATTATTTGTATTATTTTGAATTTTTAATTTTAAAAAACTAGATTTGAAATTAATTTTCAGAAAATGTTATTTTAAAATATTAGTAAAATCTATGAATATCTCACTTTGGTCCGTGTAAGGAAAATAATGTAGACATTACGTGGAGATTTAAGTCTCATCTTCACTAACTTTTAAGTTAAAATATTTGGCTATATAAAAAAAGCTCATGTCTTGTTATTTTGGTCATATTTGAGAAATTTTTTTAACAAAATAATTTTATCATGACGTGTTAATAACAAAAATATCATGATGACTTGTCAACACCATAACAAGTTTTATCTTAAATATATAAAAGGGTTTAAATTATTATAATAATTACAATACATGCCATTGATATTAATTTAGTTAGAAAATCAATATATTTTATTCAACTAATCAAAAAATAGTATTATATTTGCAAAAACAATAATTTTTATTTATTTAAATTTTTAATACATTAATTTATAAATAATTTCAAATAAAAATAAATAAATTTAAGTTATTACATAATCCCTAATATATTATTTAAGAAACAATTTAAAAAAATATTTTACGCTCACGTGTTTAACAGAAATATCATGCTTACGTTTCATCATTATAGTAAATTTCAAATAAATATATAAATAGGCTTAAGTTATTCGAATAATTAAATATATGCCATTGTTATTAATTTGGTTAGAGTATTAATATATTTTATTAAACTAACCAAAAATATTATTAAATTCATAAAAATAATTTTTTTTTCTAAATTTATATATACAAAAAATAATGTTAAAAGTAATTTTAAATAAAAGTTAAAATTATATAAATATTTAATTTATATTTACTAATAAAATATAATTTACGAATATTTTTCCCTCGCATGTCGTAGATATAAATTTAGTTAGTTCTACAATGAAATCGTTATCTACATATATCTACATAGGCAAGATTATAAAAACAAATGCATAAATGTAACTATAAAGAAATCATACTTATTTAAAAGCTTCGTTTGATCTTATCGTCAATCGTTATAACCAAAGAAGATAACGAATTCTGCTTCCCACTCACAACTGCCATTTATTTTTTCGATGCCTTTGTAAGGAAAAACAAAGAAACAAAGAGAAATTGAATATCAAATAAAACATATCTTAAATGTTTTTTTAATCTTCTAAAAATACTATTAATTGTTTTATTTTTCCAGAAACACTATTGAATATTTTTTTCTCAAAATATCACAAACAATAAAAATAGTTTTAGAAGTTTATAATTTAAACATTAATTTGGTTTTATTTGGGTTTAGTTAGTATTTTGGATTAAGGTTTAACTTTTAGAATTTTTAGTATAATCCATTTGTTATCTAAAATGGATAAAAGATTATATAAATTCCTAATATATTATTTGAGAATTATTTTAAGAAAATATATGTGTTATTAACAGAAATTTCATGCTAATTTGTCATCACCACCGTGAGTTTCAAATAAATATATAAATATGTTTAAGTTACTAGAATAATTACGATATATGTCATTGTTATTAATTTGATCAGAAAATCAATATATTTTATTAAACTAAATAAAAAATACTATTAAATTCGTAAAAAATAATTATTTTTCTTTCCTTAATTTATATATATATATATAATTATTATTAAAAATAATTTTAAATAAAAGTTAAAATTATATAAATATTTAATTTATATTTACTAATAAATAATATTATATAATTTGCAAATATTTTTTTCTATGTAAAGTGTGAGTATAAATCTAGTATATAAGTATTTAATACTTCACAAAAAAGATATGTGACCAAAACTAATCTAAAGAGACTCAAATCGTTTGAAGATACGCACAGTATCTTCTAAATAATTTGTAATAGAAATTTGTTTCCACAGTGTCAAAAAAAAAACTCTAATCTAATCTAATATAAATATATAAGTATTCATAGAATTCGTTCAAATCACATAAACAATCGCAGTTTAATTGGTTGTTGGTTGTTTTTCTCTTACACTCAAATAAATTTTTTTTTACTTTGTTGTGTATTGACGGTTCAGTTGAAGAAATCACAAATGTGTCAACCATCCCTTCGTGGTGAAAGATTTTAGTCATGTTTATGTCATTGTTTGTCATTCGTAGTTTTTTGTGGTTGTTCGTGCAACAGATTATTGTTCATTTATCTATTATAGTTGCATGCGATCAATCGTAACGTTTAGATGTTGTGTTACGCGTCATAATTTTTTCGACCGTTTATTAAAACATTAGTACAACTAAAAATTTACGATCAACCATAACTGCAACCACCAGCGATAAACAAACGAACAACATATATTGTACACACAGACGTAATGTTAACCTTAGTCACAACTGCCGGCATCGGGCAAACAAACAAAATCTTTGTATTCTCTAACGGTCAATCCATGGCGGTCATTTGAAACAAATGCATAATATTGAATCTAGCAAATGTAGCTGAAGACACAAATGGAAAACACACAAAAATGTGAGACATGTCAACCCAAGACTCTAGCAAATTTTGAATCTATGATGTTTCCTTCTAGTGAGAGGCCGTGTGTGTGGAAAACTTGGAAAATTGTGAGGAAATGATAGAAGGCATTAGGGCTTTACATGTCTTCCTGAATTCGACAAATTCCCAAGTGCCAATCTACTTTAAAAAGTCTAAGACATTATCAAGATAACATACATAATCAAAATTGCGATAAGTCCACAAGTCTAAATGTTGAGTGAAAACTTCTTTTCATAAAACGTCCGAAGACAAGGGTTACATTGAGCACCGTAAGCATATATATAAAAATGAAACGAATGAAAGTTTACTATGATTTTTTTTGTCATATGGAATACATCAAACCGGCATATATAATAGGTAATACTCTCACATGAGAAAAAGTTTAGTCGAATTCTATAAATTTGAAATTATAGCAAAAGTGGTATAATTGGTAACCCACTTATTTCTCTCATCGTATTGTGATTATTTGAATTTTTTTATCACCATATTTTTTTTGAATACTTATCAACTAGATTTATATTCACACTCTGGATAGAAAAAAATATGAGTAAATTATATAATATATTTATTAGTAAATATAAATTAGATATTTATATAATTTTAAATTTATTTAAATTTATTTTTAATATTAATTTATATATATATATAAATTAAGGAAATAAAAATAATTGTTTTTAATGAATTTAATAATATTTTTTGTTAGTTTAATAAAATATATTGATTGCTAACCAAATTAATAACACAATGACATATATTATAATTACTCTAGTAACTTAAAACTATTTATATATTTATTTGAATTCGCTCTTGTGATGACACGTCAGAACGACATTTCTGTTAATAAAACGTTAGGGTGAGGTTATTTTTTTAAAATGTTTCTCAAATAATATTTTAGGGCTTGTAGATTTTATCACCAGCGCATCACCACACTTCATCTATTCTTCATCTTTTCCTCGGTCCTCAGATGTAAGATGACATATGAAGCTTTATAAAAGATAAGAGGGTGGTTGTAATACAAGTTAGTAGTCTCTCTCTCTCTACGGCCAAAAGGATAAGGTGGAGATCTAATGAGCGGTCGGTTACTATCTCTCATGGGATCAAGCCAAAGGCGTGTGGCAGAAATGAAGTGTACCACAAAAAGGGTGTAAAGAGAAGTTCAAACAAAGATACGGTGGCACTCTCTTGATTAAATTCGTAAAAATTCTTTTTCATAAAAAAATTTTCATTTTTATTAATATCATAAAAGTAGAAAATTACAAGATTCCAAGTCATCTTAATGAGTATATGACATCATTAGAAAACTAGGATAGTACATGTGCTATGCACAGGAAAAATTTAATATTTTACGTTTTATATTTAAATAAATTTTTCAATAAAATATAAAAAAAGATTTATCATATTTTTTTGTTATTTATAACTATAAATATTTTTTATAAAGATCTATTGATTCTAATGAAAATTTCAGTTTATTTTTAAAATTATTAGTAGATGATAAACAAATACTTTAAATTTCTTTTTTTTAAATAAACAACAATAAATAATTGTTAGAATTTCAGAAAAAATTCATAAATGATGTAGAGATTAATGTATAAATAACTTACTTGTTCATCCACAAAAATAAATTCAAATCTTTCAAAACAATTTTTAAACCATTCACATATTAGTAGAAAAAATTTGTTTAGAATAGTATAAAAAAGAGTATACTAAATCTACTATATACAAGAATAGTATAAGTTTTTTAAAAATTTGTATATATAAACTATTAATGGTTGTATGAAATTGTTGATTACAATAGAGAGATTTAATAAATTTGACATATTTGCTAGTTTTGTATAAATATCATTACATTAAGTAAAAACTTTTATAACATGTTTTAATTAAATTAATAAAATTAGTAGTCTTAACTATTTTTTATATTATAGAATACTTTTCTATATAAATTAGTCATAATAAAATAATTATTAGTAATTCGAATTTATTTTTTAAACCAATTGATATAATATGAAATTTTATTTGAAAATATATTGATTTTGTTTATAAACAAAAACAAAACTAAATTCATTAATTTGAATTAATGAATATGGGTTGTTTGGTCATTAGGTGTAATTAATGATTTTTTATTAATTTAATTAAAGAAATGGTGATATACATCATCATCAAATTAGAATTCAAGTGCTCCTCCTTTAATATTAGAATTCAAGTGCTCCTCCTTTAATATTAGAATTCAAGTGCTTCTCCTTTAATATATATAAGATAAGATAATATACTATTAAGTAAAATGGAAAAAACATTGAATAACATACAAATTTTATTTCTTCTAAACTTTCTTTTTTATTATGTATTTTAAATGGGAATATTCCATAAAAAACGGACATAATGAATTAAATATATGGATGTTTGTTTGTGGTTGTGAATATTATGAGTCCGTTCCTTAATAAACGTTAATGTAGGACCAAAGCTATTCAATAACCAACAAAACGATCACACACCAAGAAACTCTTCACTCTCTTATTCTCATTTCTCACCATACAATATTTTCCTCTTCCTTTTTTTTTTTATCTCTTTCTGGATTTTCTTTTACTCTTACATCAATTGTCTATCTAATCTATCTATCTACCTTTCATGCTCTTTCACCACTCCTTTCAAAAAAAATTCTATCATTAATCAATTCCTCTCTCTTTCTCTACACTCAAGAAGCGAGACACAGAGGAAAGAGTCTTCTTCTCTGTTTTGTCTCTCTATCTATATATTCAGACATTGTGTGAACAGATACAAAACAACACAAGACATCATTTGTGATTTTTTGATCGTTTTCTTTCTTTTGAGTTTTGTTACAGAGATCAATGGCGGGGACTGGAATCTTCACAGAGATTTTAGATGGAGAAGTTTACAAATACTACTCTGATGGAGAGTGGAAAACTTCTTCCTCCGGTAAGAGTGTCGCTATTATTAATCCGACCACGAGGAAAACACAGTACAAGGTTCAAGGTATGTCTCATTAGTATTATCTTTAACTTTCATTCTTCCTGGAATTTTTTTTTGACTGTTCTTCGATTGTTTCATAAAAACCAGAACTTGTTTTTCTACACAACAGATTTACGAAATGATTTTCCGGGAATTTTGATGATTATTGGTTGATAAGATATGATAATGTACTGTTTCTGTGAAATTCAGCATGCACACAAGAAGAAGTGAACAATGTGATGGAGATGGCCAAAACTGCTCAGAAATCGTGGGCAAAGACTCCTCTTTGGAAAAGAGCTGAGCTTCTTCACAAAGCTGCTGCAATCCTCAAGGACAACAAAGCTCCCATAGCTGAGTCTCTTGTCAAGGAAATCGCTAAACCCGCCAAAGATTCTGTCACTGAGGTCTTTCACTCTCTCTCTCTCTCTGCATCGTCTTCATTTGAAACCCTTTTTACCTGTTTTCTTCAGATCTCTAATGTTTGGTTTTTGGTTAAAGGTTGTGAGATCTGGAGATTTGATCTCTTATTGTGCTGAAGAAGGTGTTAGGATCTTAGGTGAAGGGAAGTTTCTGCTTTCCGATAGCTTCCCCGGTAATGACCGTACTAAATACTGCTTAACTTCAAAGGTATACTTTCTTAGAATCATATGTTTGTATCAATGGCGGAAGTTAAAACAAATGTTTTGATCAAACTATGTGTTTATTCTCTGAGCTGCAGATTCCGCTCGGCGTGGTTTTAGCTATTCCTCCATTCAATTATCCGGTCAATCTCGCTGTATCGAAGATTGCTCCTGGTTTGATCGCCGGAAACTCCCTCGTCCTCAAACCTCCAACTCAAGTAACTAAAAAACATTACTTTACCTCCAAACAAAACTTTAAAGATGTTATCTTTTGAAAACCTTTTGTTTCATTAGGGAGCTGTCTCTTGTCTTCATATGGTACATTGCTTTCACTTGGCTGGTTTCCCGAAAGGTTTGATCAGCTGCATCACCGGAAAAGGATCTGAGATCGGCGATTTCCTCACTATGCACCCTGCTGTTAACTGCATTAGGTATGTATAACGCATTCAACACAAATGCTATCTTCCTATTAACTACTAAAATGTTGGATGGTCCGGTTTTCAGTTTCACAGGCGGTGATACTGGAATTTCAATCTCAAAGAAAGCCGGTATGATCCCTCTTCAAATGGAACTTGGAGGAAAAGATGCTTGCATTGTCCTGGAGGATGCTGATCTTGATTTAGTTGCTTCCAACATCATCAAAGGAGGATTCTCTTACAGGTGAATTCTACAATGAGTACTATAATTAACCGATATTATCACGATTCTGCGTTTACCGGTTTTGTTTACCTTAACTAGTGGACAGAGATGCACTGCGGTTAAGGTAGTCCTAGTGATGGAATCAGTGGCTGATGAGCTTGTCAAGAAAGTGAAAGCTAAAGTGGCGAAACTGACTGTGGGACCGCCCGAAGAAAACTGCGATATTACAGCTGTAGTATCAGAATCTTCAGCTAATTTCATTGAAGGGTTGGTGATGGATGCTAAAGAGAAAGGAGCAACATTTTGTCAAGAGTATAAAAGAGAAGGTAACTTGATCTGGCCATTGCTTTTGGACAATGTTAAACCGGACATGAGGATTGCTTGGGAGGAACCGTTCGGTCCTGTCTTGCCCGTCTTAAGGATCAAATCCGTCGAAGAAGGCATTAACCATTGCAATGCTAGTAACTTTGGCCTCCAGGTAACATAACTTTTGGCGCTTAGTCCGGTTTAGTTGAATTCCACACTTAAACCGGAACTAACTCAACAATTTCATTTGAAGGGATGTGTATTCACAAAGGACATCAACAAGGCAATGCTGATCAGTGATGCAATGGAGACAGGAACAGTTCAGATCAACTCTGCGCCAGCTCGTGGACCGGACCACTTCCCTTTCCAGGTAAATCATTGATTTCTAGATCAATTTTTGCGTCGGTAATGATCGGTTAGCCAACTCGGTTATCGGATTGGAACATATAGGGACTTAAGGACAGTGGAATAGGATCACAAGGAGTGACAAATAGCATAAATTTGATGACCAAAGTGAAGACCACTGTCATTAACTTGCCTACACCTTCTTACTCTATGGGTTAGTCTCCCTTTTTTTATGATAGAAATCAAATCATCAATCGGTCTCGTTTCTATCGGATTGAATCCAAAACTATGAATAAAAGGGAGTGATTAGCGTAACAATTATGGATTGATTGTAATTTCTATGTAATCAATAAGAGGATATAATGCAAAGATTTGAAAAGTGAGTAGTGAGAGATTGATTGTTTTGTGTTATATAACAGGAAACAGTTTCATCTCACGATTGTGATTGAAGCACAAAGATAAGTTTTAATGAGTCTTTGGAGTTAAATAATCATTTTTCTTCTTCTTCAAATAATCATTTGACATCAATCTCATCGATTTCTCCCATGGAAAACTTTTTTCTAAAAAAGGATCAAATTAATAAAATATTCTTTTATGAGATTAGAATTTATAAATATGCTAAATTAATTTTAATTTCGAAGTAGATAACTAAAAGAGGTAGAAAACATCACTTAAAACCATTTTTATTTTTAAAAATTTACAAATAGTCTTACAGATAATTAATTTATTAAAAGTAGAATTGACTTGATGACAGCTTTGTCCAAATTGATGGAAAATATGATTAATGGAAAATATGATTAATAGTATAAATGCGTTTATCATATAGTACGATTTGTAACCAATTCATGGTTCACTTGTTTTAAATATTTCTAATATATTAATCAAAAAAAAATTTGACAAAAAAATTATTTTGATATATAATTTACAAATAGATCATGATTACATATCATATTATCAGAAAATTCTAAAATAAATATAAAACATAATTTACTAAAATATTTATAAAAATTATCATTACACAAATATTTAACATTATATTATATCTAAAGCCATAATATTTTATTTTAAAAAACTCAAATACAATATAAAAAATATTAGAGAATTTAAATTAGTTAAACAAAATAAAATAAAAATTTCGCTTAAATGGAAACAAAAATTTCGCTTAAATGGAAACAAAAATTTCGCTTAAATGAAGACAAAAATAAAACAAAGATTTTGATAAAATTATTTAACTATTTAATAATATTATCTATCGAAAATATAAATATTTTAAATTCATATATATAATCTGATTTCATTGTACATATATTTTATTTATATAATTAATAATAAAATTTAAAATTATTTTAAATAAAAGATAAATATACATATTTAATTTATATTTATGAAACAAAATAAATAATTATAACATGTAAATTATTATTTTCCACCCATGTGTGAGTCTAAATATAGTTTATTATAGATTTAGAGATCATGGTTTGGATTTTTTGAATACAATTTTAATTATAATTAGTCACTGTATTTATTTTAAAAACAAAAATATTCGGAGTTTTATAGGTTCTGAGAATAAGTATGGATGTATGTCCCAAATCCCAGTTATTAAAAAACAAGATAAGATATGAGTTGTGGTTTTTTTTTGTAAGATATTGTCGTTTGATTGAAATTAGACAAATTCTTTATTAGAAACAACTGTAGAGATTTGTTTGATAATGACTATGGAAGTTCAAGTAAAACTATAATTTTGTTTTTGAAATTTTTTAGGGTTTTAATTGGTTGATGTAAGAAAGTCTACTCTCAAGTCGCAATTCTCATCCTTGCTTGCATTAGACATTGAGACATTAACAACAAAAAATTAGTATGATCACCAAATTATTAGGTTGAGGAATATCCTAATAAGTTGTGGAAGTGTAATGCTCTCTTTTCAATTAAAATGATTTTTAGTTACATTGCAAATAATAGCTGTCTTTATACAAAATACTAATAACTAGATCGGAACAAATATTCGTAAATTATATAATATTATTTATTAGTAAATATAAAATAAATTTATATAATTTATGAATATTTAAAATTATTTTTAATATTAATTTTTGTATATAATAGAAATAAAATAATTATTTTTACGAATTTAATAATATTTTTTTATTTAGCTTAAAAAATATATGGTTTATCTAACCAAATTAATAACAATGACATATGTTGTAATTATTCTAGTAATTTAGATCTATTTATACATTTATTTGAAACTCATTATGGTGAAACACGTCAAATATTTTTATTAATAATATTTTTAATTTTTTTAAATATTTCTCAAATAATATATTTGAGATTTTCAAAACTGACAATTCTGATATTTACGAAATACTATTTTAAATCAACTATTAAGAAATTTTTTCATTTCAAATATAAAAATTTATATTTAATTATTTATTTTAGACTTTTTTGTAGATACACAAAGGTAAATTTTTGTTCTTAATAATACTTGACAAAAATCATAAGAACAATGTACAAAAATAATATTTTTAAAATTTTCTTCCAAATATAGTATCGTTAACTAGCACAACTTTCATATTAAAATAGCTTAAAACTTATTTTTAATACGAAAAACTTAAACTCTAAATTAGAAAAAAAGAATTCTAATATAATATTTTAATTATATTTATAATTTATTTATGATAAATATTTATTTTTATAAAATAATTTTTGTTATTTTTAAAATTTTAAATTTAAAATGCTAAATTTAAAACAAAAACTTAAAAAAACTACTATTTTAGAATATTACTCAAACCGATAACTAAAAAGTAGATCATTTAGAATATTATCTAACTTATTAATTAAATAAATAGTGTAACGTCATAATGCATAAGAAATAACATGTTATACAAAGAACATGAACTAAGTTAGGCGTGACATAATGTTATTTTTTTAGAAAGTACACATCAAATAAATAAATTTATTAAGAATTTCGTTATCCATTATATTAATTTTTGTATATAAAAAAAATTGGGACATCATGTGCATGTTCTGATTTTTTTAAACATAATTAAACTCTTGGCATTTTATCAGTACACGTTTTAGTATTTCAAACTTCAAATGATATAAAACTCAATGCTGGGAGTTTATGAAGTTGAAAAAAATGCTTAATTAGCCTTTATGTAGTTGACTTTGCTCACAAGATTAAAAATTAGGAAAATTGAAAAAATGAATGTAAATATAATGTTTTTTAAATTTATTTATAATTTATTTACAGTAAATAAATATTTTTATATAATTATATGTGTTATTTTTGAAACAGTAATACCCTAAAATAATATCCAAAAATAATACCTTAACATTAAAATTCCAAAAATAACACAAATAATGATATAAAAACACTTATTTACTTAAAAAAATTATACATAAACTTAAAAAAAAAATATTTAGATTCATTTTATCTAATTTAGAGTTTAATTTCTTTCTTAAAATAAAGTCTTAATGTATTTTAATTTTAAATTTGTATTAATATTAGAAATTTAAACTAATAAGGTTATTTTTGAAACAAAAACTTTTAAAAAATTATTTTAGAGAATTTCTCTTTTTGAAATTTTAATTTTACAATAGTAGATTTGGAACAAAAAATTTACAAGATATTATTATAAGATATTACTCTAAAAATTATTCATTATTAGTGATATTTTTAGGTTTTAATAGAAAATTAATTGAATTTTATTTCTTTATCTTTATAAGTTTTATTTTGCTTTAGAAAAAATATTGTAAAATACAATTGTATTAATTAATAAGGAAGATGCGGATTGAGGTGTAAAGGAAGAAATGACAAAGACGTATACCAGTATATACTTATCTCTAATTAATCTACTTTGTTCACAAGAATGTGAAAAAAAAACATATTGTATGACTTGGATTTACTTTATTAAGAACAAACAAAAACAAATAGTATAATATTTTAGTTTAAGTACTTCTCTGTCTTAATAATAATAAATAATAACTCTCTCTCTAGCTTTGTTGTGTAGTACATTAATTATTTGACCAACAATTGCAATTAATAGATGAGTGTAATTAAAGCCTATCTTTGAGTTTGTGCAAATGCAGAATGTCCCATGTGCTTAATCACTCATAATATCTTATTTATAATTTATTAAAACTAATCAATTTTATTCAGCATTTGTTTCTTTACAGATTTAAACAAGAGCTAATTAAATCAAAGTAATAATCCTAATTAACATTTATTAAAGTGGCTACACACAACCACTTTGAATTTGGATGGATTCTTCTAAATAATCGGTAACTAGATTTATACGAGAAAAAATATTTGTAAATTATATAATATTTTTATTACTAAATATAAATTAGATATTTTTATAATTTTTATTTTTATTTAAAATTATTTTTAATATTAATTTATGTATATGTAAATTAAAAAATAAAAATAATTATTTTTAATAAATTAATAGTATTTTTGGTTAGTTTAATATTTAATTTTCTAACCAAATTCATAACAATGATATATATTGTAATTATTCTAATAATTTAAACTTATTTATATATTTTTTTGAAACTCAATATGGTAATGACACGTCAGTATGACATTTTTATTAATAACACGTCAAGACAATGTTATTTTATTAAAATATTTCTCAAATAATATATTATTAGAGATTTTTTGGAAGGAGCAATAGGGAAATTTCAAAGTAGATATATGGTCATTAAAGCTGAATTCAAAGCACTTATATGGGTTTTATAATCAATTTGGTCCTTAAGATATCAGAAAATTTTATTTGAATACGATAATTTGATGTTTCACAATCTCGTCAATAAAAAAAATTCTAATCTTTGGCTACATTTTTACATTAATACTATTCAACAATAGATCATAAATATTTTATGAGATAAAATTTGTTCATAAATACCGATCGAACAATCAAGTAGCCGATGCTCTAGCAAAATAATCGTTTATTTCCAATTTTGACTGGAAACTATTTTATCATGATCTATCTTTTATTTGAAATCTTGTAATATTTGATCAACATGTTTCATATAACATTTATTAAAGTTTAGGTATTTTTGCTTTTATTGTTTTCAAAACTATGAGATTGTTTGGTTTATAAAGTATGATTGTATACGTATTTCATATGTATAAATACACACATGCACATACGTAGGCATAACGTAGATGCATGAACATTTGTTTGTTCAACCGTTATAAACTTTCTTTTTATAAGAATGTGAATATATTCATATAAATATAACTGTTACAATTAAACTTATTTTAAGCCGTGATTAGTTATATATATAAAAGATAAGTTATCATATTAGATAACTTATTTTTTAAAATCTTAGATTTTTTTCATCGTTAAAAAATTAATTTAAAAAAACATTTGTATATAGTTGATTCCTGTTTAGTAATATATACATATAGAAATTATGTTTCATTTGTATAACAATTACATAATTCACATTCCATCATCATATAATAAAAGTTGCTAAACAATAAATGTTTTTAGGTTGCCATCCCAACAAAAATAAGAAATCTAGAAAACAGTAATTAATTGTATACAAGGCTATTACGATTAGCAAGGACTAAATCCTATTTCTATACATAAATATAAAAAGAAACCATTATTAGGGATGATCTAAAAAATAATAATATATAAAGAAATATTCCTCTTTACGTTAGAATAAAACCTTTTTAGATGATAATAGCAATAAACGTAAAAGTTTTATTTTAATTTATTGTTAAGCTGTAAAAAGGAATGATTAAGATATTGAGTAAAGATAAACCAAAGTTTTAGACGGAAACTAAAGGCTAAGATCATCATCGATTCATCATCATGTGTTTTGCTATGTTTTAATAATTCTTTTTCTACAATCACCTAAACAAATATATTAATTAATTCATTTACTCTTCTTTTTTTTCAAACCTTAAAAAATTTAAAAATATATATATAGAGATGTATACAACAGTTTCTCTTTATAACAATTAAGCCAAACCTCAAAACATTTCCAACTTCCTCCAAAGAAAAAAAGTGTAGAAGAAGATGAACTCTTCTCTTCTAACTCCTTCTTCTTCATCTTCTTCCCATATCCAAACTCCGGCCACAACTTTTGACCACGAAGATTTCCTCGATCACATCTTTGCCTCCGCTCCATGGCCCTCCGTCGTTGACGAAGCTAATCCTCCTCCCTCCGATGGCTTCGTCGACTCAAGGCATCAACAGATCATGATGATGCCTTTGTCTTCTCATCATCAAAACGATGTCGTGGATGACTCCTCCGTCCAGGCTCTTTACAGTAACTTCTCCTCCGCCGGATCTCTTCCTTTCCACATCCCTCAGGTATAAAACCAAAATCTATATCTCTCTCTTTCTTTCGTTTTCTGCTAATCGAAACTTAGAAATATAGGGATCGGGTGGTGGATTAATGAACCAGCAAGGACAAACGCAATCGCAACCGCAGCCGAGTGCGTCTACAGCTACTGCCGGTGGAACGGCTGCTCCGCCGCAGAATAGGACTAAAGTCAGAGCTCGAAGAGGTCAAGCAACTGATCCTCACAGTATCGCCGAACGGGTCAGAAATTTTTATTATAATTATTTTGAAAAGTTTTGATTTTATTTGTTTCTATGCATTTATTCGTATCAGTTACCGAGAAAGGAGTAATTTTTTAAGCTTTTGAGAATAAAAGTTTAAGACTTTTGCGAGTATTTTCTGAAAAAGTTATGAAAAAATGTTTTTATGGAACAGTTACGAAGAGAGAGAATTGCGGAGAGAATGAAAGCCCTTCAAGAACTCGTCCCAAACGGCAATAAGGTTTTTTTTTTTAATTTAATTCGTTTTCAGTTTTATATCTTCTAAATATTAAATTTGATCATTTAAAACAATAATCATTTGTGTAGATATTTCACAATTTTGATTGTGAATATTAGACCATAATTCAATCATGAACAATTCTCTAAAATAGCACTTTTTTAATTTTTTTTTCTAAAAATAGCATTATTAATTTAAATTTTCAGCAAAAATCTAAAATTAAAAATACATTTTAGTAGAAAATAATTAAAAATTTAAAAAATCCAAATATAATGTTTTAAGTTTATTTAGAGTAAATAAGTATTTTTTACATAATTATTTATATTATTTTTGAAATTCTAGTTTTATGGTGTTAGATTTAGAATTTTTTTAAAAATATGATATTTTAAAATATTAATCTTCAATCATAGTGGAAGGAATTGTCAAAATAATATTTTTTTCTTCTTTACGTAATTCATTTCGGTAGTCCAAGAATTGGAGTTTATGAAGAGAGTTTTATTATGAAGACCATATAAACTAGAAATGATTATTATTTGAAGAGTTATTTATTGACTAAAACACAGAGTTAGTAAGTAAATTGATATATTTTTGGGATTATTATATTGGTGGTTATTTAGTGTATATAAAGATCAAACAAATGATTAAACACTGATTAGGTAAATAATTAGGATACAATAATAAAGATAAGTAATGCAATAGTAATAAATGGGTTAGGATCTCAGTTCTGACAGACTTTGGTTTATTTAAATAATAATTGACAGACAGACAAGGCATCGATGCTCGATGAGATTATAGATTATGTCAAGTTTTTACAACTCCAAGTGAAGGTATATTATGTCATCTCTCTCCCTCATACTTTTCTTACTGGTTTTTAGTCAATTTTTTAAAAATATTACCAAAAATATAATTTCAAAAATATTATCAATACTTTTTATCTTTTTCAAAAATATTATTAAAAATTCATTTTTACAAAATATCACAGAACTAAAACTACACTTTAAATCCTAAAGTCTACATCATAAATTTAAAAACTACATCCTAAACACTGGACAAATAAATCATAGATCTAAAATATGAAATCCAAACTTATAAATTTTTGAAATCCATAAATCCATAAATTACAAATCTTTTTTTTTCAAATATTAAATTACAAATCTTTAAAATCATTTTTACTATCTAACCTGTTTTTTAAAATCAAATTTTAATAATATTTTTGAAAAATTAAAACTCTTGTTGTATTTTTTATTTGGCTTCATAGTTACTGTTAAGACAATTATTTATAATAGAACTTTTCAAAAAATTTGTTCTAAAAATAGTATCATTAATTTAAATTTCTATTATAAAATAAATTTAAAATTAAAATACATTACAAAATTTCTTAATAGAAAAAAAACTTTAAATTAGAAAAAAAAAACTTTAAATTAGAAAAAAATAAACTCAAATATAATATTTTAAGTTTATATATAATTTATTTAAAATAAATAAGTGTTTTCATATAATTATTTATATTATTTTTGAAATTTTAATTTTATTAATGCTGTTTGAAGATATTAATGTTGGTTGTTAACTTTAATTGGTAGTTATTTTTCGTTACAAACTACATTATGCTTTATTTTATATGATTTCAGTAAGATTCTTTCTTTGCCTAATAGTTGACATACTAGACAAAAAAAAAGCTGACATATTTAGAAACCAATAAATCAAATATGGGACTCTGCAACTAAAATTCCTTATGCTCCCTCTCATTTATTTATTTTTGTTTCTGGATTGTCATATATGCATTAGATAATGTTTATAATAATAGTGGACCTGTGTACTTAATAATCTTGTCTTCAATTTAATTATTGTGTTTTAGGTTCTGAGTATGAGCAGATTGGGTGGTGCTGCTTCTGTTTCTTCTCAAATCTCTGAGGTAATTAATTTCACCATTTCCATTCCTTTTTTATAAACTACACTAATTAAACTAAAAGGAATAAATTTAGGTGAAATCCTAAATTAGTATTTTTATGTTTTTGTTCCCAATTTAGCATTGTAAACTTATAACTCCAAAACTAATATAATTATTTTGTGAAAATAGTGTCATAAATAAATTAAAATTTTATATTTGAGTATTTAAAATTTAAAGATTTTTCTGTTAAGAAGAAGTTTTAAGATATTTTAATATTAAGTTTGCACTATTTTTAAAAATTTAAATGATTGATGATATATTTAGAATAAAAAAGTGAAATATTACTATTTTAGAGAATTATTCTATATAGTCTCCAACAAAAAAAAAATTAATATTCTAAAATAGCATTTTAAGTTGTTATTCTAAATTTAGCATTTAAAATTTAAAATTTTTAAAAGGACAATTGTTTAAAATAGCACATTTTAAAATTTTTGTTCTAAAAATAACATCATTAGTTTAAATTTCTAATAATAGCACAAATTTAAGTTTAAAATACATTAAAACTATATTTTAATAGAAAAAATTAAACACTAAATTAGAAAAAATGAACTCAAATATAATACTTTAAGTTTATGTATAATTTATTTAGAATAAATAAGTATTTTTACATAATTATTTGTGCTATTTTTGGGTTTTTAATTTTAGGATGCTAGATTTAGAAAAAAAAACTTTAAAACGTATTCTTTTAAAAATAGCATAAATTATTTTATGAAAATACTTATTTACTATAAATAAATGGGCAATTGACTAAAATAGCATTTTTTTAAGTTTTTGTTCCAAAAACATTATCATTAATTTAAATTTTCAATAATAGCACAAAGTTAAAATTAAAATATATTAAAAATTTATTTTAATAGAAAAAAATAAATCTTAACTTAGAAAAAAAGAATCCAAAAATAATGTTTTAAGTTTATGCATAATTTATTTAGAAAAAATAAGTATTTTTATATAATTATTTGTGATAATCTTAGAATTTTAATTTTGGAGGGCTAATTTTGGAATAAAAATTTTAAAAGGTGCTAATTTAGGGTATTACTCTAAATAAATTACAAATATAATTAAAATATTATATTTTAAATTTTTTCTATTTAGACTTTAATTTTTGCCTATTAGAAAAAAGTTTTATTTTAATATTAATTTTTTGGAATTTTTAAAAATTTAAACTAATAATATTATAGAACAAAATTAAAATTCTAAGACACTCTTTTAAGTACAATTGACTAAAATAGCACTCTTTTAAATTTTTTTTTTTCAAATATAACACTAATCATTTAAATTTCTAAATGTAGTACAAATTTAATATTAAAATAATTAAAAATCTCTTTTTAATAAAAATTTGAAAAAAGTGAAACCAAACATTATATTTTAATACTTTATATAGTTTAATTGAGTTAACTAATTATTTTTACATAAAAATTTGTGATATTTTTTAGGAATTTTATTTTTAATAGAGTAATATCCTAAAATAGCACTATTTTAAGTTTATCTTTCAAATTTAGCGCAATAAAACTAAAATTCCCAAAATAGTATAAATTATTATATAAAAATAATTATTTACCTTAAATAAAATATATATAAAATTAAAACATAATGTTTGGGTTCACTTTTTCCAATTTAGGATTTAAATTTTTTTCATTAAGAATAAGTTTTCAATTATTTTAGTATTAAATTTGTACTATTTTTGGAAATTTAATTAATTAGTTCTATATTTAGAAAAAAACTTGAAATAGTGCTATTTTAGTCAATTACTCTTTTTAATATGTTAGATTTGAAAAATCAATTTAAAAATATGTTATTTTAGGATGTTAAATAATAATTTAAAAAAGTTATTTTTGTCGACCATTAGAATAAAAGACAAATTGGAAAATTCGAAAATAGATAATGAAAAGAGGGCACGCGTGCCAACTATTACTACTTAGGGTTTCGCTTTCTTGTCTTTTCTTTCTCCTTTCATTTTCAATTTTTTAAATAAAAAAAGCAAATTACAGGCAGGTGGGTCCCACAGGAATGTATCATCTAGCGTCTCCGGCGTTAACCAGACGGCCGGAAACTCCAATGATAATCTGGCGATGACGGAGCATCAAGTGGCGAAGCTAATGGAAGAAGATATGGGCTCGGCTATGCAATACCTTCAAGGAAAAGGTCTTTGTCTCATGCCAATCTCTTTAGCTACTGCTATCTCAACCGCCACGTGTCACTCTCGTAACCCTTTGATCGCTGGAGCTGTCGACGTCGGAGCTCCTTCTTCTCCTAATCTTTCCGGCATGACCGTGCAGTCAGCGAACACGGTGAAGTTAAATGGTAACAACGGTAACGGTAATGGCCTGACGGAGGGTACATCGTCTATCGCCGTTAAAGAGGCTGTAACCGTTTCTAAGCCGTGATAACGGTCGTTTTCTTTTTAAGTTTTGGGGTTAGGCAAAGAGATACCAAACACAAAACAGAAAA
Source organism: Pugionium cornutum (assembly GCA_018901935.1). Lineage (NCBI taxonomy): Eukaryota > Viridiplantae > Streptophyta > Magnoliopsida > Brassicales > Brassicaceae > Pugionium > Pugionium cornutum. The sequence goes on along the minus strand of CM032157.1, from coordinate 12,921,482 downwards.
AGTGGAGTGAAGTGGGAAGAGAAAGTCAACTAACTTTTGGTCAAAGTCTAAGAATAAAGTTGAGTTGTTTGATTTGTTCTCTTAAACGACGTCGTTATTTTCGTTTCTTACTCACCTACTATAAAACCACTAAAATGTATTTCTTTTTCTTTTTTAAATACGTTCGCAGTGTTTTTATTTCATTATAAGAAACTAAAAAAACAATCCGAGTATATTTCTTTATTTTTAAAATTTTAAAACTTTTATATATTTTCTTAATTTATTTTTTTAGATATTACAATTTCATAGATATAATATGTGAAATTAGTTTTGGAAAAAATATATATATATACCGAATTGGCGAATCCAACGTGGTAAGAAGTTTTAGCGATAAAATAGTCAAATATGAGTAATTGACAAAATAATATTTTTTAAATTTTTATTTCAAATATAGCATCGTTTAAAATAACACAAATTTAATATTAAAATATTTTAAAATTTCTTTTTAATAAAAAAATAAATTCTAAATTAAAAAAACCTAAATATAATATTTTAATTATATTTGTAATTTATTTATGATAAATATATATTTAGTAAAATAATTTATGTTATTTTTGAAATTTTAAATTTAAAGTACTAAATTTACAATAAATATTTAAAAATATTATTTTATAGTATTACTTTATAAACATTATTAATATAATTTTTTAATAAATATTTTAAAAATTAATTTTAATTTCTAAAAATAACAAACAAAATTCATGGTTGTCACTTTTTTATGCAGCAAACACATGTTACGAATATATATATTTTCTTTCCATTAGTTTTTTACTTGCTTTTGTGTAGAAATTTAGAAATTCATATTTGGAAACACTAAAATTACAGTGCCTTTATATTTTCAAACTTGTATTATAAGATAACAAGGAAACCCAAATACGCCGTTTACAATGTTACTATCCTTTTAAAACTTCCATCTATTGTATTAATCACATCAATTTACTATAAGTTTGTATAATTCTTTCAATAAAATTAAACTAGATTTATACACACGTTATACGTGGGGAAAAATATTCGTAAATTATATTTTATTAGTAAATATAAATTAAATATTTATATTATTTTAACTTTTATTTAAAATTACTTTTAACATTATTTTTTGAATATATAAATTAACAAAGAAAACATTATTTTTATAAATTTAATAGTATTTTTTGGTTAGTTTAATAAAATATATTAATATTCTAACCAAATTAATAACAATGGTATATATTGTAATTATTCGAATAATTTAATCTTATTTATTTATTTATTTGAAATTTACTGTAATGATGAAATGTAATCATGATATTTCTGTTAATAACATGCGAGAGTAAAATTATTTTCTTAAATTATTTCTCAAATAATATATTAGGAATTAGGTAATAACTTAAATCTATTTATATTTACTTGAAATTATTTATAAATTAAAGTATTAAAAATTTAAAGAAATAAAAATTATTGTTTTTGCAAATGTAATACTATATGTTGGTTAGTTGAATAAAATATATTGATTGTCTAACCAAATTCACTAGATTCATATCCACGCCATGCGTGGGAAAAAATATTCGCAAATTATATTTTATTAGTAAATATAATTTAAATATTTATATAATTTTAAATTTTATTTAAAATTACTTTTAACATTAATTTTTGTATATACAAACTAAGAAAAGAAAAATAATTATTTTTATGAATTTAATAGTATTTTTTTGTTAGTTTAATAAAATATATTAATTATATAACCAAATTAATAACAATGATATACTTGTAATTATTCTAATAAGAGTAATACCCTAAAATAGCACCATTTTAAGTTTATCTTCTAAATTTAGCACACTAAAACTAAAATTCCCAAAATAGCATAAATTATTATGTAAAAATAATTATTTACCTTAAATAAAATATATATAAAATTAAAACATAATGTTTGGGTTCACTTTTTCTAATTTATGGTTTAATTTTTTTTCATTAGGAATAAGTTTTCAATTATTTTAGTATTAAATTTGTGCTATTTTTGGAAATTTAAATCATTAGTGCTATATTTGGAACAAAAACTTGAAATGGTGCTATTTTAGTCAATTGCCCTTCTAATAAGTTAAACTCATTTATATATTTATTTGAAATTTACTTTAGTGATGACACGTCAGCATGATATTTCTGTTAATAACATGTCAGAGTAAAGTTATTTTATTAAAATATTTCTCAAATAATGTGTTAGGGATTACGGTAATAACTTAAATATATTTATATTTATTTGAAATTATTTATAAATTAATGTATAAAAATTTTAAAGAAATAAAAGTATTGTTTTTGCAAATATAATAGTATTTTTTAGTTACTTTAATGAATTATATTTATTTTCTAACCAAATTAATATCAGTGGCATGTATTGTAATTATTCTAGTAAGTTAAACTATTTTATATATTTAACCTGAAACTCCTTGTGGTGTTGACATGTCATTATGATATTTTTGTTATTAACACGTCATGGTAAATTTATTTTGTTAAAAAGTTTCTCAAATAATATATTAGAGATATCAGTGGCATGTATTGTAATTATTCTAATAATTTAAACTTTTTTATTTATTTAAACTAAAACTCGTTGTGTTGTTGACACGTCAACATGACATTTTTGTTATTAACACATAATGGTAAAATTATTTTGTTAAAAAATTTCTCAAATAATATATGAGGGATATCTCACTCTCTTTTCATTTTCAGTTTCTAGAAACATTCTTTTATTTAGTCCTGAAACTTTGATGTTTATAAATATTTTATATCTTTTCGTCTATCTATAATATTTATAAGTTTTCTTCTTAATTTGGAATATTTCTTTGCCCTAAGTGGATGCTTTTTTGTTCTTTTGTGTAGAATTTTATGAAATTAAATTTTAGTTATTTTCACAACAAATGAAATATTTTTATCAGGCTTAACTGTTATACTATGTAGATATAATTATATTTATCATCAGTAAAATATTAATATTGTTCTAATATCAATTCACTCTTTAAACTAGTCCATATTATTAGTCTTTATAATTAAAAAGAAAATACTCAATTATTTAGTATTCTCCTATTTCTTTGGGTAATTGATTAAAATAGCATTGTTTCAATTTTTGGTTCAAAACATAACATTAATCATTTAAATTTTCAAAAATAACACAAATTTAATATTAAAATAATTAAAAACATTTTCTTAATAAAAAAATTTTCAATCTTAAATTAGAAAAAATGAACCGAAAATTATGTTTTAATTTTATATATAGTTTATTTAAGGTAAATAGTTATTTTCATATAATAATTTATGTTATTTTTGGGATTTTATTTTTAATATGCTAAATTTGGAAGATAAATTTAAAATAATGCTATTTTATGATACTACTATAAGTTAAGTTGTGTTATTTTAATCTATAATGTTTAAGGGACTATTTTTAAAAAAAAAACTATTTGTCATGTCTAGATGCAACGATACTATTTGTAAGTTATTTCAATTTTGAAGTATGTTCTTGTATTTGTGTAACTATTTTTAATCAACTATTATAAATTATTATTTAAATTAAAGGAGAAAAGAAAATAATTGATAAAAGAAAAACACATGTATAATTCCTATGGTTTTCTAAATTGGACTTTTGGCTAAAACATTTAATACACCAAAGTGAATTTAAGTATTCTATCATGTAAAAGTGTTAACACTGATATTTATTTTACTTAACTTGGGTATTTTCTTTTAAATTTTATTTAAAGTCATATTAATTTAAAATAACAATAAATATGATCAAGGTTTAATTATAATAAATAGGTTTGGAATCATTTTAAAAGCTATAACTTTATTTTAAGTTTTAACTTTTAAAAGCATTTTTTTAAAAAAGTATATACTAAAGTGAGTTTAAATTTCTATAAATGCTCCTAAAAGTACTTTCAATCTTTTTTTTTTATGATCGACACGTTTTTTAAAAGCCAATAAAACGATATTTCTTTTAAAAATGGATAGTTGATAGTATTTTTAAAGTTTTTGTTATAAATATAAAATTATTAATTTAAATTTTAAAATAATTATAAATTTAATATTAAAAAATTTTAAAATTTTTTTAAATAAAATAAAATAAATTTTAAATTAAAAAAGAATCTAATTATAATATTTTAATTATATTTATAATTTATTTATTATAAATATGTAGTTTTACAAAATAATTTATAGTATTTTGAAATTTTAAATTTTGTAACGTTAAATTTAAAATAAAAACTTTAAAAAATATTGTTTTACAGTATTATCATTTAAAAATCATATTTCTGTATAGCTGTCTAAAACTTCTACAACAAACAGTACCATTAACTCTGTTGTATGATTGTGGCATCTACGGGTCAACCCATATGCTATTAGTTGATTTTAGAGAATAGTCAATATTACTTAGTGGAAAGGAAGAGGTGAAGACGACGTGGAATGGACTAGGCACATTGCTAATTAGGATTTAGGCTATGAAAATTATCCTTAGTCTCGCTTTTAATTTATTATTCACCATTTTTGAAAATTCGAATATTTGTAATGATTCAAAGCCAAATAAATATTAATTAAAATATAGCATTCATCAAAAATAAAACAATATTTTATAAAGATCGGATATCCATCACGATCGGCAGAATATATATATATTTATATTGTATTATAGACTTATTATAATGTTTTAATAAAGAAGAAACACATGAGAAAAACACATAGAGATACTATACACTAAATAATAAATATTAATAAAAATAAGAATTTTATACTAGAGTTAATTGAATGATTTACTATTAATATTTCAACACAACACTTTTTCACCTCTTAATTTTTATTTACTACTACACAACACTTTTTTCCTTTTCATCATCTTGATTTTCTACATATTTATTTTCTATTTAAAAATTAGTTGATTTCACTTATTTTTTTTTTAAAGTCCACATATTACAAATTAATAAATTGCTTTAATTTAATGATTATTTAACTCTTATTAATATTAAACGGAATAAATAGAATATCTAAAAATATTCATAATTTTATGATATCCAAAGATTTAAATATATATATGTATATATATATGTATATTTTCAAAGTAAAACCAATCATAAAACTAGATATCATGTGAAAATAGAGTAGATTTTTTCAAGATATTCCTTGACATGATCATTTAGTCATCTTTGTTGCTATTATAAAACTTCCGGTATGTTATGATTTAATAATAGAAATATTTATTTATTTGTCGTCGACGCTTGTCGTTGTAGTTACGGATAAGATTACGGTTGTAGTTATGATTATGATATATATTATTCATTTGTATATCGTTGACGGATATAGTTGTGACTAACCATAGATTTTTAATCGTAATGTTATTTTAATCAACGATAAAAAGTCTAATATATAATAAAATATCTGATCGCAAGAAATTGTATTAGTTATACAAACAACAATTTAAGAAAATCATAACCCCTAACTTTAACATGTCCTGTTTAGAGATTTGTGTAATATGATGATGTAATGATGATCTTTTGTGATGTATGCTAAAGCCTTCAACTCTCAGCTTTATATATATAGTACCATTTCATATGAAACAAATAAGAAATTAACCATTGCATAAAGAATAATAGTGACGAATATGCCACAAGTTGCTGTGAATTTTGAAACACATTCTCTTGGAACGTCAGTTTGCCTTCAATTTCTTGTTGTGGTCACTCTTGAATTGCTTTCTCATTCGCCATTCGGAATAGACTTAAACCGCTCCCAAACAGGGAAACTCGATAACTCCGCTAACAAAATCACCAGAAGAGGAAGAACAAATGGAAATCGCAGAACCATCACAACAATCTCTCCTTCGATATACAAAGCTCCTTCGAGTTCCCGATTACAGAATTGGATTTAATACTATATCTCCGTTGTTCATTACCAAAATGGCAGAATCTGCAACGAAGTCGATGATGCCAGACTGGTCTCCCGTAGCGAATGAGTTACTTCAAATTATCTCCAAAAAAATTGGAGGATTTTTTCGATGTTCGTATAAGAACGCGATTTCTACAATCTAGACAACTGAATAATTGTAAATAAAATTATATATAATAAAATGTAAAGTAACGATACAAAATTTTAAAAATACTGAATTTGCAAAAACGAGATACTTTTTCCTTAATTTTGAAAACGTTTTGTGGTGTGACAGTTGCATAACGTTCTGAATCCCATGATACAACTAAAACTATTTTGTCTTGCACAATCCAACAATAGAATCTAGCGAACGCTTTTTTATGTTGTATTTTCAGATTCAACATACGAGAGATTTGTATAGGTATATGTTACACCTAAGAATGAGAAAACCAAATTTTTTTTTCTTTTTTTTAATGCTTATCATATGAGCTTATAAACAACAGGTTACTACATTTTTAATGAGAATTGATTCTTCACTAAAAATCAGTATAACTTTTATTGTTACAAAACAATAAATCAAATTAATTTGGTTGTAAGTTGTAACTTAACTCAATAAATGAGATGTTGAATTTGATTTAGTCAACAAATAATAAATGAGGTTTGAGCCAAACTACAATAATAATTGTATCAATCATTGATCTATTTGCTAAATTCCGAAAGCTCGAAACTCGAGTTCGGTTATCTCATTCTACTAATATACCAAAGTGTATCCAAAGTTTTGAGTTTTGTTGTAGTCTCTCCGTTTGATATATAAGAGAGATTTCACCTCTAACTTCCAATGTGTGACAAATTATATTTGTTCATTTTATACTTATTAAGCAATCCAATTTAGATACTCATTTATCATTCAAACGAATTTCAGTTTTAACGTATTCGTTAAAAAACTCACCGAAAAGTGATCGACAACCACTTTCGTAAAACCGAGTTCCACCAGTTCGATCTACTTGCCACTCGTGTCAAGGGCTTCATGCTCGGATTTTGTCAATTTGGAGGCAGATTTTGATTCGTTGGATGTGAACTCCTTTGATGGGTTTGCAGGCAATGATAAATGGGTTGAGATTCAATATGGATCTTGTTTAAGACCAGAACAACTTTGCTGAGTTGTGTTCGGTCTCTTTCTAACTTTGTTCTATGACTCATGACATTCAAGCAATGTTCCCATATATACAAGTGTGGATCTTTAAGTAGAGAGAATCCGTTTTTATTTATAAGGCTTGCAGAATGTATTGTGAACTTAGAATCTTTGAAAATCAGAGCTTATCTACTCTGGTAGTTAAAGTGTAAGTGTTGGTCAAAAGAACTAAAAATTTATATTCTTCGGGACATCTTTAAGGAAAAGTTAAATGAAGATAAATACTTAAACTGTTCGCAGAAGACAGTAGTTGCAACTACTCACATGTCTTAAACAGAGGAAACGAATCCTCAAAAACAAAAACCTTAAAGGAAGTGAGATTGAGATTTTGGAGATGCTAACAAACTGAAAACAAAGAACAAATCGAAAAGTACGCACAGATGAGACTAAGAACTCTGAATCGTTGAAAGTTTGAAGTGTCATAAGATGGATCGATAAATCGAGATCATTACAGTACAGGTCACAAGAAGCAACACCATTTTTTTGTAAAGAACAAAACTAAGATCAGTCTAATGCAATCTTGGTTTTTTTTGTCTTTCTAATGCTATAGTTTTCTTTGTCTATTGCTATTTCTCTGTAGTTTTATAAGGACTCTAAACACAGTTAAAACAATCAAATAGGAAACAAAAACAGACCAGAGTAATGAGTAAAGGAATCAGATGATCGGAGGAGGCGGAGTTTCCCACACATCAAACACATTCTCTTCGCTATGCAATGCGAAAAGCCGACCACCACCAATGGAGAAATCACAGATTGAGCCACCGTAGCTTCTTCTTAGCCTAGAAGTTAAAACACAGTCTGGTCCACAAAACACAGAGATAGAATCATTCATGGAAGAGAAAAGCTGCCCTTCGTGCAATGCTAGTTTCGGGTAACAAGGCTCATCTGGCATCTTGCTTTTCATTAACCTGCTCCTAGAACTCCACCTCACGCTACCTCCATACATTCTCAGATCAATAAACCCTAAATCCTCAAACTCATTCACCACGCAGATCGAGTTACTATCTTCCATAGCTATAGCATCTCTCACTCTTTTCTCGTCTATAGCCATGGGAGACCCGATATCTGACCAAGACCAAACCATGTTCTTGTTCCGAAAATCCAACAAGCTAATGTAACAGTTGTCTTTTCTTGGAAACAATGTAGCTACAAGAAGACAATTCTTACCATTCAACCATTGAAGCTTATCAGCATCACCTAGTGACCAACCGGGGCTCTCGTAGAAGAAATCGGTTTGTTTTCCGGTTATCTGATCCCAAACTCCGATTCCGTACTCATTACTCCTACCTTTGCAGCTAGAAAATATTTTGTAATCAGGATTAAAACTCAAAGCTCCGGCTGTGTAACTCTTCACCTGATTCTCATGACATACTTGAAACTTATACCGGAGATCTCCTGAGGATGAGCTAAACAACCCCATGCCTCCGTCTCCTCTTCCTAATTTCTCGCAAGCAGAGAGTACGATGTTGTCTGAATCAATCCAGCCAACATCATTTACTCTCTGGTAATCGAGATTTATCGGACAGTGCTCTTCCAGCATCCAATCAAACACGTGGACAACACTCCCGTGTCCGACGCAACAACCGCCATCAGGACCTGCCCTGATGACGGTTCCATCTCCAGGAGCGATTCCTTTGACGGACCCGCTTAGACGGAGACGGTTACCGTCGAACGACCCCCATTTGGCGGTGCGTATATGGTCAAGTAAGCCGTAGAAGGAAGCTTCTCTGTGAAGGAGACGCTCTGGGATGTTGGTAGGGACGTTGAGGTCTCCTGTACGGAGGAGATCAAGAAGAACGGCGAAGCAATCTGGGTTTCTGTCGATGAAAAAATCTTCCGACGTCGACAGCGACAGATTCCATTCGTCATCAAATAATGCGCCGAAGAAGGAATCGCGACCTGCGTTAGCGAGAGTCGTAGATGTTGTATCGAAGAGTCGACCACCAACGTTGAATTTGATCCTGTCTTTTGAATTACCCATCAATGGAAGAAGAAATTCTCCAGAATCTTGTTATGAAAATTAGGTGAAAAATCGATGAATTCCGGATTTGAAAAGAAAAGTGGAGAGCTTTTTTCTGAAATTACTAAACATTAGACATTGATAAATTTCTATTCATAAAAAAAAAAGACAAGAAGCCATGAAAGATCATAGCTCAAGGATGAAAAAACTCTTATTTTTTATCAAACTCGAGTAAATTGAGCTCTGGGCACAGGAAACAAGATACTTCTGATGAATGTGAAATCGAATTTTATTAGATGATCTGAATAAAATTCAAAAATTTTTTTGCAGAAGATGAGAAATTGAATTGACTCTCTCGCTCTCCTCTCTCTCTCCTTTTTCTCATTCGGTTTACACACAACAGTCATTCTACATTTATACATTAAATTAAAAGGAAGCAACAAAAAAACTGGACCATTTGTAGGTCCCGCTTAATTTTTAATTACGTTATATTTAAACCGTAGATGTTAGAATTCTTAAGATACTGTTTCTGATCTAAAGGTTGATATTTCGTATAGTACATAACTAAATCAGGAGACATTCTTAGATGAACCAACACACCTCGTTGGTCATTTATATTTATAGTAAACATTATTTATTGTCTTTCTTTTTATATACACATCAAGTTGAATTTTTGGAGATTCCTAGAAAAATACTAGTTTGTATTTTTCAGGGTAATATATATATAAAGTGATGTACTTATCTTTTAATTATTGACATTCAAATATATATATATATATATATATAACTTTGAAAATGATAAGAGGAGACTTCATCTTTAATATAAAAGTTCAACGTCAGGAAGGGTCATGGCGGGTCGTGGACGGCACACCAACATCGACTTCTTCTACTTCGTGTTTCGTTCCAAAACATGATTGGAATATTATATATAAACCATATTGTCTTTAATAACAATTATATAATTTCATTATCATATATATATATATATATATATATATATATATATATATTACCGATAACAATTTATTTATTTTCAATTAAAATATTTTTAAATTTTATAATTAATTAACGTTAATTATTAAGAATAAATAAAATTTAGAAAATAAAATTTTTCGAGTTTCATATCTGAATAGTGCAAACTCGAAACATCTGAAACATGAAATAGTTTTTTATGTTTGTTGCCCCTCTAGGATTATACAAGTCTACGTTAGAGTTAAACAAATAATCTTTTTGACACCAAATAATAATTATAAGATGCAAGTGTTACTAATTTATTATTGATATATTATTATTGAATAAATTAGTCAAACTGAGTAAAAACTCTAGAGGACACCGAAGGTAAGGTTTGACACAAACTACTATAGACGAATATCAAAATGGCTTTGACCCTTGAGTACTCTTATTGTTGATGATAATAATATGTATCCATTACATAATATAATAGAACCTATAATGAGTTATTTATCATTGGCAAGAAGAAATAATGAATGGTTGTTTGGAGAAAATTGGTAGAGTTGAACGACTCTGTATACGACAAATAATTTAAACTGAACTGAAACCAAATCGAAAAATCAGAGTGGTGTTAGTATTTGGTTATAAAAAATTAACCAAACACATATTATTTTAGAAAATCATAATTATTAATTACTAACCGAACTAAAACCTAAAAACCAAAATAATATCTAAATAAACCGAGTTATTTTCAGTTGTTTTTAGGTATTAAAAATATTTTAAATATTTTGGTTATTTTTGATTTTTTTCGATTATTTTAGTTATTTTTTTGTTATTTTAAATATTTTGGTTATTTTTGATTTTTTTTATTTTAAAATTTAATAATCGAATTAATCTAAACCGAAGTATAACCGAACTAAAACTGAACAAAATAGAAATAACTAAATGGAACTTTATTTTCTCAAACCAAAAAAAATTAAAACTAAAAAAAACCAACCAAACCCGAATTTTACATTTTACACATATATTTGCAAAACAAAAGAAAAAAAGAAGAAAATAAAATCTTACTAGAAGTGTTTAAATATTATACTATTTTGGGCAAATGTCTAAAATAGCACCTTTCTAAGTTTTTATTCCAAAAATAGCATCATTAGTTTAAATTTCCAATAATAGCACAAATTTAAGATTAAAATGCATTAAAACTATATTTTAAAAGAAAAAAACTAAACCCTAAATTGGAAAAAATGAACCCAAATACAATATTTTAAGTTTATATATAATTTATTTAAAATAAATAAGTATTTTTACATAAGTATTTGTGCTATTTTTGGGAGTTTAATTTTGAGATGCTAAATTTGGATGAAAAACTTGAAAAAGTACTATTTTAGGGTATTACTCTACTATTTGCAATATTTTCCTTCTTTCGTAAAAGCCATTGAAAGTAAATTTTTGTTCACTAATTGAGATGAAAGTATATAAATAGATACAAATATTTCACATCCTGTAATGTTAATTAAAACTAATATAATGACAAAAAAAATTAAAAATTATTTTAGTTACTACATTTTCATTGGTTTCTTGTAGTATTGCAATAAAAAAATACAAAATTTATGTTCATAACAAGCTCTTCTTCACTTGGATGTTTATATGTTTGATTTTCGAGAGATTAAAGCAAAATCAGTATAATGGTTACGTTTGGTTTGATACGGATTAGTTGAAAAAATAAATATGAGTAATATCATATAATAATATTTTTATCTTATAAATTTAGCATATTAAAATTAAAATTTTTAAAATACCATAAATTATTATGTAAAAATAATTATTTACTTTGAATAAACTATATATAAAACTAAATCATAATGTTTGGGTTCACTTTTCTCAATTTATGGTTTAAATTTGGGCAAATGTCTAAAATAGCACTTTTCTAAATTTTTGTTTCAAAAATAGCATCATTAGTTAAAATTTCCAATAATAACACAAATTTAAGATTAAAATGTATTAAAACTATATTTTAATAGAAAAAAATTAAACCCTAAATTGGAAATAATGAACCTAAATACAATACTCTAAGTTTATGTATAATTTATTTAGAATAAATAATTATTTTCAAATAAGTATTTGTGCTATTTTTGGAAATTTAATTTTATGATGCTAGATTTGGAAGAAAAACTTTAAAAAATGTTATCTTAGGGTATTATTCTTTAAAAAAAATTTTATTAAAAAAAATTTTCTAATTATTTTAATATTAAATTTAAGTTATTTTTAAAAATTTAAATAATTAATATTATATTTAAAACAAAAATTTAAAATAATGGTAGTTTAATCAATTACCAAATAAATATTGGTTAATGAGTTGGTTAACTTGTCCTTCTTTAGTTGTAATTAAGTTATCGCAGAACCACTTAAACCACTTACACACACCTCTTGCTTTTGCTTTTTCAGTTGTTAGGTCAAATAATGCCAACCCAATTTAATTTCTGTTTTTTTATAAGTATTTCTGGACGATTTTCAATGTAATAAACAACAGCATTTTGGAAAAGTTAAATTCGGGGCAAGTATTTTGTTATTTTGTTTTCGTTTGGTTTGGGATATTTTAAATTTATATGTAAGTATTTTGACATGATTGAGAATAAACTAGTTACATTTTACAAATAGATACATTAGATATACATTATGCTAAGTTTATCCTAACTACTACAGTACACCCCTTCATTTGCAATCATATTGGTTGGAAAAACTCATATACACCCAACAAGATTGTAGTTGGAATTGGTTGGACAAGCAGCCAAATATGATTCTTTAATTGAGAATTAATCTCATATCACACATGGAGACATGCCATTGTTTATCTTTAAACGCTTATGCATGTGTTTTGGGATCAACACCAAGCATTTCAATGGCCTTAGCAGTCAGAGATCATAACGAGGATTGAGCTTCATGATCTGATTTTTCAACCGCAAGATCATCATCTATGTATTAGCCAGAGTGATTGAAATTTATTACAACACAAAGCAGAGTTATGTGATGTAGTAACTGTTGTATCTAACTCATAAGATGGTGATAGAGTCTCAAACTGGAACTCATTATCTCATTCTAACTAACTAAATTTATTATCCAAAAAATATTTACAAATTATATAATATTATTAGTAAATATAAATTAAATATTTATATAAATTTAACTTTTATTTAAATTTATTTTTAATATTAATTTTTGTATATGTAAATTCATAAAAATAATTATTACTAATCTGTAACTTTAATAATTTATATGTAAGCATTTTGATAGAAAGAACATACTAGAAAGACAAAAGGAGCAAAATGAGCATCTAATTTTCAAAACGACACACGTTTCCACTGAATATGTTTTTTATGTTTGTTGCCCCTCTAGGATTATACAAGTCTACGTTAGAGTTAAACAAATAATCTTTTTGACACCAAATAATAATTATAAGATGCAAGTGTTACTAATTTATTATTGATATATTATTATTGAATAAATGAGTCAAACTGAGTAAAAACTCTAGAGGAAACCGAAGGTAAGGTTTGACACAAACTACTATAGACGAATATCAAAATGGCTTTGACCCTTGAGTACTCTTATTGTTGATGATAATAATATGTATCGATTACATAATATAATGAGTTATCTATCATTGGCAAGAAGAAATAATGAATGGTTGTTTGGAGAAAATTGGTAGAGTTGAACGATTATACGACAAATAATTTAAACTGAACAGAAACCGAATCGAAAAATCAGAATGGTGTTAGTATTCGGTTATAAAAAATTAATCGAACACATATTATTTTAGAAAACCATAATTATTAATTACTAACCAAACTAAAAACTAAAAACCAAAATAATATCTAAATAAACCGAATTATTTTTGGTTGTTTTTAGATATCAAAAATATTTTAAATATTTTGATTATTTTTTATTATTTTTTTATATTATTTTTAGGTAACTAAATTATTTTTGATTATTTTTATTTTAAAATTTAATAATCGAATTAACCTAAAACAAAGTATAACCGAACTAAAACCGAACAAAATAGAAATAACTAAATAGATCTTTATTTTCTCAAACCAAAAAAATTAAAACTAAAAATAACCAACCAAAACCGAATTTTATATTTTACACATATATTTGCAAAACAAAAGAAAAAAAGAAGAAAATAAAATCTTACTAGAAGTGTTTAAATATTATACTATTTTCACTATTTGCAATATTTTCCTTCTTTCGTTAAAGCCATTGGAAGTAAATTTTTGTTCACTAATTGAGATGAAAGTATATAAATAGATACAAATATTTCACATCCTGTAATGTTAATTAAAACTCATATAATGACAAAAAAATTAAAACTTATTTTAGTTACTATATTTTCATTGGTTTCTTGTAGTATTGCAATAAAAAATACAAAATTTATGTTCATAACAAGCTCTTCTTCACTTGGATGTTTATATGTTTGATTTTCGAGAGATTAAAGCAAAATCAGTATAATGGTTAAGTTTGGTTTGATACGGATTAGATTGAAAAAAAAATATGAGTAATATCATAAAATAATATTTATCTTATAAATTTAGTATATTAAAATTAAAATTTTAAAAATACCACAAATTATCATGTGAAAATAATTATTTATTTTAAATAAATTATATATAAAACTAAATCATAATGTTTGGGTTCACTTTTCTCAATTTATGATTTAAATTATTTTATTAAAAAAAAATTTTAAATTATTTTAATATTAAATTTAAGTTATTTTAAAATTTTAAATAATTAATATTATATTTAAAACAAAAATTTAAAATAATGGTAGTTTAATCAATTACCAAATAAATATTGGTTAATGAGTTGGTTAACTTGTCCTTCTTTAGTTGTAATTAAGTTATCGCAGAACCACTTAAACCACTTACACACACCTCTTGCTTTTGCTTTTTCAGTTGTTAGGTCAAATAATGCCAACCCAATTTAATTTCTGTTTTTTTATAAGTATTTCTGGACGATTTTCAATGTAATAAACAACAGCATTTTGGAAAAGTTAAATTCGGGGCAAGTATTTTGTTATTTTGTTTTCGTTTGGTTTGGGATATTTTAAATTTATATGTAAGTATTTTGACATGATTGAGAATAAACTAGTTACATTTTACAAATAGATACATTAGATATACATTATGCTAAGTTTATCCTAACTACTACAGTACACCCCTTCATTTGCAATCATATTGGTTGGAAAAACTCATATACACCCAACAAGATTGTAGTTGGAATTGGTTGGACAAGCAGCCAAATATGATTCTTTAATTGAGAATTAATCTCATATCACACATGGAGACATGCCATTGTTTATCTTTAAACGCTTATGCATGTGTTTTGGGATCAACACCAAGCATTTCAATGGCCTTAGCAGTCAGAGATCATAACGAGGATTGAGCTTCATGATCTGATTTTTCAACCGCAAGATCATCATCTATGTATTAGCCAGAGTGATTGAAATTTATTACAACACAAAGCAGAGTTATGTGATGTAGTAACTGTTGTATCTAACTCATAAGATGGTGATAGAGTCTCAAACTGGAACTCATTATCTCATTCTAACTAACTAAATTTATTATCCAAAAAATATTTACAAATTATATAATATTATTAGTAAATATAAATTAAATATTTATATAAATTTAACTTTTATTTAAATTTATTTTTAATATTAATTTTTGTATATGTAAATTCATAAAAATAATTATTACTAATCTGTAACTTTAATAATTTATATGTAAGCATTTTGATAGAAAGAACATACTAGAAAGACAAAAGGAGCAAAATGAGCATCTAATTTTCAAAACGACACACGTTTCCACTGAATATGTTTTGACATTTTGGTGCAATTATCAGAACAAAAAGGTAACTAATTCATGATAATTAAGAAGTGTAATAAACATTACAAATTATATTCTCCAAGAGATGCATATGGTAAGCTTAGATGATGTTTTACAAAACTGACAATTGATTATCCTAATTACCATATTGGACTTATTCTAATCCATACTTATATTACAACGGCCCATTCTTACATTTCCATTTTATAAAATATATTTGTGTTGGAAAGAAATAGAAATACAGTTCAGCCACAAAACTTTCCGACCATCCCGATCACCTAATTTCAATCCATATTTTTGTACTTTTTTTTTTGTTAAAAGGTTTTTTTAAAGATTTAGTTAGAAAACCAAAATATTCAGTTTTGGGTTAGGTGTATGTAATGATTTTACTAATAATTCGTAATATATGAGTCCATTTATAATTAATTGAGTTGAGCCATTTCTAATATTGACAATGCGTGTGAATATAGAAATAATTTTGCTGGAAACATGAAGAAGTGTAATGATTTATGTAAAAAAAGAAAAAAAAAGGCAAAAGACATATTGTGGGTCAATCTGGTTGTCAAGCGAATCATCATTTACCTCTTCACTCTCTTAACTCAAAGCCTTTTGGTTTCTTCATCTTCACACTTTTAACATCATTTTCATTTATCATTACTACTTATGTTCTTTTGCTTTTTCATTATCATTGTGTGTAGCAATTTACTCTTTTCTACTTCAAATTGTCATTCACATCCCATGCTTTTTTACGTACATTTCTGACCAATTAATGTTCAATATTTTGGTTGAGTTGCGCCTCTCAAGAGAAATTAAAGTATAGGCATAATCAAATAATTCGAACCGAATAAACCGAATCGAAATCAAACTGAAAAATAGATTTTGATTGGGTTTTGGTTATAAAAAAAATAATCAAACGGATATTATTTTAGAAAACTATGGTTAGTGGTTACTAACCGAAACCGAACCAAACACCAAAATAATATCTGAAAAACCAAATTATTTCGGATATCTCGATTATTTTCGGTTGTTTTTTGGTTTTTTTAGTTATTTTTTGGTTATTTTTTGGTTATTTTTTGGTTATTTTTTTTTATTTTTGGTTATTTCAATTATTTGGGTTATTTTTGCTTTTTAAATTTAATAACTAAATTAACCGAAATCGATGTATAACCAAACCGAAATATAAAAATAACCGAATAGATATTTAATATTATCAACCGAAAAACTGAAAGCGAAAATAACGAACTGAATATTCGAATGTCCAGTTCTATTAAGGTATATATGTGCAAAATATAGTCTTCATAATAATTTATTTACAAGAATGAAGAGGTTTCTGAATAACTAATTTTGGTTACCTTTATACTCCATTAAGTGTCGACTTACAATCATTTATTTTTTTCATTAAAAATTATTTTACATAATTATTTACAAAATTTTTTAAAGAAAAACTATTTCTATAGGTTATATAAAAGAGACAATTACATAAGCTAAAACAAAATTATTTAAAATAATGGGAGAATTTGATACTATAATCGGTTTTTTTTTTTGAAAATTTGAATATATACTAAATATTTTCTGAATTTCAGAGATATATACCATATTTTTAAATGATAATTTAGTCTTTTTCTCATTAAATAAAAATTAGAAAACAATAAAAAAATCTTAAACTATTAAAATCTCTAGTTGAAATTTAAAAAAAAATCCAATTAAAAAATAACTAATAAAAGATAATTAGTTGTTTCCATTAACCCTAATTTTTGATATTTAGATTTGTAGGTGTTAACTATATTTCAGTGACATGTTCAAACCTCATATGTGTTTCATATATTATTCATCATCCTACTCTAAATCTAAGTTCTCTTCTTCTAACATCTAATTCAATCAAAACAATATCATCATCAAAAATATCTCCAATATCACTAAACTTATTATCACTATCACATATATCATCTACCGCAATTAACAAAATAACACTTTTTAAAATTTTAAAATTTAAAAAATGCTATTTTAAAATATTAATCTATTATATATCATATAATGTTCTAACAAGACATCCTCTAAATAAGAATCATCATTGTCATCATCATTATAAAATATATTTTTACAATTGATACAAATTATATAAATTCAAAACAGCATCATACAAATAAGTGCACTAAATTAAATCTTAATCGAAAAACTAATTAATGAATAGCAAATAAATCAACAATATATATCAATGAACATAAAAATAAATTGATGGGTATAATAAGTCTACTTTGTAAAAATAATCAAACCTCTAAATAAATAAACGGTTATAATTAACAAATCTACTCTGTTAAGAAAATAAACAACCAAAATATAGGCTGACTGTTATAAATAAGTTGACTTAAATATGAAATTAAGTGGACAATTATAAAAAATGAATTGAAACTCAAATAAGTCAACTATATTAATAAGTTCATAGAGATCAATATATATATATATAAAGAAAAAATAAATCGACAAATAAATGGATGAACATAAAAACAACTCAGTAGTTATATTAAATTCACTTCGAAAATACATCGACCAATAAAAATATAAGATAAATAGATCAATATTATTTTAATACAAATCAACAGAACTTAAAATTTATGTCGAATAACATAAATTATAAATTGGCTGTTAAATAGATCAATATTATTAGCAAATCAATAAAAATATAAAGGTAATTGACTAAAATAACAATATTTCAATTTTTAGTTCCAAATATATCAATAATCATTTAAATTTTCAAAAATATCATAAATTTAATATTAAAATAATTAAAAACTTTTTACTAATAAAAAATTTAAATATAAAATATAAAAAGTGAATCCAAACATTATATTTAAATTTTATGTATAGTTTATTTAAGGTAAATAATTATTTTCACATAATAATTTGTGATATTTTTAAAATTTTATTTTTAATATATTAAATTTTAAAGATAAATTTAAAATATTGATATTTTATAATGTATTACTCAAAATATAATTCTATTGTTAACTAGATCAACAACTATTAAGATAAGTCGATCAAATACGAATACTGTTTTGAAAAAACAACCATGGAAATCAATTGAAGTATTAAACTTTTCAGAAAATCTTACAACAGCTTTTAATAAAAGTTCATGATTTGACTTATGAAAACAAATTATTTTATCTAAATTCTGTCAATTACTGTACGAAAGATTCTAAATTTCTTGTTTCAGTTTCAATAAAGTCCATTTACTAGAGAAATACACTTAATAAAATGTAATGTAGAAAATTTTGTTTCTTAAATTATTTGAAACGATAAGAAAATTTAAGTAATACTGTAAAATAGTTTAAGTTTTTACATACCAAAATTTAAACTTTTAAAATAACACAAAATTTTTATATAAAAATATTTATTTATTTTAAATTAGTTACAAATAAAATTAAAATATTATATTTGGTTTTTTCTAGTTTAAGATATATATTTTTGTTATTAAAAATGCTCTAAAATATTTTACTACTAAAAATTAATACTATTATTAGAAAATAAATTAATAATATTATATTTAGAAAAAAATTAAAAAATATTATTTTGGAGAATTACTCTAAAAATTTAAGCAAAAATAATTGATTTATAAAGATTTAATGAACAATAAATAAGTTGTGTAAGAAATAAATTTTGTGTCGGTAATTCGTTCATTTTCAATAAATGGAAACTCAATGCAATAGTTCTTTGACTCTCACAAGTTTCAAGGTGAGCGTTTGTACACGTCACTCGTACGCCATCTCTTCTCCTACTTTCTCATCGCTAACTAATTATTTCACATAGTATTCAAACTATAATCACAAATCATTAATATTTTATCTTTAGTATCAAACTCATAATCAAAATCTTAGTGGTGAATCTATTATTATTTTCATTGAAATACTAAATAAATATGGCTACTTTTTTTTTGTTAAATTTAAAAGTTAAAGATGTAATTTACTAACATAAAATATTTTCATCTTTAATGAGAACACAACAATGTGTATATGAATCATAAAATGAAGATGTTAAATTTTGAATCAAGATATCTCCAAATTTATTGAACCTCCTAATAAACAGATATTAATTTAAATATATGTTCTACAGGAAAAAAATATTTAGACATTATAATTTAGTTATTTATTTATTAAATATAAATTAGATACATACATATATTATTTATTTAAAATAATTTTTTGAAATTTTTAATATTATTATACAATGAAATATACAATAAAATTAGATTATACAAATAAATTTAAATTGTCTATATTTTGTATAGAAAATATTATTAAATATATACAAAATTATAAATGTGATAAATATTAAATTAATTTTATTTTTCTATTTTTTGACTAATTTTTTAAATATTTTGTTTGTATTTTATATCAAAATATTAAAAATTTATATATATTATACTGTTAAATATTTGTTTAATATCATTTTCGTAAAAATTTTAGTAAATTATGTCTATGTAATATTTGTCTTTAAACATTTTTATGGTGTGATACATCAGTGTAACATATTTAAAAATCATACGTGAAATTAAAATTTATTTGTTAAAAAAATTTTCATATGTAACTATTTAACTTCACTTGGGCAATGTGTAGCATGCACAATATGTATAGTTATTGTGCTAGCTTTGTCACTGATAAGCTTGGTCAACGATGCAGATGGATAACTAATTTTTACATCAAAAATAAAAGAGTTTGAATAGCATTTTTCAGAGTTTTTCTTTAGTCACCAACCGAAAGAGAGAGAATTGTTATAATAGTTTGAGGAAAATATTTTCTGATCGGAAAATAATTTGTGTTTCTAAACTGATAAAATAAAATATTAAAGATTATGAAAAATCAAAAGTTTCATATATATTTTCTTTAATTAATCCTTGGAGTAAAGAATTACAAATGTAGAAAATTAACAACCGACAATCTAACGAAAAAAGGTAACAAACATAATTTGAACACACCTTTAATGGCTTGACATGTTATACCATCAATGGAAATATATTTCTCAAGTACAATAGTTGATTTTTTTAGGAAAGAAAAAAAGACTAAAGAAAATGTTTCTTTTTTCTGTAAATGACCAAAAACTACAATAATTGCATGTTATCTATTTTTCATCATGTTAAGAAGTTGGAATATTTTTTCTAGGATTTTAATAATTGATTTCTTTCAAATTAGCTCATTCCTTCAAATGGGTTATATAGCTCATTAGAAAATAGCTTTGGATGCATTTCAATTCGTTTTTGTGTGAAAATCAACACTATCTTGTTTGAATCAGTTCTATATATTATCTTTATTAAACATGATAAATTAACTAAAACTATTTCATTTATTTATAAAATTTATATTTATTATAATCTATTTGAACATATATCATATATAAAATAAATAATTTATAAAATTAAATATTTACTTTATCCGTTTTTAAATTAAATAATACATATTTATTGATTGAAAAATAAAGATATTATATTATGTTAGTGTATTAAAAATATTATCATTTATATATTTTCTAAATTTTATATTGAAATTTTACATAAAATTAAAAAAAAAGAGAAATGACACGTTAACATTTTAATATTTTAATATATTTTAATATTAAATTTGTATTATTTTTATAAATTTAAACTAATAATATTATATTTGAAATAAAAATTTAAAATAATACTATTTTATTAATTATTTCTAAATAATAATAATTTTATTTTTAAAAGACGGATAATCCGCAAAATCTGCGGGACAAAATTTCTTAATCCATATGCAATAAGCATTTGCAGATAATAACACTTACCCCACAGGAAATAAAAAAGAAAGAAATTATACCTTTTCGTTAGAAAAAAGCAAAGAAAAACAAATGAAAAAAGGTCTTAACAAAAAGAAAGAAAGAAAAAGGAGTTTACAGTTAGAAGAAGAATCAATAACTTTTTCAAGTTGAGAAACTAAATCAATGATACTGTTTCACAACTGTGAGAGAATGAATTCTCATTTAAGCTTCAACTCCTTTTTCTGTTCCCAACTATCTCATTCTCTCACACACACTCTCTCTCTGTTATTTTAGAATTTTTCAATTAAAATAGATAGTCAGAGGAAACTTTATATTATATATTAATCTACTCAAAAAGGATACTTATCTCAATGATGTTATGCAGTGACAAAAATGCTCCTCTTTCTTGATTTTTATGTCTTTTGGTTTCTCGTGTACTTGAGAAGCACCACAGAGTGAAATAAGAATAACACTTTTTTTAATCTTCAGATCTCTCTCCTCCATATCTTGTCTTCAACTGCTTCACTTTTCTGGATTTTTGCATGAGAACCCCAAAGTGGCTTTACTGAGATTTTGCTTTCAATAAATCTTTTTGTTTTCTGGTGGGGAGATTTTGTTTGTTTTACTGAGCTCTTAGGGTTTTTGTCAAATGGGTCTTGGTTTCTGGGGTTATGCATTGATTCTTACTCTGTTCTTGAAGCCATTTTATTGCCAAGAACCAAACACAGATGGTTTCTTTGTCTCTGAATTCTTCAAGCAAATGGGTTTAAGCTCTGCTCAAGCTTACAACTTCTCTGCTCCTTTCTGTTCATGGCAAGGCTTGTTCTGTGATTCCAATAATGAGCATGTGATTGTGTTAATTGCTTCTGGTTTGGGTTTATCTGGTCCAATCCCTGACATAACCATTGGTAAACTCAGTAAGCTTCAATCTTTGGATCTCAGCAACAACAAAATCTCTGCTTTATCATCTGATTTCTGGAGTTTGAACACTTTGAAGAATCTCAACCTCTCCTTCAACCAAATCTCTGGATCTTTCTCTAGCAACGTTGGCAATTTTGGGCAGCTCGAGTCCCTTGACATCTCTCACAACAATTTCTCTGGTCAAATCCCTGAAGCTGTGGATTCTCTTGTTAGCTTGAGAGTCTTGAAGTTTGATCACAATGGTTTTCAGATGTCAATCCCAAGAGGACTTCTTGGTTGTCAATCTCTGGTTTCCATTGATCTCTCTTCTAACCAGCTTGAAGGGTCTCTCCCTGATGGGTTTGGCTCTGCATTTCCAAAGCTCAAAACTTTGAACCTCGCACGCAACAAGATCAATGGCAGCGACACAGATTTTTCCGATATGAAATCCATCAGTTCTCTCAACATTTCAGGGAATCAGTTTGAAGGTTCAGCGACAAGTTTACTCAAGGAGACGCTTGAGGTGGCTGATCTCAGCAAAAATCGGTTTCAAGGTCATCTCTCTCAGGTAGACTCCAACTGGTTTAGTTTGATTTACCTCGACTTGTCTGAGAATGAACTCAGTGGAGATATCTTCAAGAACCTGACACTGTTAAAGAAACTTAAGCATTTAAATCTAGCTTGGAATAGATTCAACAAAGCGATGTTTCCGAGGATCGAGATGCTTTCAAGTTTAGAGTATCTTAACTTGTCTAATACAAATCTTTCTGGTTACATACCAAGAGAAATTTCAGAGTTGAGGGATTTGAGCACGCTCGATGTTTCTGGAAACCATCTATCAGGACACATCCCGATGCTGAGTATCAAGAACCTCGTGGCTATCGATGTTTCGAGGAACAATTTGACAGGAGAGATACCGATGTCTATCCTTGAGAAACTTCCTTGGATGGAGAGATTCAACTTCTCTTTCAACAACTTAACATTTTGCACCAGCAAATTCTCAACCGAAATTCTGATCAGATCCTTCTTTGGTTCTACAAGCAGCTGCCCTATTGCTGCAAACCCGACACTCTTCAAGAGAAGACGATCAGCCACTGGAGGACTCAAGTTGGCTTTGGCAGTGACTCTTTCTGCTATGTTCATACTCGTAGGAGCACTGATTTTTGTAGCATTTGGCAGCAGAAGGAAACCAAAATCCGACGAAGCCAAAGATGTTTCATTTAATAAGGAGGAACAAAGCATTTCGGGTCCATTCTCTTTCCAAACAGATTCCACTACATGGGTGGCTGATGTCAAGCAGGCAACGGCAGTTCCTGTGGTTATCTTTGAGAAGCCACTATCGAACATCACATTTTCGGATCTCTTGAACGCCACTTCCAATTTCGACAGAGACACTCTTTTAGCAGACGGTAAATTTGGTCCTGTTTACAGAGGTTTCCTTCCTGGTGGGATTCATGTAGCTGTAAAAGTGTTGGTCCACGGCTCAACTCTTAGTGATCAAGAAGCAGCGAGAGAGCTCGAGTTTCTTGGTAGAATCAAGCACCCAAATCTTGTCCCACTAACTGGATATTGCATAG
This sequence comes from Pugionium cornutum, assembly GCA_018901935.1. Classification (NCBI taxonomy): domain Eukaryota; kingdom Viridiplantae; phylum Streptophyta; class Magnoliopsida; order Brassicales; family Brassicaceae; genus Pugionium; species Pugionium cornutum. The sequence continues at coordinate 12,897,347 of CM032157.1, read as the reverse complement.
CCGGTGATCAAAGAATCGCCATTTACGAGTATATGGAGAACGGTAACTTGCAAAACCTGCTTCAAGATCTGCCATTTGGAGTTCAGACAACAGAAGACTGGAGAACTGATACGTGGGAAGAAGAAGACAATGGAATCCAAAACATAGGGCCCGAAGGCCCAGTCGTGACATGGCGGTTTAGGCACATGATAGCACTTGGAACCGCTCGAGCATTGGCTTTTCTTCACCACGGTTGTTCACCACCAATCATCCATAGGGATGTAAAAGCTAGTAGCGTGTATCTTGACCAGAATTGGGAACCGAGATTATCTGATTTCGGTTTAGCCAAAATTTTTGGAAATGGTTTGGACGATGAAATAGCCAATGGCTCACCTGGTTATCACCCTCCTGAGTTCTTGCAACCTGAACACGAGATGCCAACACCAAAATCTGATGTTTATTGCTTTGGGGTGGTTCTGTTTGAGCTGATCACAGGGAAAAAGCCAATTGAAGATGACTATCTCGAGGAGAAAGATACCAACTTGGTGAGTTGGGTTAGAAGCTTGGTTAGGAAGAATCAAGGATCAAAAGCTATTGATCCGAAAATACAAGAGACAGGCTCAGAAGAGCAGATGGAAGAAGCTCTCAAGATTGGATACCTCTGCACAGCTGATCTTCCTTCAAAGCGGCCAAGTATGCAGCAAGTAGTTGGTCTTCTTAAAGATATCGAACCGAAACCTAATCAGTGAGACAGAACTACATTCTGAGTGTCTGCAAACTCACCTTCTTCCTTGAAAGTTTCATTTCTTTGCCTTATTTACTGTTTTGCTCTTTTCCATGGTTGCTACATGTTCTTCATGTGTATCGATTGTATATATGAGCTTGTTTGCTTTTATGTCTATGAGTAGTGTTCTTGCTCATATAAAACTTGTTGCACAAAGAGATCATGATATCTAGCAGCTACAACTTGAGCTGGAATATAATCATATATTACATAATCTGTCTTTAATCACATTTGAAGAATGAAGACAAGCAAATTAGGACGAACTGGGAGCTTGAGTAGTTGAGTTCGAGTTCGAGCTCCCATAGATGTATGAGCTGAATCCCCAAAACGTTAGGAGCAAAGACAGAATCTTGAAGCCGCTCATCGGATCATGCAACAATATGACAGCGGCAATGCTCGTGATGGGCACTCTCACGGCGTTAAGAACTCCTGCCATGACCGTGGATGCCAGAAACAAGACAGCGGTGGCTCCAAGAACACCCAATTGAAACGTAACAACGCTCCAGACAAGAACGTGAATGTACATAGTCTCCCCGCCTTTAAAATTCTTAGCTTCATGAGCCATCCCTTGGAAATCTTTACTCACAACCATCCCAAGAGTGGTAAACGCAAAAGCTAGCAGCGAAACCATAGCTTGCTGCTCTAAAGCGACGTGGAAGAACCTTCTTCCGAGCAGTTTCACAAAGACAAGCTCGGATAATGCGAAAATGAGTCCGTGAAGTGCTGATCCCATTATGTCCCAAAAGAAACCTGCAAAGTATTGGCGGTTGCTTACATAATCGTATCGATCAGAGCTGGAATCCAGCGCTATTATAGCCATAGCAGCGGTGATAATCACAATGGAGTTAACAACAGATGGGTTCAGCGGGTTTTTCACAATGAGATAGCCAAACAAAGCAGAGAACGCAAGAGAAGAAGATGCCAGAAGAGAAGAAGTCGATGCAGGGAGGTATGCGTAAGCATAAGCATACATAAGGTTATCTGCCGCACTCAAGAAACCAAGCACGGTGTAAGAGAGAACAAGCTTTGTGTTGAGAGGTGTCGGTCTGATATTTCGGAAGATGTATGTGGGAAGTAAGATGAGACAAGTGATTGGCCATCCAGCAACAGCAACCCAAGATATGATCCATTTACTTTTTCCACCATTGGAGAAGTAAAGACGCGACAAGAGACTAGAAGCCGGGAAGGCTATGAGCATTGACGCGCCGCTAAGAATCAAAAGAATCCAATGTGAAAGGGGCTTTGATTCGTAAGATTCTCGTGTCGATTTCTTAACATTAGAAATCCAATTTGAATATGAAAATGAAACAGATGGGCGTTCTGTTGTTTCATCCATTAGAAGTCCTGAGCATAAAACAAAATTGGTCAGACAATACTTTGGATTAACTACCAATTTTCTGCAGATTTCTCAGAGAGAAGATCCATGAAGAACAATCGATGAATTCCATCGGAATCAACAGTCATAGACACACACACACACCCTGGTGAAAATAGTACAAGAGGAGTCTGACCTGAATCTAACAACTAAAAATCAAGACTTTTTGAATAAATTTAAGCCGAAATCGTCTCAAGTTTTTCCGAAATCTGAAAAATTCTCAGCTTTATCACATTATTATGATCTAAAACCCTAACTACAAAAACATGATTGTTCAACAAGAAAACCCAAAAATAGAGAAACCTATTTTATGAGTTACTGAAGTTTTTGGAGGATCAGAATGAAATTCATGACGTCATCCAAAATTGAGAAACCTAGTTACGTTAACGCGGTAAATGAAACAAATCAGAGTAAAAAAAAACCCTAAATTGAGATTCAGAAGTACTCACTCACTTGACAACTTTGAGTCGGGATGAACGTCTTTCAAAGTTGTCATTTTTTAAGAGAAAATCTCTCCTTCAATAGTGTCTCCTTCCTTTCTAAATCGCAATTATTCCGGTGAAGAAAGAAACTGCACATTCGACAGGGGCCCATGAGAAAGAAACTGCACATTCGACGGATCCTTTGCCATCGAATCCGTGAACTATTGACGGCTGAGATCTTGATTATGTACGTTCGTTACCAGTGGTGGACAATTAGGTTTATTTGTATCCTTACGATTTAATTTCGGGTTTTTTGGATTTTATAAAATAGGTTCCATTGAATCATCCCTGATATATTAGATTAGAAATATTTAGAAAACACTTATTTCAAATGTATTATTTACAATATCATGATAAAATATCATTATTATAATAAATTTTAAATAAATATATAAATATACTTAAATTAGTATAATAATTATAATATATGTTATTCATATTAATTTGGGTAAAAAATTGATATATTTTATTAAACTAACTAAAAACAACTATTTATTTTGAAAAAAAAATTGTTTATTTTTTAAATTACACATACAAAATTTATAAATAATTAATATTTAATTGTAACATATTAGTATATATTATAAATTTGATATTTTCAAACATGAATATTTATTATTTGCATAGAAATCATTGGTTATTCAAATAGAATAAAAACTATCATTACATTGAAAATAATAATCAATATTTTTGATAATAATTATTTTAAATTCCAAATAATAATATTTTGTAAATAATTATAATAAATTTTATAACTAAAACTATATTATATTTATTTCATAATTATTTTATTCGAGATAAACTTAGTTGATATTAAATTAAATAAGAATAATTATTAACTAATTTTAATTAATTTATGTATGAAAGGCTTCTCTCGTTAGGAGACTTTCTCTGTTCTTAGCAAAGATATAAATGTTAAAGAACAAGAAGAAGATATGTCATGTCTAATATAGAACTCTAAAAAGACTAAAAAACATAACCAAAGATTAAAAAAAAAATGGTCAATAAGCCATCGAACGATCTAATTAATTTATGTATGATATTGTTCGGTTGGACCATGTGAGTAGCATGAATTTGCTTTTTACTCTTTTTAAAAAAAAAGATAATTTATCTATATCTTTCGTGATCATAACAAATTATTATATTTAGATCATTATTATATTTGAATAAAATATTATATATATTATATTATATAAAATGAATTTTGTTTGTGTTTTATATATTTAAAACTAGTAAAATTGTTTTTCAATTTTTAATATGCTTACATTTTTATTTTAAAATCAAATTATATCTAAACTATATTTTGATAAGATTATATATTTTAAAATTATATACTTATATATAATATACATTTTAACCATTAGTTTTGTATATTTTTAACTTATATATAACTTTTTTTGTAATATTAAGTTTTATTTTTAAATATTACATATTGATTAAAATATGAACAATTCAATAGACAAGTAAAACTAATAATTGAATAAACAAATTATTTATCGTAATTTGTCAAACTAAATTAAATATTTAAAATAATTATAAATAAATAAAACCTAAATAAAACCATGTTATAATTGATAATTTTATTTTTTAAAAATAAATTTATGTTAAAATTGTTATGTCATATTCGATTAATTTATTTTAAAAATAAATTTATGTTTAAAATTGTCATGTCACATTTGACTAAATTTCATGTCATAATTTTTTTTATCCATGTCATCTTTTCTAATAATATATTATCATTTTTAAAAAAACTCACTTCTATTTTAATATTTAAAATTTTTTAGAATTCATTTCTGTTTTAATATATAGGGAATAATAATTTTTTTAATCATATAGTTTTTTATAATAATATGTAATTTTTTCCCTAAACTCATTTCTAATGTAATATATATAATTTATATTTTTTTAAACAAATTTATGTTTAAAATTATCATGTTATATTTGATAATTTTACTTTTTAGAAATAAATTTATGTTAAAATTATTATATCATATTTGATTAATTTATTTTTAAAATAAATATATGTTTAAAATTGTTATGTCACATTTGACTAAAATCCATGTCATAATTTTTTTAGCGATTTTATCTTTTCTAATAACATATCATCATTTTTTTAAACTCAATTCTCTTTTAATATATAAGTTTTTTTAGAATTCATTTTTCTTTTAATGTATAAGGAATAATACTTTTTTTATTCATATAGATTTTTGTAATAATATGTAATTTTTTCCTAAACTCATTTCTAATGTAATATATATAATTTTTTTTGAAACAAATTTATATTTAAAATTATCATGTTATATTTGATAATTTTATTTTTTAAATAAATTTATGTTAAAAATTATTATATCATATTTGATTAATTTACTTTTAAAATAAATTTATGTTTAAAAATGCCATCTCACATTTGAATAAACTAAATGTCATATTTTTTTTAACCATGTCATCTTTTTTAATGACATATCATCATTTTTTTTAAACTCACTTCTTTTCTAATATATAAAATCATATTACTTGAAATTGGATCTGATTAGATCATGTCTAAACTTATATCGATAATGATATATCAACAATCCTTCCATTAAATAAAAAAAGTACGCATAAACCTTTCATAATTGGAAAATAGCAAATAGATTAATGGTTATACCATTTGTACGTATAGAGTTCAACTTTAGTTTCCCTCGTATAAAAATATTAAATTTTCATATGAAAATATCAAATTATTAAATCGATCAGTTGACTTACAAAAAAAAACTTTAGATCACTGTTTCAACAATATTTGTCATTCATCTAATACCATGTTTGTTTTGTACTATAAATCGTCATGCTCGTACATATTTGTTTTTGGGTTTCTTCGCAAAAACAATGAAATTGTTTATATTATTACAATGTCTTCTTCATCATTTATATGAAATTGTCGAGTTATATCTCAATTATAAGTTTGTCCTAAAATATGGGTTGAAGTCCAAATATAAAACATTTTCAGCTTGAAAACCTACCTAACATTATTGTCTTAGCTTCTCCTATCAACATTGCCAGAGCTTTAGTATCAAATTCTTTTCCCCAACCATAGCTCAAATATTCTAATTTATGAAATATATCACATATTTGACCAAATAATTTGTCAAACTCTATGTATATGAATGTCATTTACATTTCAAAGAGTTAAATCTAACTAAAGTTGAGAATAAGAATTAAGTTATTTAATGGTTGCATCATTTTTACGTATATATAGTGTGACTCCACTTTATTTCATATAAAAATATTACAATATTAGAGTTTGTAAAAACATAATTTTTATGATTCATACGATTGAATAATTGTGAACAAAATTACATATAATAAAATGTAATTATCGATACAAAAATTTGAAAAAAATGGATTTGCAAGAACGGCACGCTTTTTAATTCTAAAAATGACATGTAGTGTGATGGTTGTATGGCGTTCTGAATCCTATGATACAATTATAACTATTCTGTTTTGCACCACCAAAAACAGAATATAATGAATTTTTTTCTATATTGCACTCTAATATTCAATATGTGAATGATTTTGTGTGTGTATGTGTTATTTTCTTACGGTGAAAAAACCAGAAGTTTTTTTTCTTTTTTTCTTTTTTTCTTTTTATTTTTTTTCCATCCATTTGTTTTAATAATGCTCATCATATAAGTTTATAAAGAGTTTATTCCATTTTTAATGAAAACTGATTATCTAGTGAAAATCATTATGATTTTTATGTTATAAAAAAATAAACCAAATTAATTTGGTTGTAAGTTGTAAGAAAATATTGACTATTTGACTTAGTAAAAAATAACAAATGAGTTTGAAGTAAACCACAATAATAATTGTACCGATCATTGGTACAATTGTTAAATTTCAAAAACTCGAAACTCGAGTTCGATTATCTCTTTCAACTAATATACCAAAGTGTAACTAAATTTTTTGAGTTTTGTTATAATTTCTTCATTTGATATACAAAAAAGATTTCATCTCTAACTTATAATGTGAGACAAATTACATTTATTAATTTTATTATTATCAAGCAATCCATTTTAGACATTTATTTTTGGGAGAATTGCTAAAAATGACCTAAAACTTGACTTCAAATATAAGTTTGACAATTTACACTTTTTTTTGCAAAACTAACATATGGAGGTGGAGAAATTACTGAACACTCCTTTGGTCTAAAAAATAATGTCGAAATGTCAATTACGTTTCAGTCTCTACGTGTTTTTTTGTTATCAAAGCAGATTTCTCGGAGAAGTATGCTTTGGTAGGAAAAACAGTTTATTCCGGCTGAAGTAGACTTCTCCGAGAAGTCTGTTTTGGTAGGAAAAACAGTTTATTCCAGCTGAAGCAGACTTCTCGGAGAAGTATGCTTTGGTAGGAAAAACAGTTTATTCCGGATGAAGCAGAAGTCTGTTTTGGTGAGAAAAACAGTTTATTCCGGTTGAAGCAAACTTCTCCGAGAAGTCTGCTTTGGTGAGAAAAACAGTTTATTCCGGCTGAAGCAGACTTCATGAAGTCTGCTTTGTAAATAAATTACCTAAATCAAATAAAAATTTTGAAATATTTAAAAAAATTAAAATTGCTATTAACATAGTTTATATACATATCAAAAGCACGTAAAAGTTATAATGAATTCAAAAATAAGGAGATTGGATTCGATCTAATGGTATAAAAGATTTGCTAGTTTTTGTTGTTATGTGTTGTGGGTTAATAGTTGATGTTTGTGTAGAGAATTCATGCTAGAATTTGAAATATCATGTGATAAATTTGAAAATTTAGATTTACAAATTTTTTAAGGAAAATTGTTTGAGTTTTGCATTTACTTAACTATCTTCAACATATTCATCCAATTTTTAACAAAACTTTCGCACATTTAGTGAATTTTATTATTTAGGGTTTAGGGTTACGCAGACTTCTCGAGATGTTGTTTGTAGATTTAACAAAGCAGACTTCTCGAGAAGTCTGCACAAACCGGAAATTAAATGTAACTAAACCGGTTTTCTTCAATTTAGAGTTTAGGGTAATGTAAAAATACAAAGAAAACTTCGAGAAGTCTTCTTCAGCCGGAATAAACTGTTTTTTTCACCAAAGCAGACTTCGAGAAGTCTACGCAAACCGGAAATTGACAGTTTTTAACCTAACAAAATTTAACTCTCTATATATAAAGAAGGTAACCCTAAAATTTTATCATAATTTCATTTCAAAAAAAAAACATGGGAGCCTCCATCCTCCAAAAATGACTACAAGGTAAATTTTCTCTTCTTCTCGTTTTACTTCTCCTCTTTTCTTTTCTTCTTCTCTTCTCATGTTCTTTGTCATCTTGTTATTTTGTAGATCTGGAAAAAATTATGAGATATGAAAAAGGTAATTTTTTTTGTTTATATAGTTTTGGATTTGTGATTTTAGAATATTTTTATTGTTTAAATCTTTTGTTATTTTTATAACACTCTTTCTCCTCTTATAGTGTTGTAGATCTGGAAAAAGAAGTGAAGAGATCAAAAAAAGTAAGCTTGTTGCTTTTATTAGTTTTTAAGTTTTTCGTAATTTTTTTTGATTTTTGTTGTTTTTGTTGTTTTCTTAAGTTTTTTCCTATATTTTTATCTTATTTCCCATCTTGTATTGTTGTAGATCTAGAAAAGAAAGTCACGAGATCTAAAGATGTAAGTTTGTTATTTTTACTAGTTGTTACGTATTTCATGGTTTTGGAGATTTTGTTATTTTTTGTTGTTTTCTTAATTTTTTTCTTATATTATTATCTTATTTTTCATTTTCTATTGTTGTAGATCTAGAAAAAAGATTTACAAAAATTAATTTTGTTGTTTTACTAGATTTTTAAAGTGATTTTTAATAGTTTTTAAAATTTTATATGGTTTTTAAAGATTTTCAATAGATATTTGAGATTTATGGTGGTTTTACAGTTTTTTGTTGTTGTTTTTGAGTTTTCTGCTTACGTTTTAAATTTGACACTAGTTTTTGAATTAATGGATTTTCGTGTTGCAGACTTCATTACAGGTTTACAGATTTCAGTTGCAGACTTCAGTTGCAGACTTCAGTTGCAGACTTCAGTTGTAGACTTCCGTTATAGAGTTCTTATATTCTTATCTTATTTCTCATTTTCTTTTGTTGTAGAAAAAGATTCACAAAAAGTAATATTGTTGTTTTAGTAGTTTTTAAAGTGATTTTTTAATGGTTTTTAAAATTTTAGATGGTTTTATTAAGATTTTCGATAGATGTTTGAAATTCCCCTTGAAATTTATGGTGGTTTTACAGTTTTTGTAGATGTTTTGAATTTTTTTCTTACGTTTTGAATTTGACTTTGGTTTTTAAATCAATAGATTTTCGTGTTGCAGACTTCATTACAGGTTGCAGACTTCATTACAGGTTGCAGACTTCATTACAGGTTACAGACTTCACAACACATTTTCATTACAAATGCATACTTCACTTGCAAACTTCATTAATAATTGCAGACTTCGTTTGTATTTTTGGTCATATTTTAAATGAGTTTTTGTCAACTTTATTGTACATATCACTAGCTCCCATCACTCCATCTTGTCAGTCAGTTTTCAATCAACTTTTTCATAATTATAACAAACTATTAGTTGTATGTCAATCACCTTTCAATCAGCTCAAGTCAAATCATACTTATAAAATTACAAAATAACAACCATTAAAAACACAAATATTAGTATAAATTTTTATAAACACTTTTATACATAGTTAAGGACTTAGTGCATATTTAAAATACTTAGTGCATATTTCCTAATAACAAGAAAGAACAAGAACTGAAAGATATGTATAAACAATTCCATCAAAATACTAAGTTAACAGGATAGTGTTGGATGTTTTTTGTAAAACAACATCGATAACATTGTGCCTTTAAATTAATTGAAGTGATTGGTTACATGTTTTAGAAACTACACACTTATATCGGCAAACTTTGTTGTATAAATCTCGCAGACTTCTTTGCAGACTTCTCAGCAGACTTTGTACTTTGTTCTTACTCGTAACTTAATTTTCTGAGATACTCAACACTAAAACTGAATTTATTCATCTTTTACTTTACCATAAAGAATGTAATCCTCAGCATTCGATTAAACTTTATTCTCATCTTCATCAACAACGTAATCATCATCCTCAATTACAAACATTTTTCCTCCTCTTATATTATCCACAGAAAAATTCTAAGTATCTCTAATACTCCACTCCCCACAAACAACAACGATTTGGACCATTATCTACGGTAAAAATTAATAAATTTGATTAGATCATTGTACACATACTAAATTTTATCACTGAAGTAGACTTCTCGGAGAAGTCTCCTTTAGCGAGAAAAACTTTTTATTCCTATTAAAGCAGACTTCTCAAAGAAGTCAGCTTTGATCGGAATAAACATCGCAGACTTCTCGGAGAAGTCTGCTTTGATAGGAATAAACTATTTTTCTCGCCAAAGCAATTTTTATTCCTATCAAAGCAGACTTCTCCGAGAAGTCTGCTTTGGCGAGAAAAACATTTTATTCCTATCAAAGCAGACTTCTCGAAGAAGTCTGCTTTGATCGGAATAAACGTCGCAGACTTCTCGGAGAAGTCTGCTTTGATTAGAATAAACGTCACAGACTTCTCGGAGAAGTCTACTTTGATAGGAATAAACTGTTTTTCTCGCCAAAGCAATTTTTATTCCTATCAAAGAAGACTTCTCGGAGAAGTCTGCTTTGATAGGAATAAAATGTTTTTCTCGCCAAAGCAGACTTCTCGCAGTCTGCGACGTTTATTCCGATCAAAGCAGACTTCTCAGCTGCATTTCCTTCTCGGAGAAGTCTGCTTTGATAGGAATAAAATGTTTTTCTCTTTTTTATTCGCAGACTTCTCGAGAAGTCTGCTTTGATCGGAATAAACGTCGCAGACTTCTCGGAGAAGTCTGCTTTGATAGGAATAAAATGTTTTTCTCTCCAAAGCAATTTTTATTCCTATTAAAGCAGACTTCTGCTTTGATCAGAATAAACGTCGCAGACTTCTACAAGAAGTCTGCTTTGATAGGAATAAAATGTTATTCTCGCCAAAGCAGACTTCTCAGAGTCTGCGACGTTTATTCCTATCAAATGCTTTGATAGGAATAAATGTCCCAAATGCTTCTCGGAGAAGTCTGCTTTGACAGGAAAAAAATGTTTTTTCTCGCCAAAGCAGACTTCTCGCAGTCAAGAAGTCTGCTTTGATAGGAATAAAATGTTTTTCTCTCCAAAGCAATTTTTATTCCGATCAAAGCAGACTTCTCCGAGAAGTCTGCTTTGATCGGAATAAACATCGTAGACTTCTCGGAGAAGTCTGCTTTGACAGGAATAAAATTTTTTTCTCGCCAAAGCAGACTTCTCGGAGAAGTCTGCTTTGATAGGAATAAAATGTTTTTCTCTCCAAAGCAATTTTTATTCCTATCAAAGCAGACTTCTCAAAGTCTGCTTTGTAATATATTTACAAAGAAGACTTCGAGAAATCTGCTAGAGAAGTCTGCTTTGTAATATATTTACAAAGCAGACTTCTCGTAACTGTATGAACTGAAAAAATAATCGAAAGCAAAACACGAAAACTAACCTTTGATCTTGATTTTTTAGCTACGCTACTTAAATGATGACCGATATAAACTCCCAGAAGCTTGATTTAACAGATAATGATGAATTTTTGCAAAGTTGGAAGCTTTTGAATGTAGAGTGAAGAGAGAAATTGGAAGAAAATGAGAGAGAAAATGAAAGAGGTTGAGATGAATGAAATTTGATGAAGGAATAGAGGTATAAAGGTGGGTGTGTCGATGGAATTAAGAGCTCCCAACAACACGACAATGGTGGTTGTGTGCAATGAAGAAGATGATATTTTCGTAATATTTTTAAAAAATTTGTTCATAATAGTCTTTGTGTTGTTTTTATTTTTTTAAGTTAATGACAAAGTTGTAAATAAAGTTATTGTTGAAGGATAAAACAGGGATAAAAAGTTAGTTTTGCAAAAAAAGTGTAAATTGTCAAACTTGCAATTGAAGACAAATTTTAGGTCATTTTTGCAAATGCCCCTTTATTTTTCTTTGAAACAAATTTTGGTAATACCTTAAAATAGCATCATTTTAAGATTTTCTTCCAAATTTAGCACAATAAAACTAAAATTCCCAAAATAACATAAATTATTATGTAAAAATAATTATTTATCTTAAATAAAAAATATATAAAATTAAAACATAATGTTTGAGTTCACTTTTTCCAATTTAGGGTTTAAATTTTTTTCATTAAGAATAAATTTTCAATTATTTTACTATTAAATTTGTGCTATTTTTTGGAAATTTAAATGACTAGTGCTATATTTGGAAAAAAAACTTGAAATAATGCTATTTTAGTCAATTGCCCTTTTGGTTTTAACTCAAGCAATTCATTTTAAACATTTATTTCTCAGTCAAACAAATTTTGGTTTTAACTCAAACAATCTATTTTAGATATTTATTTTTCAATCAAACAAATTTTGGTTTTAACTTATTTTAAAAAACTTACCTTAAAAAAATGTTCGATAATGACTTCCGTAAAACAAAGTTTCAAGAGAGTTTTGGTTGTAGTACACAAAAAAAATTCTAGTTAGAGTTAGTTTTTGGATTTGGTTCGGCTTAAGTTTTGTTTGGTTCAACTAATTCATAACTCGAGACATCACATTCCACACATGTACATTAGTTCGGGTCGGATATAATAAAAAATCTTATCGAATGGGTCGGATTGTAAATCATCGTCAAAGATAAACATCATCGTCTTTCTATATATACCATTGCTATGGCGTCTTTAAATGGCCGTCACTTTCATTGCCTTTTCTTCTTCTCCTCTCAGTTCCCTTCGTTTTCCTCAATCACACATCTCTGTATTGTTCTTCAAGAGCCAAAGCTATGGCTCACACTCTCGGCCTCACTCAACCCAATTCCACTGAGCTTCCTAAGGTCGTTTGTTTGTTTCTCTTTGCTTTACGTTGATTTGAGAATGTTTTGTGCCGATTTGGATTTAATTTGTTTCGATTCAGTGATCAAGCGTTGAAGATCTGTAGATTTTGCTTTGATTTGTTTCTTTTTCAATCGATCGATTTCGGGGTTTTGCTGACTCGATGTTTCGGAGCAGATCTCGTTCGCTGCGAAGGAGATCGATGCAACGGAATGGAAAGGAGACGTACTCGTTGTTGGTGTGACGGAGAAAGATTTGACCAAAGACGAGAAATCAAAGTTCGAGAATCCGATCTTGAACAAGCTCGATGCTCACTTGAGTGGACTTTTAACTGAAGTAACTTCCGAGGAGGATTTCACTGGAAAACCTGGTCAGACAACTGTTCTTAGGCTTTCAGGTTTAGGATCGAAACGGATTAGTTTGATCGGTCTCGGAAAATCCGCTTCATCTCCGGCGGCTTTTCAGAGCTTTGGTGAAGCTGTTGCTGCAGTTGCAAAGGCTTCTCAATCTAGCAGCGTTGCTATTGTGCTTGCCTCCAGTGAAAATGAATCCAAGCTTAGTTCTGCGTCAGCTATAGCTTCAGGTAACTTCATATTGTATAACACAAGTTCGAATTTTTTTGGAACTGATTTTGGGGTTAATTGTTCGGTTGTGGATAGGCATAGTGCTTGGATTGTTCGAAGATATCAGATATAAATCTGAATCAAAGAAACCATCGTTGAAATCTGTGGATATCATCGGATTTGGAACTGGACCTGAACTAGAAAAGAAGCTCAAGTATGCTGAAGATGTTTCTTACGGCGTAATTTTCGGGAGAGAACTCACTAATTCTCCTGCCAATGTACTCACTCCTGGTGTGGATTGTTTCCCCGAACTTTTTCATGTTTGTGTAGTGTGATTCCCTGTGTTGTCCTAATCTGCTACGTTTTTTTTGTATCTTATCAGCTGTATTAGCTGAGGAAGCAGCTAAAGTGGCTTCTACGTACAGTGATGTCTTCACTGCAAACATCTTGAACGAAGAGCAATGCAAAGAATTGAAGATGGGATCTTATCTAGCTGTTGCTGCGGCGTCGGCTAATCCTCCTTTTTTCATCCACCTTGTCTATAAACCAACCAGTGGCTCTGTTAAGACCAAACTTGCTCTTGTTGGAAAAGGTTTGACCTTTGACAGGTAATCACTTAAAGCACTCCACTTCTTATTACTTTGAATTTTACGCTGTTATGTAGTGGTCTCTTCTCTATTTACTGGTTGTTGATCGAATATCTTGTGTTCACAGTGGTGGCTACAACATTAAGACTGGACCTGGCTGCTCAATTGAGCTCATGAAATTTGACATGGGAGGTTCAGCTGCTGTTCTTGGTGCTGCGAAAGCCATTGGTGAAATTAAACCTCCTGGTGTTGAGGTTGGTTTTTTCCCATCAGATTCTTTTGAAGCTAGAATTCTTAACGTAACTAACCTATTTGTCTTCGACAATCAGGTTCATTTCATTGTTGCAGCCTGTGAGAATATGATTAGTGGAACCGGAATGAGACCTGGAGATGTCATCACAGCTTCAAACGGAAAGACCATTGAGGTATCAGAAGATTTTTCTCTAAAGGTTCGAGTTTGTGCTATTTTTCCTATGCCATGCTAATTCTTGATGTTTTCAGGTTAACAACACAGATGCTGAAGGTCGTTTAACACTTGCTGATGCTCTAGTGTATGCTTGTAACCAGGGCGTCGACAAGGTATCACATTAATGTTTTTCTTTGGATTGTTTATATAAGAAAAGCTAAAGAGGCTTGTTAAATTAACTTGCAGATTATTGACCTTGCAACGTTGACCGGAGCCTGCGTAATTGCTCTTGGAACATCAATGGCTGGTACATAGCTAAATAACCCTAAACAAACCAATCATCATAGTCTCGCTTCCCGAGTTAGGATTCTTTGATCAACATTGGCTCATGATGATTGTTTGGTGTTCGTCACTTCGCAGGAATCTACACACCTAACGAGGAGCTTGCAAAGGAAGTAATTGCTGCATCAGAGAAGAGTGGAGAGAAGTTGTGGAGGATGCCATTAGAAGAAAGCTATTGGGAGATGATGAAGTCGGGAGTTGCTGATATGGTCAACACAGGTGGACGTGCAGGAGGCTCCATCACCGCAGCTCTCTTCTTGAAACAGGTATGCAAAGACTCATTAAAAGACTATAACATGTTTCTGATTAAAAAAAATGTTCGAAGTAACAAAACCATCTGTTATTCTTGTGGCTTCTCTCTCAGTTTGTGAGTGAGAAGGTGCAATGGATGCATATAGACATGGCTGGACCGGTTTGGAACGAAAAGAAGAAGTCTGGGACTGGGTTTGGTGTTGCGACGCTTGTCGAATGGGTGCAGACGAATTCATCGTCGTAGATGAAACCTGGGAGAATAATGAGTGAAAGAGACAGAGACCCTAAAGTTGAAGTGATTGCTAGTTTTTTAAATAAGGTCTCAAAAGTTTCGATGTTTTTACTTTACTTGTTCTGAACAGTAAAATGTTTGAATAAAGGGGTCCTTCGCGTTGTGTCTGCAATTTTTTACTTTTGAAGTCACATTGGTCTTTCTCACTAGTTTTACTTAGGCCTGTCGTTATGGTTCTTATATGCGGGTTTTCCCTGTTTGATCCACTGCATGGTGGGTGTGGATTAAAAAAATTTTTTTTATGCAAAATGGATACGGATCAAAGTTTTGGTATATCGGAGCGGATGCGGATTTTGTTTTATTATTTAGTAGGTGTGAATTTTGTTTTATTATTTTGCGGGTTAGCGAATATTCGTAAATTTTAGATCAAAATCAATTAATCAAAATTTAAACCAATTTTATAAACTAATTTAATTTTAAACCAATTTAATCAATATACCAATTTAATACCAAATTTGATGTTCAAAGGTAATTTGATATTTTAAAAATTGAATTTTGATATATTTGGTGTATTAAAGTTTAATTGATTATTATTTGAATTTATTTTAATTAAATATTTTAAAAAAATTTAGAAAACGAAACGGGTCGCGGGTCACCTGCAAACCCGCTAGATTAATGCGTGACGGATGCGAATTTTACAAAAATGACTCGCGAATTTTGCGGGTAAAAAAAATTTATGAAAAAAAATCTTTAATCCACCGCAGGGTGGATCTGATCCGTTTAACGGGGCTAGTTTTACTTACATCCATAACCATAAGTGTGATCTCGTCCCCAATGTATTGTTTATCTTTGATTTTGAAAATATAGAAAAACTCTATATGTTTTTTTACTTAGACGATTTAGTGTTGTTTAAAAAGCATCACCATTGCTTTTATTTTGTGGTTACAAAAAAAATTAATCTACACTTTTTGCATTGGTTGATTTGCCCAAATAAATTGTTAATTTTTTATATAATTTAATAATTTTTGTTATAAGTGGAATATATATTTAAGATATTAATGTAAAATAGTTAAATTTATTAATTAATTTAAGAAAAATATGATATGGTAGGTTTTGCCTCCTTAATATTATATGGTAGACTGTACCTCCTAAATATTATATAGTAAGCTTTACCTTCTAAATATTATATGGTAGGCTCTGCCTCCTAAATATTATATGGTAGACTCTGACTCTTTAATATTATATGACAGACTCTGTCTCCTAAAAATTATATCCATGATGGTTTAAAAGATGAATACATCACAAAAGAAGATCCTACAGATCTTTGGCAATCACTCAAAGATAGGTTTAATCACCAAAAATATGTGATATTACCAAAAGTCAAACATAAGTGGTTAAGCCTCCGATTTCAGGATTATAAAAGTGTGAGTGAATATAATTACGTGTTGTTCGAAATCACTTCTGTGTGGAGAAAAATTAAGTGATTATGATATGATCGAAAAAACTCTCCAAACATTTCACTCTAGAAATGTAATCCTACAACAATAATATCGAGCAAAGGGATATACTCGTTATTCGGAGTTAATGCAAGTTCTCCGTGTTGCTGAACAAAATAATGAACTTGTGATGATAAACCATCAATCTTGTCCCACTAGGTCAGCTACATTCCCAGAAGTGAATGTTGCATCATTTAGTTACAATAATTGGCAAGGACATGGACGTGGTCGAGACCATGGTCGTGGTCGTGGACGTGGACGAGGAGGTGGACGTGGACGAGGAAAAGGAAGAGGTTTTCGTCCCAATGAATTCAAATTTTGGAGAAAAATAAATTCCACAGAAATGAAGTTAGTCGCGTACCTACTATATGCCAAAACATACAATACGAAAATGTTTGTTACAGCTGTGGTATAAAAGGACATTGGTCTCGTACACCAAAACATTTGACCACTCTGAATAAAGAATATAATAAACAAAAAGGAAAAGAAAGTGAAACTAACTTCATCTCGGATGAGCCCATACCTTCTTTCGATGGAAATGCATATCTTGATGTTGCTGATTTTCTGGTTGATTCCGAGAATAACAAAGAACAAGATAATTAAGTTTAATGTTATATATATAAAGTTGTATTTAGTTTCGTTACGAACAAAAACAAAACTTAATGTCTTTTTGAAAAATATATGTAAGTTTGAATTTTAATAACTTGATGTAAAATAGTTTTGTTATAATATAAGTTTATTTTGAAATATGTGTGTTTAACATTTATTAATACATCGTTATCAATATTTTAATCTAAAAATGTATATTTTTGAGAATAAAAATGGAGATATATGCCTAGCATACACTACTACAACACATATAATACTTAAAAATAAAAAGTTTTTCTCTTATCTCAAAATGAAATATTTCGCCGGAAGCGTTAATACAATATCGGATAATGCAAATATTATCATAGACTCCGAAAGAGCTAGTTTTTCAATGCCAAGAGGAACAAAATTTGAAATAAATGATGGTTTATATTCTCCCAAGTCTCATAAAAACTTATTAAGTTTCAAAGACATCCATACAAATGGATATCATATAGAGACAATGAGCAAAAATAACATTGACTATCTTTGCATTACATGGCAGCAGAAACAAATATTAGAAGAATTACTAATAATGTCCTCTAGATTATATTTCACAAAATAAATATAATTGTATCATATATTACTGTAAACCAGAAGTTTACTAGTACATTTAAAGTTTAGCATGAAAGACTAGGATATCCTAAATCAGTTCTGATGAGAAAAATTGTGCAAAATTCTAATGGTCACCCATTGAAAAATCATAAGATTTTTTAATGACGCGATTTTTCGTGTAAACCATGTTCTCAAGGAAACTTATTACTTGACCATCTCCAGCCAAAATTGGTAATAAATCTCCAATATTCTTAGAAAGAATACATGGTGATATATATAGGCATATTCACTCATCATGTGGGCCATTTTGATAATTTATGATTTTAATTGACGCATCTAGTAGATGGTCACATATGTATTTATTAACCACACGAACTATGGCTTTCGCAAGATTCATTGCCCAAATAATAAGGTTAAGAGCACAATTCTCTGATTATACTGTAAAAAAGTAAGACTTGACAACGCTGGTGAATTCACATCACAAGCCTTTCACGATTATTGTATGGCTCTCGGAATCGATGTTGAACATCCGGTTCCACATGTTCATACACAAAATGGCATGGCTGAGTCTTTGATTAAATGGTTACAACTTATTGCTAAACCGTTAATTTTAACAAAAAATCTCCCAATTTCAGTATAGGGTCATGGTATATTGCATGCGGCAGCATTGGTTCAGATACAACAAAGTGCATATCATGAATATTCCTCATTACATTTAACATCTCGCCAGAAGTCCAATATATCTCATCTCCGAGTTTTTGGGTGTGCGGTTTATGTTCCTATAGCCACACTACAAAGTACAAAGATAGGGCCACAAAGAATATTATGAATATATATTGGATTTACATCATCAAGTATTATTCGGTATTAACCACGAACTGGTGATATGTTTACGGCATGATTTGCCGATTATCATTTTGATGAAGATGAATTTCCTACGTTAGGAGAAGAAATTAAACAAATGCAAGAAGATATTAAATGGTGTACGACATCTTTGTTATATCTTGATCTTCTCACAAAACAACGTGAAATGAAAGTTCAGAAAATCGTACATTTGCAAAATATTGCAAATAAATTGCTAGATGCATTCACATATACAAAAAGAATGACGAAATCATATATACCCGTTGTGAATGTTACTGTAGAACATATTGATGGCGATAAAATAAATTAACCAAGAGTTCAGTTAAAGAGGGGGAGACCAATAGACTCAAAAGATAAAAATTTCCGTAAGAAAAAGTATTTGGGAGAACAAAATGAAAAGGTTCCGGAAGAACCTCATAAAGCTCGGTCCCAAACCGATTATGTTTTCACACTTGTTGGAACATCGATCTCGTGGCAATCTTAAAAACAAACTTTGGTTGCCACTTTTTCAAACTATGCCGAAATCATTGCCCTTCATGAAGTTTGTAGAGAATGTGTATGGATAAGATCTATGACTCATCATATTGAAGGAGCAAGTGAATTAACCAACAATAAGGAGCCAACAAAATTATTCGAAGATAATATTGCATGTGTCACCCAAATCAAAGAAATTTATATCAAGAGTGATCGGACAAAACATATTACTCTGAGATTTTTTTCTTATATCCAAGAACTAGAGAAAAATCAAGAACTTGACATCGAGTATATTCGTTCAAACGATAATGTAACAGATTTGTTTATTAAGACATTTCCTACAACAACATTTAGAAAATATGTTCAAAATATTGGAATACATCATTTATGGGATATATGAAGAAATTATATTCATCTTCTTGAGAGGAAAATTACGTATCTGTACTCTTTTTGTTTTATCATGATTTTTATCCCGATAGATTTTTACATAATAAGATTTTTAACGAAACATTACGTAATATTTTTATAATAATAGATAAATAAAGAGAAATGTTGTGAATAATTATAGACAGATATAGTAAGTCGGTTAATATTGTCTAGAAATATATAGATTCCTCAGTAATAAAGATATACAGACATAAAAAAAAGAGAGACTTGCATTAATAAAAATTTATTCCTACTTTATTATTTAACAATTACATGTATGTTGCGTATTAATTTTTGAAATGAAAATATCTATTTTTACGTACCTTTTTCTTACGTAAAGAAAACCTTTTCTGGATCTGGATGAGACAAAGATTTAGCCACAAAGAAAATCTTAAAATATAAAAGAATCAACCATGCACCCAGCCGCCCTACCTGACACAGTATTTTACTATGTTTAGAAATCCAAAAATTATTGTGACTGTAACTGCGAAATCATACACAATCATATAATTATATAAATATATATATATATATATACTTTAAAAATATATCAAAATTATAAAAAATATAGATAATGACCTATTTAAATTATTTTAAAATATATTATTAACATCATATCTGATTTTCGATTGATCAAAAATTTAATCGATATTGTTAATTTATATTTCATTCAAATAGTTTGATTATAAATTCTTTAAAAAAAAAATTTCTTTTATTCGATTTTTATTATTATTTTATTATTATTTTTCTTTTTTTAATTTTCTTATTTTGATTTTTTATTTTGATTTTCAAAGACAATATTAACGTTTTAACTGTTGATAATCGAATTATTCTAATTTTTAAATGCAATGTTAAGATTTTAACCGTCACAAATGGAATTACGATGTTAATATTATTGATTATGATTTCGACTAATCAAAAATTGGATTAAAGTTAATAACATATTTTATAATAGTTTATATGTTAGCATGTTATCGATATAATTTGTGTTGTATAGTTTTCGCCATATTTTGAAACTAGAGATATGTATGGTGATGTGATGGAATATAAATGTTGTTAGTAAAAGCATCCAAATATTGAAAAAAAGGGAAACTTTATTTATTGTTTGCAAACTGCGTTTTGCGTTTATTTGTTCAAACTAAAAAAAAACTTAGCGGTTTATGACATTAACAGGAACAAGGTGAAGAGGATGTTTCCTATGACTGGTGAGACCAGGAGCTTCTTCAATACTCACTTCCTCCGTTACTTTCCAATCAAAATGATACAAAAGATTCGCCAATGTGTACTCCACCGTACTTAAACCCATGTACATAGCCGGACAACCTCTGCGTCCACTTCCAAACGGTAATAACTCAAAACTCGTCCCTTTAGTATCCACATTGCTATCCATAAATCTCTCTGGTATGAACTCATCAGGATCTTTCCAAATATCAGAGTTACGCCCAATCGCCCATGTATTAACATGAATACGCGTTCCTGGGTTAATGTCATAACCTTTGATCTTGAATTTTGAAATTGCCTCTCTAGGAATCAGAATCGGACTCGGTGCGTGTAATCTCCATGTCTCCTTGATCACCATTTTCATGTACTCAAGACCTTCCAGTTCCTCGTACGTCACTTTTCCTTTGTCTCCTACCCGTTCACGAATCTCTGTTTGTACTTTCTTCATCACTCTTGGATGTCTTGCGATCTCTGCCATTGCCCAATCCATACTGATTGCAGATGTGTCTATGCCTGCTACAAACAAATCCTGAAATGAAAACAAAAAACAATGCTTCTATGATCTCAATTCTTTGTTTGTTTGTTTGTTAAATCAAACGAAAGAAATCGAACGGAAATTGAATTGCTACCCAAAGCTATAATCTGTCGGGAGTTTATGTCGAAATTCAAACTTACCATAAGAATGGCTCTGATGTGTTTATCAGTAATCCGTGAAGAACCGAGTTTGGTTTCTTGACTCTGTAATTTTAGCAAGACGTCGATGAGATCTTCGCGTTCTTCTTCCATCTTCCTCTTTTCCCGATGATCTTCAATGGCTTTCTGATAAAACATGTCGAGATCTCGAAAGCTCTTCCTCCGACTAGATTCAAGCCCAGAGATCCGATCAACGATCCACCCAAACACAGGGAAAATATCCTCCGCCGCGAATTTTCCGATCACTCTATTCGCTTCCGTGAACACCTCCAGAAATCTCTCGTTGTCGATTCCACTTCCAAGGAAACTTAATCCAAACGCCATTCGACAAGTGAAGCTTGCGACGAACTTAACCAGCTTCGCGCTTAGATTGACGGTAGATCCTGAATCCGCCGAGTCTGATAGCGATTTAACGAGTCGAGTAAGCTCCTCCTCTCTCAGATTCCGAAACGAATTGGCTCGTTTAACGGAGAAAAGCTCGAGAACACAGAGTTTACGTACATCTTTATAGTAATCACCCCACTGAGTAAACCCTAGACCGAGTCCATCGTAGAAAAAGCTCTTAGTGATGGATAGCTGAGGGCGAGTGCAGCAATCGGAATCATGAGCTTTCAAAACTTCCTCCGCCGTCTCCGGTGAGTGAACAACCACCGTACGGACGCTTCCGAGATACACGGTGATGACGGGACCGTATTTGAGAGAGAGATCTCTGAGGTTTCGGTGAGGGAGACTTCCGAGCTGGTGGATGTTTCCTAAGATAGGTAACCTTGGTGGACATGGCGGAAGATTTGTCGAGGATCTAAGAAGAAAGGTTTTGAAGAAGATAAGAAGTGGAGGAAGTAAAAGAAGAAGAAGCCATGGAAGCATCTCAGTGGAGATGAAGAAGGAGAAAAGCGACATTTGTTGACTTGTTGTTATCGTCTTTTCTATTTCATTTTGTTGAGTATATAATGTGTTTAGTGCTGAAACTCTTATCCTTTGACGTTTCTCTTTTTACATTACCTGTTATTATATTATTATTTATGGATAAAATAATTTAGAATAAAACATTTAAATAATTTTCAAACTTATGGAAAACGCGGAGTTTTAACTTTCAAACTTATAGAAAACTCGCATTTTTATGGAAAAATCGTATTTTTAACTTTCAAAACTTATATTCACTAACATTTTAAACATTCACATTACTTTGATCATATTATAATATTTTATTCTATTTTATTTTATAAATTTATTCAAATATTTTGTAGGTTACAAATTATTAATGAATACGAAATTATTATCAATATATTTATAAATAATATTTTATTTTTAAAATATTTTTAATATAAATAAAAATATGAAACTTTAATTATTATATTTAATATATAGCTAATTTATTTATTTTTAGATAAAAAATATTCTAATATATTAATATTTGAATTTTAAATATTTGATTTCATAATATTCATTAACATTTTACCAGAATTATGTATTTGATATTTATTTTATAATTTATTAATTTATAATGACGTTTGAATTAATATTTTAGAATTTAATATTACTTTTTGAAATGTATTTCTCAAATAATAATTTAAAAATAAATGACGTAATATTTTATGAAATATTTTTATTATAAATACAAATTTGAAACTTAATATTTTAAATTTATAAAATTGTTAGGATTTAATCATATATCTATAATATTTTTTATATTTATATTTTATCTATTTAATCAAATAGTTTTTAGTTTAAATGTTTTTATTAATTTTATAGATGTGTTTAAAAATGACATTTGTTTTATGGGGTATTTATAATATAAATATAAATTAAATGTTTATAATTTGTGAAATTGGTAAATGTATTAGCATATTTAATTGATTTATTAGGTAAAAAATTATTCAAGTAAATTAATAAAAATTTAAATTTTAAATATTAGATATCATAATATTTATGCGTATTTTAACCTTTTATATATCTAATATTTGTTATTTAAATTACTTATTTATAATTACATTTAAAATATTATTCTACAAATTTAAAGTTAGTTTTTTAAATGTATTTTTTAACTAATAATGTAAAGATAATTAATACAAGTTAGGTTTAACAGTTACTTACCTCTCTACCTGGTGCAAATGTGTATTGTGTATATATTGTCTATAAAATGTAAATTTCTAATATATTAATTAAAAACCATTTTAATAATAAAATTTTATTTTAATTATAAAACTTCATTTGTATGTGTGTTTACAAATATGTACGTGTCATACCATAATAATATTTTAAAGATAATATTACATAAAACATAATTTATTACAATATTTACGAAAATAATATTAAACAAATATTTAACAATATATTTTATGTAAGTCCACAATATATTTACTAAAAATATAAAAATAATATAAACAAAATATTAAAATTTTAAAAAAATTAGTCAAACAAAATATAAAACAACAATTTGGTTTAATTGAATATCACATCTACAATTTTTTACATATTTAATAATATTGCCTATATAAAATACAGAAAATTTAAATTCAGTTCTATAATTTAATTTTATTATCTATTTCATTTCTATAATCAATATTAAAAATTTCAAAAAAAATATATTTTAAATTAGAGATAAGTTATATATTATATTTACTAAATAAATAATTAATATAATATATGAATACTTTTTTCGTTCAAATATCGATCTAAATCTAGTATACATTTATTTTTTTTAATTTTTTGTCACAGTTTAATAACACAACAATATATACTGATTAGAAGATACGTAGTGTATCATCAAACCAATGCGGTATCGAAGTGGTAATGTACGAGAATATGGAGTTCCTGTTCCGTGCCTGCTTTGCTAGTGCATCCGCCTGTGAATTGTCATCTCTTGTCTGGTGGCTAAGAGAAAACCCCGGGAAATATTGTCGTAGCGCTTCAAACTCTTATATCTCTGTTATGAATCCTGACCACCGTTCTAGTTCTGAGATTAAGTTGATTAAGTCCATTGAATCGGTGAAAAATCTGTTAAAGAAGCGTTGTAGATTGTGCAGGCTCATCATTGCCCATTGTAACCCAAAAAATTCTATATGTAGTGGGGATATCACACAGTATGTGCTTCTCATACCCATCATGTCACTTGTTCCACCTGAAGCTTGAGGATCCAGCCCATTTTTGATATGGGTTCCCCATTTTTCTAGGAGCTGTCGATGTAACAGACGAATGGTGAATGGCCTGGATCGCTTGTATCAGGTAATTTTCTTATCGATACCTTTGATTTCTCCCGTTCATGTGTTTCAGTGGATGAGAACCATAGATTGTTCTCCATACGGGCCTTCTCCAGGGTTTCCATTGTCGTTCGATCTACATTGTTGTATATGTTATCATTACTGGCCTTCCATATGAATCAAAAGATCCATGCAAATATTTGCAGATCCGTTTCTGACGATGATACTTCCTGCAAGCGCCATAATACGTAATCAAAGTTCCCAAACAGACTATTTAGGAGAAAGGTGGTTGGTGATGATGGGATATGCGAAAGAGCCCATGTTTGTCATGCCGGTGGGCATTGAAACAAAGCATGGTTGATACATTCTAATCCATGTCTGCAAATCTCACATGTCGCGTCATCTCGAATGTGGCGATAATGAAATCGATCATGGGTGGCTAATGTTTCTGAGAGGGATTGCCAAATGAAGTGTTAAATTTTCTTTAGAATTCTGAGCTTTCAGACAGCCTCATTTAAGGGAGATGTCGATAGTTGCTGTAATAATAACTGACTTCTCACGGATCCCAATTTCTGGAGAGTCTCGTAGCTTGATTTGATTGTGTATTCACCTGATTTCGTGAAATACAAGCAGAATTTACTCTGAATTAATCTTGTTGAAACTGTTACCGAAGTGATTAGCCGTATATCATTTGGGGTGAAAAATCTTTTGATCACTTGTATGTTCCCTGTTTCTATATGTACTAGGTGTGATATCCTTAGATCGAGGCTATGAGGAGGTCTTGAGAATGAGTCCGGAATCCATGATTTAATCTAGTATACATTTATTTATGAATGAATTGCTGCTAATGTGTAAGTTTCAGAGTCTGCTAAAATAGTTATCTGGTCACAATCATTTAACCAAATTGAATTAATTTTATGATTGATATAAATCTTTTTTTTCTTTTTTGTCAACATCTTTTATCCCTTTATCTTTTCAAATATATATATATATATAATTAATGATTATTCGTAATTTACACACTAACTCATCTCTACTTTGCTACCTTACCAAGTTTCACTTAACCTACAAAATTAATCGTTTCTTTAGATTCATAATAATTTGAGTTTGATATTTGAATTAACAAGTTACGTAAAACTTTCATCAGTTTCCATTAAAAACTTACCTTTAAAAGTGTTGACTTTAACACTGATGGAAGACGAATCACCGACAGCTCCCACTGAAAACATCTCAACCGTTGATTATATCAAACAAAAAGGTATGAAAATCCAACGGTCATAAAGCCACCAATTGCCATGAAGTCTTTTTGCATTTAAAGAAAAGAAAAATCCACTCTACGAAGAAGAAGAAGAGATCAACCTCATCAATGGCGGGTCTAAGAGGATCAATCGAAATACGGATCTTGATCTTCGCGTGTTTCATCTCCTTATTTCTCAATGTCGATGTTCATGGCTTTTATCTTCCCGGCGTCGCTCCTCAGGACTTTCAGATGGTGAGTTACTAAATCACATCTGTATCATCGTCAAATGCAGCCTTGAAATGTGGTTTTTATTATCAGGCTACGGGATTATTATGGTTTTGGTTCGACTATCTTTCTTGGGTTCTGATTTAGATCCGTCGCAATTCCTCGTTTGATGAAGGAATCTAGCTAAAATTGAATCTACGTTCGTGTCGTGGCTCTGTTACTACATTGGTTTCGAGATTTGGGCGATTTTTGATCTTGTTGCGTTCGATGACATTGCGTCGTTAGTTTATATGTTTTAGCCATTATTTCAACTTGTTGCTTTTGATAAATCTTCGTGAATATAGCTCTTGAAGAAACAAAACTGGAGTAGAGTGTATATAGTATGTGTGAAAATTTGCATAGATATATACAAACTTGGATTTATGGTTTTGCAGGGAGATGCATTGATGGTGAAAGTTAATAAACTGACATCTACAAAGACTCAACTTCCATACTCGTATTATTCTCTTCCTTACTGTCGTCCAGAACATATTGTTGACAGCGCAGAGAATCTCGGGGAAGTTCTACGTGGTGATCGGATTGAGAACTCTCCCTTTGTGGTATGTTTCATGTTTCTTCTTTCATTATGAAGTCTTGGTGCTTTTTTTCTTCTATGAAATGGTAATTTTATGAGATCTTTCTCTATGTTGTAGTTTAAAATGAGGGAATCACAGATGTGTGCTGCAGTTTGTCGTGTACAGCTTGATAAGAAAAGTGCCAATGCGTTAAAGGAGAAGATTGCTGATGAATATCGGGTGAACATGTGAGACATTTTCATCGAATTTGGTTGAATATGTTTCAATGTTTCATTGTTCTTATTTGTTTATGAAGAGATTGATTTCCTATGTGCAGGATTTTAGACAACCTTCCACTAGTTGTTCCGGTGCAAAGGCCAGATCAGGAAAATGTACTAGTTTATCAGCATGGTTTCCACATCGGTCTCAAGGGAATCTTTGTTGGTGTAAGAGCTTATCATCACCTTTCTGGATATGATTCTGAAAAAAATGAGTTCTGATTCTACTTTTTGTACTTTGTGTAGATCAAAGAGGAGAAGTATTTTATCCACAACCACTTGACCTTCACTGTTAGGTATCACAGAGATATAGAGACTGATTCTTCCAGAATTGTGGGCTTTGAGGTCAAGCCATTCAGGTGATGTTTTTTGTGATTATGTCCTGTTTTTAAGGATCAGACTGTGCAGTGTGTAGACTAAAATTCACATGGTTTTTTCATTTGTTTTTTTTAATCTCAATGCAGTGTCAAGCATGAATATGAAGGTCAGTGGAATGAAAAGACTCGGTTAACGACATGTGATCCGCACACAAAGCGTGCAGTCACCAACTCTGAGTCTCCTCAAGAGGTCGAAGAGGGGAACGAGATTATCTTCACATATGATGTTGATTTCCAAGAAAGTGATGTGAAATGGGCTTCTAGGTGGGACACTTACCTTCTGATGCCTGATGATCAGATTCATTGGTTTTCAATCGTTAATTCTATGATGATTGTTCTTTTCCTCTCTGGTATGGTCGCTATGATCATGCTACGGACACTCTACCGAGATATCTCCAACTACAATCAGTTAGAGACTCATGAAGAGGTACTCGAAGAGACAGGCTGGAAACTGGTTCATGGAGATGTTTTCAGACCGCCAGAAAACTCGGACTTGCTTTGTGTATATGCAGGCACTGGAGTTCAATGTTTCGGAATGATTCTTGTCACCATGATCTTCGCGTGTCTTGGATTTTTATCTCCTTCAAACCGCGGTGGTCTGATGACTGCTATGCTTTTGTTATGGGTTTTCATGGGACTCTTGGCCGGATATGCGTCTGGTCGTCTCTACAAAACGTTGAAAGGACCAGAATGGAAGAAAATCGCTCTCAAAACCGCATTCATGTTCCCGGCGACCATCTTTGTTGCTTTCTTCGTCCTTAATGCAATAATCTGGGGACAGAAATCATCAGGCGCAGTCCCATTTGGTACAATGTTTGCTCTGGTCGTCCTCTGGTTCGGCATCTCCGTTCCACTTGTTTTCATCGGTGGTTACATCGGTTTCAGAAAACCTGCAATGGAAGATCCGGTCAAAACGAACAAGATCCCAAGGCAAATCCCGATACAAGCCTGGTACATGAACCCGCTCTTCTCCATATTGATAGGAGGCATTCTTCCTTTTGGTGCAGTCTTCATCGAGCTCTTTTTCATACTCACTTCAATATGGCTACACCAATTCTACTACATATTTGGATTCCTCTTCATTGTCTTCATCATTCTGATCATCACTTGCGCAGAGATCACTGTAGTCCTCTGTTATTTTCATCTATGTAGTGAAGATTATCAATGGTGGTGGAGGTCTTACTTAACATCAGGCTCTTCCGCGGTTTATCTCTTTCTTTACGCTGCTTTTTATTTCTACACTAAGCTCGAGATCACGAAGCTCGTCTCCGGAATTCTCTACTTTGGGTATATGCTTATCGTCTCATACGTTTTCTTCGTCTTCACCGGTGCAATTGGTTTCTATGCATGCTTTTGGTTCACCAGGCTTATCTACTCTTCCGTTAAGATCGATTGATCTTTTAATCACCATTCTGAGATAACTTCTTCAATCTTTTTCCGATTTTGTTCTACCAGATCTCGTTCTAGTTCTTTTATCTTTTGAATTTTGTCATAATTTTGAGATATGTACACAAAAAGGTTGATTAAAGTTGACTTGGTGCACAAGGAAACTGATTGATTACAATACAAGAAATTAAACATGCCATTTCTAACATTAAAATTATAAATGATTTTATGTTATGCTAGTTTAGAAATCATTATAAACTAACATTATAATGACATTACTTTTAGCCATCATTATAGGAAAACAAGCCTCCCCAATGTTTTTCAGAAAATAACTATTACTAGATTGTTACAGAAATAAATTTAAGTTATTATAATAATTATAATATATATTATTTTTATTAATTTGATTATAAAATTAATCTATTTTATTAACAAATTAAAAATAATTATTTATTTCGAAAAAATAATATATTTATTTCCTTAAATTTCAGTTAGAGCTATCAAATGGTGAGTTGTTCATGGGGTACGTTCAGTCTCCATTTTTAATGGATATTTATGGACGTATCCAAATACAAATCTGGTTAAATGGGTTAATATCCAAATAGATTTGTGGTCAAAAACATACCATATCACATGGTATATGAATTGTCTAAATTCAAAATAAAATAAAATTTATTAACTAAAAAAAATTATAAAACTTTTTTTTTCAAAATTACTAAATCGTATATTTCAGTTGTAAAAATTAATTGATAAACGCAGAAACAAGTTTTCCACCAAAAACACGAAAATATATTAAAATCATCTATTTTAAAACAAATTTGGTGGAAACACAAAGAATTGAGAGAAATCAAGACATCTTTCTGGAGAGATTAATCAAGCCACTTCCAACGCAAGTGAGAAGAACAGTGCCTGTCAATGGATCAGGTTTGATCCCAAACTTAACTCCCAAAAACTCCTTCAAGTTCCTCAACGTCTCCACTCCATAAGGAGATAACGTTCCCACTCGAACCTTTGACACATCTTGTGGGCACACAGCACACAATGTAAATAACAATCCCTGATAAAAAAATCCACTGAATCAGCAACAGAAACTTTGAAAACAGATCAACCTTTTTTGTATGTAAATTGTAATAATTACAATTTTAAAACGTACCTGGTGAGTTGAATCAACAACTCCACCTTTTTCAATCTCCTGAAGAAGCCATGAAGCTATTTCAACTCCTGTGTCTTCTGCTGGAACTCTCTCTTGCTTCTCTACATCAAGCTCTCCTGTTTCCTCTGTTCTTCCACAAGACACTGTTGTATCTACAGAGATGTAACAATCCGAACTTGTTTCTGCTACCAATGATATTCCGTATCCAGGAGATCTGCAGTCAAGAATTTTTTTTATCAGAACGTTAAGCTCTTATCAATTACGAAACCTGTTTCTGTTTTATTTTCTGTTTTAGAGTTAAAATCTTCTTACTTTCCAGCCTGAACGCCTGCTTTGTGATCTGAGAAAATGTGAACATCAGGCAAGAGGTTGTTAAATATTCCACGAGCTGCGAATCTCATAGAATGTTCAAAGTCACTAGAAACTCTTGCAGAGAAAGTCACACCACGTACCCTCTTCACCATTCCTTCATCTACCCACTGAATAGCCTGAAGCAGCAATATACCAGATAATAAATCCTGATGAGACTTTGCAGCGGAGGAAAAAAAGAAAAAGAAAATGAAGAAGTACATACAGTCAAAGTCTGAACATTTGGAACTGTTAAGAGAACTTCTCCACCTCCGTCTGGAGCTACTCCACGGGCTTCGATTTTAAGCTGCAAACCTTCTGCAGGGACTCCAAAACGCTTTAAGATATGTAAGGTAGTGGAACGGAATGTGTCAACGCTTGGATCCCTTGGATCATTTGTAATTCCTGCAAAAAGTAAATATTTGTTTGCTCGATCAAAATAAATCCACATGCTTTTGAAGCTAATACTGTACAGTAGTTGCATTAAAGGTTTGTGCCTACAAACCAAGCCTCATAAGGAAACATCAAATTCGTCTACAATACCTAAAAGCATTCAATTTTCTCGTCTAGGTTTACAATTATTATAATCTTCTTTCTCCTTTAGCTCACACCAGAGATAAAAGTAACAGGAAGACAGACTTTGCAGATTGTCATGCATTCATTGGAGTAGGAAACTACTTACCTTTGAGCCTAATCGAAAGGGGCTTCTTTCCAAATAATCCTAACACAAGCAACGGCTCCAGATAATAGCCAATGGATCGACTCAGTGCACAGTTGTGAACCAAGTTCCTCCCTCCCATTATTATTCCAGGCTTGTACTTCAATTGAGTCCCTGCCAAAAAGATATTGCACCATGTCAATGGCCGATTCGCATAGAAAAATAGCATATATTTCTTGTAAATTCTAGAATCCAATCATAGCTTCAGCTCCATAGTAAAAGAAAAGTATATTAAGACCTTAAAAACTAAAGTCATGAACCCAAACCCAAAATCCCCAAGCTAGATCTTGACTGAGGACATGAAAATCATTGAGGTTTCCCACGAAATCCACAACCACAGTTCCGGCCAACGTACTTACCGGTTTCGTTAATCTCAACGACGCAGTCATCGGTGACAGTGTCGAAAAGGCGGAGAAGAGAAATCTCGTGCGGGAGGAGGCCAGGAATCATGTCTTCGGCGCGAATCTCATCGATGATGATAGGTGTCGAAGAAAGGGTAGATAGAAGCAGCCTCTGCCTCAAGCTTTGACTTCCTTTCATCCGCTTGTACGTCGTCTTCCCCATTCTGAAACAGAGTTTCTCTGAAAATAAAGAATTGATCCCGTCTGAGAGTTACCCGTGAACTCTTAGAAAGGAAGATGCAAGTCTAGAAGGTGAAAATAAGACAAGGATCACTTTTAAGAGCTTGAATCTATGGCAGGCGTAAATGAGAGAGAGGAAGGAGATGAGAGGAGAACGAGAATGTTGCAAAAACTGCCCTAAAGCTGCAGCACATTTAACATTTAAGCATCATAAAAAATACACGCGCCTCAGATTTTTATAATGGGCTTTCGTGCCAAAGGTATGGGTCATAGTACGTATTAACTTAACGTTAAGCAAACGGAAAGAGTCAAATCCGGTTCAATTGCTAACAAAAATCGGTTTTTTGGTATGCCGTGGATAAGATTTGTTGAAAAAATGAATAACTCAAGTATGTTGAATAATAAGAATATTGGAAGAATATGTTTTGTACGATAATTATTGATATAACGATTTGGTTGACACATATATTATTATCTTTGAATAATTTCGTTGGCTTTTTATTGTTAATTAATCCATTTGCTCTTTTTATATGTTGAATCATATATTTGAGTCATACATATTTTCTGTAATCTTTATAAATGGTAATGATTTCAGCATAGTTTGAATAAGTAGCAACCAAAGTTTGTTTTTGACATCGATACGAGATCGCAGTTTCATCAATTGTGAAAACATAACCGGTTTAGGATCGAGATTTGTGTGGATCCGATAAATATTCAGCATCTGCAAAACTAAATAAACCAAATTCAATATTTCTAAAATAAAATAATCTCAAATCAATCGTATCTTGGAGATAACGGAAAATATATTTTATTCCACTACAATATATGCGTGTATGTGATAAACTATATCTAGCAAGTAAATTTGTAGCAAATGATATATCTGCTCGAGTGTAATTTGCGAGATGCATAAGTCCACCGATAGCACTCATATAAGGTACTTCAGGATCTAATATGTCTTCATTATCTTCACAAGGTCGAAATGGATCTTTGTTTATATTAAGCGATTCATTAACCATTAGAGTAATCAAAAGATTCGCTTTATCCATATTAAATCGTCTTAATATTCTTTTCGTATAATTTGATTGATGCACAAATATCCCATCTTGGAAATGCTCAATTTGGAGTCCTAGACAAAATTTCGTTTTTCCAAAATCTTTCATTTCAAATTCTTCTTTCATATGGGTTTTCGCATTATCAATTTCCTTTTGAGTTCTAATTATATTCAGGTCATCTACATAAAGAGCAATGATCACAAAGCCTGATGGGGATTTATTTATAAATACGCAATGACATATCGCATTATTAATATATCATTTTTTCAACAGATATTCACTTAAACGAGTATACCACATGCGTTCAGATTGTTTTAACCCATATAATGATCGTTGTAATTTGACCGAATATAGTTCTTTAGGTCCTTTAGAGATCTTTGATCCTTCTGGCATCTTGAATCCTTGTGGGATTCTCATGTATATATCACTATCAAAGGTTCCATTTAGATATGCAATCACGACATTCATAAGGTGCGTTTCTAACCTTTTGGATGATGATAAACTCATTAAATATATAAATATAATTGTATCCATGACCGGATAATATGTTTTTTCATAATATATTCCTAGTCTTTGAGAAAACTCTTGTGCAACAACGAGCTTTATATCTAGTGATCTCGTTTTTCTCATTTCTTTTTCTAACAAAAAATTACTTGCACCCAACTATCACTACATCTTCAGGTGTAATGACAATGGGTCCGAAAATATTTCTTTTTTGTACAAAGAATAATTTATTTCTCATGGTTATTTGCCATTTTTCCCAATCATCATTGGATTTGCATCATCATTTTCATTTTCAATTTCTTTGGATACAGAAAACGAGAATATTCCATTAATATCCTCTATTTCATTTCTAACCCATAATTTTCTATTTTGGATATAGTTAATTGAAATCTCATATTTTTCTGTATTGCGTTTGTACTCTGTACGAATTTCCTCTTCACGGTTTTCAAAAACCTGTTTGCATATGGCTTCCGAACATTCCGTTTGAATTGGTTCCTCTATAATATTTTCACAAATATTTTCGAGGCGTTCTTTGTGAGGTTCTTCCGGAACCCTTTTGATTTTGTTCTCCCAAATACTTTTTTTACGAGAATTTTTATCTTTTGATACTATCGGTCTCCCCCTCTTTAACTGAATTCTAGGTTCATTTACTTTATCCCCATTAACATGTTCTACATGAACATTAATTCTTGATGGGGCATTCATATCGGGTATATATGATTTCGTCACTCTTTTTGTATTTGTGAATGCCTCTGGCAGCTCATTTGCAATATTTTGCAAATGTACAGTTTTCTTAACTTCCATTTCACGTTTTTTTTTGTGAGAGGATCAATATATAACAAAGATGGCGTACACCATTTAATATCTTCTTGTACTTTTTAAATTACTCCCCCTAAAGTAGGAAATTCATTTTTATCAAAATGACAATCGGCAAATTGTGTCGTAAACATGTCACCAGTTCGGGATTCAAGATATCAAATAATATTTGATGATGTAAATCCAATATAAATTCATAATCTTCTCTGTGGCCCCATCTTTGTTCTTTGTGGTGGAGCTATAGGAACATAAACCACACATCCAAAAACACGGAGATAAGATACATCGGGCTTCTGGCCAGATGTTAATTGTAATGAGGAATATCATGATATGCATTTGGTCTTATCTGAACCAATGTTGTCGCATGTAATATATCATGACCCCATAATAAAATTGGGAGATTTGTTCTCAAAATTAAAGGTTTGGCAATGAGTTGTAACCATTTAATTAAAGCCTCAACCATGTCATTTTGTGTATGAATATGTGGAGCCGGATGTTCAACGTCGATTCCAAGAGCCATACAATAATCATTAAAGGCTTGTGACGTGAATTCACCAGCATTATCAAGTCTTACTTTCTTTATGGTATAATCAAGGAATTGTGCTCTTAACCTGATTATTTAGGTAATGAATCTTGCGAAAGCCAAATATCGTGTGGTTAACAAACACACATATGACCATCTAGTAGATGCGTCAATTAAAACCATAAATTATCGAAATGACCCATATGATGGGTGAATAGGCTGACATATATCACCATGTATTTTTTCTAAAAATACTGGAGATTCATTACTAATTTTGACTCATGATGGTCGAGTAATAAGTTTTCCTTGAGAACATGTTTTACACGAAAACTCTCGTGATTGAAAAATCTTATGGTTTTTTAATGGGTGGCTATTAGAATTTTGCACAATTTTTCTCATCATGACTGGTCTAGGATGTCCTAATCTTTCATGCCAGACTATAAATGTACTGGTAAACTTTTGTTTTACCGTAATATATGATTCAATTATATTTATTTTTGTGTAATATAATCTAAAGGATATGATTGGTAATTCTTAAAATATTTGTTTCTGCTCCCATGTAATGCAAAGATATTCAATGTTATTTTTGCTCATTTGCTCTATATGATATCCATTTGTACGGATGTATTTGAAACTTAATAAGTTTCTATGAGAATCGGGAAAATATAAATCATCATTTATTTCAAATTTTGTTCCTCTTGACATTAAAAAATTAGCTTTTCCAGATTCTATAATAATATTTGCATTACCTGATATTTTATTCATGTTTCCAGTAGAATCTTTTATTTTGAGATATGAGAAAAACTTTTTATCTTTAATTATTATATGTGTTGTACCACTGTATGCTACGCATATATCTCTATTCTCATTCTCAGAAAAGATATATTTTTTGAATTAAAATATTGATAAAAATGTATTAATAAATATTAAACACACATATTTCAAAATAAACTTATATTATAACAATAATTTTATATAAAGTTATTAAAATTCAAACTTACATATATTTTTAAAAAAGACATTAATTTTTGTTTTTGTTCGTAAAGAAACTAAATACAACTTTATATATATATATATATATATATATATATATATATATATATATATAACATTAAACTTAATTATCTTGTTCTTTGGTATTATCGAAATCAATCAAAAAATCAGCAACATCAAGATATGCATTTCCATCGAAAAAGGTCCGGATTCATCCGATATGAAGTTGGTTTCATTTTCTTTTCCGTTTTGTTTTTGTGATTCTTCATACAGATTATCCAAATGTTTTGATGTACGACAGGTACGGGACCAATATCCTTTCATACCATATTTGTACCAAACATTTTCATATTTTATGTTTTGACGTACATCACGTACGCGACCAACTTCATTTCCATGTACTTTATTCTTTTTCCCGAATTTGAATTCTTTGGGACGAAAACCTCTTTCTTTTCCTCGTCCACGTCCACCTCCTCGTCCACGTCCATGACCATGATCATTGCCTCGACTACCATGTCTTTGCCAATTATTATAACAGGATGATGCAACATTCACTTCTACGAATGAAGTTGATCTAGTGGGACGAAATTGATGTTTCATCATCACAAATTCATTATTTTTATAAATATTTAAAGTAAAACTTACCAACTTTCATAAAAAAATAATCACTCGTGCCTCCTCTGTTGACTTTCTCAACAAAGTAAACATTAACAACATGAAGATAATTCACATAAAAATATCAAAATAGACCCAATTAAAATTATTTCAAAACAACACTTAAAACTGTATTTATATTATTATTGTTAATATCTTTTGCTGAGTTTCAAAAAGGATTCAGAAATCATTTATGTATAAATGTAAATCTTATCATAAAAAGCAAAATGCATTTAATGTTCTTCTTTATTCCTCGTAAAATAAGGAATGTTAAAAGTTCATTTTGACTAAACATTATTTCTAAATGGTGAAAAAACAGGTTTGAGCTTTCACTTTTTTGCATCAATCGGGTTTTGGATAATGGTTGCCGCATGAACAGAAATAAAGAGAAGAAGTCGAAACTTTCAAAAAAAAAAAATTAGAGTTGCGAGTTATAAAGAAATATTTTTTTGAAACAGGTCGGTTTGATATTTTTGAACCGAACCCAAATATAAACCGAATAAAATTAAATGTAACTGACAAAAATAACATTATTTTTAATTTTCTTTCCAAATATAACACTTTTATTTTAAATTTATTAAAAATAGCACAAATTTGATATTAAAATATTTTAAAATTTTTTTAATAATAAAATTTAAATCCTAAATTAGAAAAAAATTCAAATCTAATTTTTAATTATATTTATAATTTATTTATTATAAATATGTATTTTCAAAAAATAATTTATGTTATTTTAAAATTTTAAGTTTACAATGTTAAATTTGAAACAAAAACTTAAAAAATATTATTTTAGGGTATTGTTTTAAAATTAAATATTTATTTAATCGGTTTAATGATTATAATTAACTAAAACTGAAAACCAAAAATTTTGGTTTAATCCGTTCGGTTTGATAAACCGGGGTGAAAATATGAAAAAGTACAATATTTTTGTTTTCTTTTTTTGGTCATTGGATTGTATTACAGGTGGACAAACCCAATAACCAATTAACTTCAATATAGAAGAGATTATTCAATCCCGAATATACTAATTGTAGTCCTGATATGAAGTTATAATGGTCATTAGATTAGATACATTTGCAATATTTCTTTTTCTTTTTCATTTTTCCTCAAAATGGATATTCCTATCCTCAAGGGCGGAGTTACCTACTAAATCATTTAGATAAAAATTCAAAAATATTATTTTTTATTTTACACATTTTAATGTTAGTTGGGTTTACGTTATTCTTTTTGTAAATCTCAAATCAAAGACACACATTTTGTGCATTTCTCACCTTCACACTCGACCTTTTGATTCAAAAACCATTACACATCGAGGGGAACAATTATTCAGGTATACCCGACCTCACATCCAGCAAATCTCTTCCTCCAATTATAATTCGACACGTAAGCATACTATCAGACGTGGACGGTCACGATCACGAAGCAAAAGCTTTCAAGAGATTTCTTCTCCATATAAATAGGAAAGGGAGCGACCAAGGTTCACCCGAATATCAAAGATTGTCGATTTTTTAAAGAAAGCGACGGACGTAGATTCCCCGCTGCTAGATCTCCGAATGAAAAACGGTGAATCTTACAGGAGCCGATATTGGAGCTGATTTTCTCATTTCTCTTGTTAGTTTTTCTTCTTAGAGAGAGAGAGAGCTAAGGAAATAGTATGAAGAGACGCAAAGCGGCGAGGAAATCATCGACAATGGTGGCGGTTAAGGAATTAGATTCCAGCGAAGAGAAGAGAATTGTACGGCGATTGATGAAATTTGAGGAGTTACCTGGGTATATGAAGGATAACGAGTTTATACATGACCATTACCGATGTCAATTGTCTCTCAGAGATACCTTCCTCAGTGCCTTCTCTTGGCATAACGAGACTCTCAACATCTGGACGTACGTAATTACGTAAATCATTCAAATCCAATTTCACATGTCTGTGTAATTTCGTACATTTTTGAAATTTGAATTGATTCATTAATTTCCGCAGGCATTTGTTGGGATTTCTGATATTCCTGTGGATGACGGTGGTGAGTTCCATGGAGACAACGGAGCTTGGCCTCGCCGGTCTCTTCAACGGCATATCTGGGTAAGAACCGTCGAGGTCAAAATAGTCCTTTCAAGTATCCTTTCCGTAAGCTTTTTAAAAGTATTTAAAAATAAAATAAAACGGGCTTTTTGGTGTGTATGTCTGTGTGGGACCCGATGGATAGGCCGTGGATGTACGTCTCCAGCAATCAGACTATGCTTTATCATCATGTAAGATTTTTGTTTTCTTCTTTCTTGTGTTTTTTAAAGAAAAAATTATCGACTTATCTTATCGTCTGTGACATAATGAACACTAAAATGCTACGAATACATAACAAATTAAACCATATATTTGTCATTTTCTAATTATGACGCAGTGTAGACTGTAGAGTGTAGGGGTAAATTGCCCCCACCATGTGTTGTTTTCGGAATATTTCTTTGGACCTGTCTCTTCTCCTTGTGTTTCGAGCCCACTAAAAAATATATTATTGGCCTTTTCTTTTCAAAATTATTTACACTTACAAAATATCTTTATTATTCAATTTTTTGATAATATTTTAAAATAATATTTTTTTCTAAATCTATTATCATAAAATTAAATTTTCTAACACAAATAATTATGTAAATATATTTATTTATTATAAATAAATTTAAAATATTATATTTGGATTTATTTTTTTAATTTATTATTTAATTTTTTCTATTACAATATAATTTAATGTATTTTAATTTTAAATTTATGCTATTATTAAAAAATTAAACTAATAATATTATTTTTGAAATAAAAATTAAAAAATATAATATTTTAAACAATTGCCAAATGCTCAAATAAAAATATAATTTTTTATAAAAATGTGATATTTTATATAATTGCCCAATGCCTAAATAAAAATATGATTTTTTTATGAAAAATGCTCAAAGATTATTGCTTGTCCCAGGACTCGAACGTGACACATCACATCTCACTTCCTAACTCTCAGGTAGAAGTGAACCACCACAATCACCAAGAAGCTGTTCCAAAATGGCCATGGCTCGTGTACTTAGCCGGAGCAATGGGTTGCTTGATGTGTAGCTCAGTTTCACACCTCCTCGCTTGCCACTCAAAACGTTTCAACCTCTTCTTCTGGCGTTTGGACTACGCAGGAATCTCACTCATGATCGTCGCTTCTTTCTTCGCACCTATCTACTATGCTTTCTCATGTAATCCTTACTTCCGTTTACTCTACTTGTCATCCATCTCATTCCTCGGTCTCCTCGCAATCATCACTCTCCTCTCACCAGCTCTCTCAACGCCGCGTTTCAGACCTTTCAGAGCAAATCTTTTCCTTGCAATGGGATTCTCTGGTGTGATACCAGCTTCACATGTGCTTTGTCTTTACTGGGGTCACCCTAACGTGTTCATCGCCCTCGGTTACGAGCTTGCAACGGCCGTCTCTTATGCTTT
This sequence comes from Pugionium cornutum, assembly GCA_018901935.1. NCBI lineage: Eukaryota > Viridiplantae > Streptophyta > Magnoliopsida > Brassicales > Brassicaceae > Pugionium > Pugionium cornutum. The sequence continues at coordinate 12,857,968 of CM032157.1, read as the reverse complement.
AGGAGCAGCTTTTTATGTTAGCCGTGTGCCTGAGAGATGGAAGCCTGGAGCGTTTGATATTGCAGGACATAGTCATCAAATCTTCCATGTGTTTGTAGTTTTGGGTGCTCTTGTTCATTGTGTTGCCACTCTTTCTATCGTCGATTTTCGACGAGCGTCACCTTCTTGTGGGTTTTAGCCATTAGACATTGTTAGAAAGCGTCTTTGATTTTACAGATTGAAGATCGAAATGATTCAGATCACTCTGAGCATAGTATATGTTAACGGATTCATTAGAAGATGGGACAGGCGATGAAACGATGAGGAAAGCAACAACCTTTAACGATTTCTCTGTTTCTTTGAAGATCAAACTTATTTGTCTATGGCGAAGACAATCTCGGGAGATTACAGAAGGTTCTTGGAAGAAAACTAATGAGTTTCAGTCCAGTGGCAATGTTGTAGTATTAGGGCATTCTATTTTTGTATTTTCTTCTTTAACATGTCTGAATCTGAGGCTTTGTTCATCTGTCTAGAACATCATTGTGTCATTTTGATTTGGTGAACTGTTAGCTAGAAAGACTCGAATTTGGGAATTGTAAAATGGAAGCCATTGATTCTGTAGCTTATTGAAAATGCATCTGCATCTACATCTAATAGTTACTTCAATCAAATTCAAGCTGGTTCTTTGGATTGTACAGAATGTGAGCTGTAAACAAACACAAAACTCTAGTTGTAAAAATAAACATGTTTGATATGTTTTCTTTCTCTTTTACTACAAGAAACAAGTTGATAATGAAAGAAGACGATGGAAGCATATAAGGGCCCATTCGACACGATCATATAAAGTTATTCAAAATTATCACTATGTTTATTATTTTTATTTAGGTTTTCGTATTTATAAAAGATCACATATGGTTATTAAAATATTGAATTTAATTTTGATACTAAAAATATCACGTATGGTCATTAAACGACATAATGTCGTTTTGATACTAAAATTTTTTGATATAAAACAGTGTTTTTTATAGGTGAAAAATGGTCATTAAAATTTTGAATTTTTGTGTTTGAATCATTTAAATACCAAATTTTTTAATGATTCATTTAAATAACAATTTATAGTTGACTGCGCTAATTTATATATGGATTAGTCAACATTAACACAAAAGTAACACCGTTAACTTTATTACTTATTTTAATCAACTAAAATTACACCCCCAAACATCGGATCATCGTTAGAATCAGTTTTAGTATTAAATTGGCCTTAATGTTGATTAGTCGTATATTTAAATCACTGTAATCAATTATAAATCGTTATTTAAATGATTTATTAAAAATAGTTGAATTATTCGATATTGTTAAAGTTTTCATTTAATATTTATTAAATTATTTTAATTAAAATTATATAAATTTATGCTAAAAAAAAAAATTAAATGCAATGATGGAATCAGAATATTTATTTTAGAGTTTTCAGAATTGTATTATGTGTATTAAGAATTTAATTGTAATTGAGATATCTAACTTTTGCAGCAAAAGAGGTAGTGATTTGGTAAACCCCACAAGAGCTAAAACCTGTCTTTGTAATGAGCCGTTGAAAACTTTAAATTCTCTTTTACATATTTGTAAGGAAAATATTCGATTTCAACAAACAAAACGAAAATTCAAATATCACTTTGCGGGAAAAAAGCTATGGAGACATGTCCCACACCAAATAAAAAAAATCACATTAAGCTTCATTATTTGACTGATGAATGTTTGACTGATTATGATACTAACCCTGCTTTCTTTCATAGTTTAATGATTTTTAATAATTAAATTTTTATTCTAAAATATAACAAATTAAAATTAAAATTTTCTAAATAACACAAATTATTATTTAAAAATAATTATTTAATTTAAATAAATTATATAAATTAAACTTATTTTTTTATTTAATATTAATTTTTTCTTTATTAAAATATAATTAAATTACTTTATTATTAAATTTTTGTTATTTTTAAAATTTAAATTAATACTATTTTGGAGAATTGTCTTTTGATGAATAGTCGTTTGTTTTTTTCAATTTTCTTGAAATTATTTAGTTCATATGAATTTTCATTAAATGATTTTTTTTTGCCGATCAAAATAAAGAAAAGTAATATTATAAAAAAGTATTTTTTAAGTTTTTGTTCGAAAGTTAATATTTTAAATTTAAAATCCTAAAAGTAATAAAATTATTTTTTGAAAATACATATTTGTCATAAATAAATTATAAATATAATTAAAATATAGATTCTTTTTATAATTTATGATTTTTTATTAGAAATAAATTTTAAAGTATTTTAAAATTAAATTTGTGTTATTTTTGAAATATAAACTATTGGTATTATATTTAAAACAAAAAATTTTAAAATGTTATTTTTGTTAATTGTTCATAAATTTTGTTTTTTGTTTTTTAGACAATGATATGAAGAAAGGAATAATAATTGTTTTTGGTCAAGCATGGCTAATGTGAATGAATAAAGTTTCCCTTTTTTGGTTTATTTCTTTGATTACCTGTCTAATTTACCTTATACAGAACGAAGTGTTTTTTTTTTGTCATCTCTCTGAACCATCCATTTTTCTCCGCCTATCTGGTGACTTGCTCGTTGACAAAACTCGTCTTTCTTCTACACATTTACCTCGTACGTTGAGATTATTTCTTTATTACATTCATGAGATTCTTGTTAACTTCTGTCACTAGAGGTTTTTTCCCTTCGATGTTCGAAAAAAGTTTGTGAGAATTGAGAATTCTATGATATGATTAATCAGAAGCTATAGTTGTTTCTTGCTGTAATCTACTCAATTGCAGAGAACATGGTAAGAAGAAGCTATAGCTTAGATACACGCGGAGTTGAGACCACAGATCTTAGAATAGCTCTTTATGAAATGAAAGAAGATGTGCAGAGACTCCAAGAAGAGTTAGACGCAGAGAGAGAAGCTACTGCGACGTCAGCGAGCGAAGCCATGTCAATGATTCTAAGGCTTCAAGGAGAGAAAGCAGCGATGGCTATGGAAGCTAGCCAGTACAAGAGAATGGTCGAGGAGAGGATGTTTCATGCTGAGATGTCGCTTGAGCTTTTAGAGGATCTGAATTACCGTAAAGAAGTTGAAATCAAGAACCTTCAGTGTGAATTACATGCCTACAGATGCAAGCTTATGAGCTTGGGGTGCAGTGGAATTGATAATGATTGCGATAGATCTCAAACACCATCTCCAGAACCGATTGGTGTCGATCTTTTGGTTCCTGTGGAGAAGGAAGTTATTGAGCAGAGCTTGGATTCATCAACGAGAGATCACGAGAAGATCAAGAAGCTGGATGAGCAATTGAAAGAGCTTATGGATTTCAGAGATTCGTTAAGAGATAAATTCAAGACATTGAAGGAGGAGACAGTTTCTGTGTCTGAAACTAAGAATAGACAAAAATGTGAAGCTTTTTCTGCAGATTCATCGAGCAATAAAGTTCCAAAAGAGAAAGCAACGGGTTTATGTAAACCTGATTTATTGGTGAAAAAGATGTCTAAGAAATCATCTAAACAGAAAAGAGATAGCAGCGTAAAGAGAAATCATTCAAGAGGAAGTTGTTCTGCAAATGATGCAGAGTATCAAGCCGAATTGCAGCGGTTGAAAGAGAGAATAGAGCGGCTTGAGGGGGAGAGATGCAACACAGAGCCTCAAACTAGTGGAGTAAAGCAAGAAAAGATGACTCTGCAGAGGAAATCAGAAGAAGGGACTGTGCAATCTGAAATAAAGATTTCGAGAACAACTAAGAAGTTACTTCCTAGTGATGATTCAGCTATTGTTTCTGTTCAAGAGGTATGTTAACATCAACTTTTCTATCTAAATATTCAGACAATACTTAACATGTCTATTGAAACAGGCAATGCTTTACTTCTGGCTATGAGACAGACACCCTTTCGTCTGGATTTGATGGCATTAGAGCAAGTAAGATTTCTACAAATAGAAAGAACATCTTAAAGTGTGTCATAAACTATGAAGAAATAGTTCAATAAGGTTAAGTTAAAGTGTGTAATTAATATTCTATTTGAATTTGTTTTGTTTGATTAAACTAAGATCCACACTGTAAAGTTTGAGTGAGCCTCTGAGAAACAATCTTCTTTTTATTTTTTTCTAAACCTTTAATGGTTTCTCAAAGAAGAAATAAGAGAAGCATGAAAGTGAAAGTTACCAACCTTAAGAGTTTTGTGGATGCTTTGTCATTTTTGCACCAAAGAAAGTCTGAAACCTTCACAACATCAAGAGTTTGAAATTTTATTGTGTGCTGTTTGATCATCTGTGTGAAATAACATTCCTCTATGTATGATCAAACGATTGCTTGATTTTTGCTGCAGAAGTCAAAAAGATTGTTTTTACTGAGTTGGTTTGTTTTTGGCCTCATCACTTGTTTCTAAGATGGCAGAAAGAGACACACTTGATGGCTTGTTGACCTTTGTTTGGTGTTGATGTCAGCCATAAGTCATACTTAATTTAAAAATAATTAGGACTAATGATCAAGAGAGTGGAGAGATTAAGCACATTGACATCAGTTTCCACTTGCAATATAAATCTCTGTTACAGTTTTTTGTATATATTTTATCCAAAGTTAGGCAAAAAAATGGCATATTGATAAGATCATGAGAAGCTTCATTGCTACATACATAAGCTATGATTGTGATTACTGAAAAAGACCCACCAAAATTTTAGTTTAAAACAATGAATGTGAAACAGAAGATTTGGTTGGCTAATTCTTGATCTGAAGAACTGGGTTTAGAGATCTTATCGTAGACTTTAAACACACAATCTCACCTTTTGTTTTTGTCAATTAAACTCACAAAAAAAAAGAATGAATAGAATCATCAAAACTTTCTGACACATTTATTCAGAAAACCATCATGAACTGGCTTCTCCTTGTGTTTCTTGATGAGGTTGAAAATGCAGAAGAGAAGGAAAAGCAAAGAGATACTCTTTAAGCCGTCCCATCTCATGCGAGACATCGAGCATGTTAGGCCTAGTTGAAGGAGTATACTGAGTACAAATCAATCCCAATTCAATCATTTCCAATATGACTTCTCTCCATATCTTCTCACACTTCTCTGGTTTCCCCTGCGGTTTCCATCTGATCAACGCTTTTTCGATGATTTCCTCTAGAGAATTCGGATAATGTGACTTCATAAACTCATGTAAACTTGATCCTTCATTGACTAGAACATCCGTTGGTCTTCTTCCGCTCACAATCTCTAGCAGAAGAACCCCAAAACTGTACACATCTCCATGGATTGATGCGCGTTTCCCCATCGCGTATTCTGATGAATAAACATGTTTTAGAGACTATGAGACTAGTTAGTGATGTTGTTTAAGAATGTGTACCTGGCGCAATGTAACCTACTGATCCGCATAACAATCCGTCTGTTGATCCAAATGACACTGAATCATCTGTAGAAACCGTATCTTGGATGCCTTGAAGCAATCTTGAAATCCCGAAATCTGTAACCAGAGCGGTCATTTCATCATCAAGAAGGATATTGCTCGGTTTGAGATCACAGTGAACGACTTTGACTGGTGAATAGTGATGCAAGTAAGCTATTGCTTCAGCTACATCGTTGCATATACTCACCAGCTGAATCAAATCCAAACTCTTACTTGAGTACTCTTCAGGGTATAAGTGACTCTCCAAGCTTCCATTTGGCATCAATGGCAGAACAAGAGCATTGAAACCTGGTTTGCTACATGTTGTGATGATCCTGATCAAGTTCCTATGTCTTGTCCTCTTCAAGATCTGACATTCTCTTTTGAAACTCCCTGAGAATTCCACTGCGGTCTTTGGATCGAGTACTTTAACCGCTATCTTCGTGTTGTTCCTGAGAATTCCCTTGTAAACATTACCAAACCTCCCTGAACCAACTAGGCTAGAAGAACTGAAACCTCCCGTTGCTTCGATGAGCTGCTCATATGATATTCTTGGGTATTTCGGGTCTTTTCGGTTATGTATTTCCTCATCATCCACCTCTTCTTCGTCGTACACCGTTAGATTCTTTCCAAACCTTGATCTTTGGACCAAAGGGTACCCAAAAAAACACAGAACAGGAGTTGCAATCAATGACAAAAGAACTGGTAGAAGAACGACAGGGTACTTGTGTTTTTTCTTGCAGGCTTGCATCCCTCTTACAGAGCCACACAAGAGAGAATCTCCTAGAAAAGACTCCAAAGTCAGATTAGAGAATGATCCCTTGTTAGATACATTTCCGGAGAACAAGTTGAAGGAGAAATTCAAGTGCTTGAGAGTCGAAGACTGCTGAAAAGAAGGCGGTATAGCTCCGGTTAGTCTGTTTAAAGACACATCTAGCTCTTTCAGATATGGCAATTGTCCTAATGAAGCAGGAAGAGGACCGAAGAAACAGTTTCTTGAAAGATTCAGATGCTCCAATGCTATGCAGCTTCCGAGCTGAGGCGGAATCTTCCCTGAGAGTTGGTTGGAAGACAGATCAATGGACAGAACCATATCCATTTTGCTTAGCTCCAACGGCATTTCCCCGCTTAATTTGTTGCTAGAGAGGTTAAGATACAGCTTAAGGTTCCGGAGATTGGAGACAACTTCAACAGGAATCTTCCCAGAGAGGTTGTTGTGAGAGAGATCAAGAATCTCAAGATTGATGCATTTTCCGAGGCTTTGAGGGACCGTACCAGAGAGATGGTTTCCGCACAGAAAAAGTCTTCTCAGCTGAGAAAGTTTAGCAAAACTATCCGGGATTGAACCAGAGAGCTTGTTTCTAGACAAATCAAGAAGACCTAGATGAGGAATATCTCCAAGTTCCATGGGGATTTCACCGGTTAAGAGGTTATTCGAGAGGTAAATCCTTTCGAGCTTGCTTAGCTTACAGAGCTCGCTCGGGATTGGGCCCGTCAAGAGGTTACTTGAGAGGTTTAGAAGAGTTAGGTTCAAAAGGTTTGATATTTCTGGAGGTATTGAGCCATGGATACGGTTTTGATCAAGATGAATCTGCACAAGATTAACAGAGAGGTGCCTTATGGAAGAAGTTATCTCTCCTCCGATGCTGTTTCCTGCTAACTCGAGCTCTTGTAGGTCAGAGGAATTGGAGAGAGAGGCGAAAAAGGGTTCAAGGTTGGTGTTATTATTGTGACTAACGAAATGGTTATAAGAAAGGTAAAGAAACTGAAGCTGTGGCATCGTGCTTATGACTTGAGAAGGTAATTCTCCGGTTAACAGATTTGACTCCAAATCGATCCACTTGAGATTTGTAGAGTTTGAAAGCGACGGCGGAACATTCCCGACAAGCTTGTTAGACCAGAGGAGAAGAAACCGAAGTTCTTTGAGGTGACAATGGTTCTTCAAAGGAATTTCTCCGGTTAGCGAATTGTTAGAGAGGTCTATGTATTGGAGAGATGAAGATGAACCGTTGCAGAAGAGCTGATCGGGGATTTGACCTGTTAACCGGTTGGTTCCAAGATCGAGATAAACAAGACGGTTAAGCGAACCAAGCTCTCGTGGAATGTTTCCTTGTAAGAGATTCTCAGAAAGGCTTAGCTGCTTCAGAGTCTTATGCAATGAGCCTATCTCAGATGGGATTTGTCCTGTGAAGTAGTTTCTTGAGAGATCAAGAATGGTTAAACCGGTTAGATTTGCGATTGAAGGTGAGATTTCGCCGCTTAGACCTCGACCGCTAATGTCGAGCTCAATTACACGAGTGCTCTCGTTGTTACACTTCACACCAGACCAGTTACAAACATCAACAGAAGAAGAAGAAGAAGAAATCCAAGTGCTTAGAGAGCTATGAGGATCTGAAACAATGGATGATTTGAAAGAAAGCAAAGAGATTTGATCACTTTTTATTAACTCATCCTTCTCTTTTGAAGCAAGAACAGTCATAACAACGATCAAGAAAGAGAAAAACAACAAAGAAGAATCCATATTTTGGTTGTATGTATGTGTGTTTAATTGAGACAACAAATGCATCAAAAATGGTGTTTGACTGTACAATATAATATACAATCGTAGAGAGACAGTATCTCTTTGACAATCAGATGTTTGTGCCTAACTAGCGTTTGAAGAAAATGAAACGTTTATATTAACGTTTTGGCGCCTGTGATGTTTGACTTAATAAGTTAACCAATGAAGTATTAACACGTGTGTATTTGACATTGCCACGTCATTATTCGTTTATATACGTGTTTTGGGATGATTTTGATAAAACTATTTGGGTGTGATAATTGGAAAAGAAAGAAAGGCCTAACTCCATTATGTCTCTTTTAAAAAGTTCTTTAATTGTTTTTTTTTATTTGACTAGATTAGATTATAGACAAAATAATCACGTTTGTGGGATTGAATTTTAAGAGTTAGATTTCAGATTAGTGGCTGATATAAATATTAAGCAAATATCATAACAAATCTACAGGGGTGGTGTATCCTCAAGAACGTCCGATGTGGCATCCACGTGGTATAATTGCTTCACTCGTACAACATGATGGTAATTGTAGCAAATAAATAAACATTATGGGGATATATGAAGATGGAATATATTTGTTTATAATCTGGTAATTAAGCACTCAAGTTTAGGAAGATCATATCAGAATAAATAATAAACGTAGCCCACCACACATAATACAACTACATTCTTGTTTTTATCTAAGAGTTACTTCAAAAATAAAAATATAATTAGATTTATACCCACATCTTGTGTGGGGAAAAATATTCACATATTATATAATTAATTATTTATTTAATAAATATAAATGAGATATATATATATAATTTATTTTTATTTAAAATATTTTTTAAAAATTAATATTAATTATACAAATAAAATATACAAAAAATCAGATTATACAAATAAATTAAATTATCAATATCTTGGAAAGATAATATTATTAAATAGGTAAAAATTGTAGATGTGATAAATATTGAATTATTCTAAAATTTGGTTTTATCTTTTGTTTGACTAATTTTTTAAAAAATTAATATTTTATTTTATGTTATGTTTGTTTTTTATGTTAAAATATTAGGTATTTATATTTACTATAGTAATAAATATTGGTCTAATGTCATTTTCGTAAATCCCTAATATATTATTTGAGAATCTTTTTAACAAAGTAACCTTACGTGTTAATAACAAAAATGTCATGCTGACGTGTCAACACCACAGCGAGTTTCAGCTTAAATATATAAAAAGGTCTAAGTTACTAGAATAATTACAATATATGTCACTGATATTAATTTGGTTAGAGAATCAATATATTTTATTCAACTAACCAAAAAATAGTATTTTATTTGCAAAAAGAATAATTTTTATTTCTTTAAACTTTTAATACGTTAATTTATAAATAATTTTAAACAAATATAAATAGATTTAAGTTATTACCTAATCCCTAATATATTATTTGAGAAACAATTTAAGAAAATACTCTACTCTCACGTGTTATTAACAGAAATACCATGTTTACGTTTCATCATTACAGTAAATTTCAAATAAATATATAAATAGGCTTAAGTTATTTGAATAATTACATATATGTCATTGTTATTAATTTGGTTAGAATATTAATATATTTTATTAAACTAACCAAAAATACTATTAAATTCATAAAAATAATTTTTTTTTCTAAATGTATATATACAAAAAATAATGTTAAAAGTAATTTTAAATAAAATTTAAAATTATATAAATATTTAATTTATATTTACTAATAAAATATAATTTACGAATATTTTTCCTCACGTATGACGTGGGTATAAATCTAGTACTCTAGTAAATTATGTCTTAAATAATATCTGCTTTAAAAAACTCTCATGGTGTGACAGGTCATCATAGCATACTTGTAAATCACACGTAAATGTAAGATTTTTCTGCTAAAATGTTTTAATATATTAGGAAATTTGTTACAACTCTAGTGGCAAGGTGAAATTAATTAGGAATCTGATTAGTAAATATTTTAAAATTTCTTTAATTATGAATCTCTTGATTGATGGAGATGAAGAAAAGTGAAAGTATCTTTGGTCAGAGAGTTAATGTGTTTCTTGCACAAAAAGTAACTTCTACAAAATACAACAAATCAAATTCACCCATATTGAATCACATTAGCTCTATATTCTAAATCCAAATCGTCGAAGAAAACAATGAGAAACATAATCAAAGAATTTATGCCACTTGGTAATTCAAGAAGAGGCAGCAATAGAGAATCATGTTTATATAATGATTTTGATAAAAGATGAAGTATTGTAGCTAACACAAATGAAAACAGAGGTTTCTCTTGAGGATATAACATTTGATGAGAGTCAAAATCCCCTAAAAATTGATCGCACCTTAACGAGTTCTCTACATTCCAGTGAATGCTTTTTTCCCTATAGCAGAACTCCCAGCTGGAATGACCTTTAGCACGTTGAACCTCACTGTCTTTGACAACGGTCTGAAACGTGTAACATTAGGACATATAGATAGATAAATAATCACAGAGATTCTAATGAACTCAAGGTAAGGCGTTAATATCCTCACCTGCATTGCCCAATGATCACGTGATCACCTTCTTTGACACGGAAACATGGTGAGACGTGAGCAGGGATGTTTGAATGCCTTTTCTCATACCTATATGTTGGAGTTTAAAGACTAAACAATAGATGGGAAGTGGTAACACTAGTGGTAGCAAAAGGAATTCAAAAACACAAAGTAAAGAACAATTATTCACCTCTGATACTTCTTAACAAAATGAAGATAGTTCCTTCGGACAATGATTGTTCTTTGCATTTTCGCAGAATGACAAGTGCCTGCTAGGATTCGGCCTCTAATAGAAACCGTACCAGTAAATGGACATTTCTTGTCTATGTAAGCACCTGCAAAGATTTATAAACATGTAAACAACTAAAAAACCCAAGAAAACTTGGTCGATGTGACCTACTCGCCAAAGCTTAGATCACATAATAGAAATACAAAAAACGCATTACTGGAAAAGCATTAGTTGTTTCAATTTCAGAGACAAATTGTCAAAAAGATGAGACTTTATTCGAAATTGGGGAATACTAAACAACAAACCTTTTAGGGTCAATAACACACTCCAAAAGAGAAAACATAAGCTTCAACACATGGTATAACATGACAATGTAATAGCGGAAATATGTACCTTCAATAGCTTCTCTAGGAGTCTTGAAACCAAGACCAATGTTCTTCCAGAAACGATTACCTCCCTTTCCAGGCCTCTTGCCTTTACCAGATTTCTTTGAGCTGAGAAAACATAATGATGAATCGCATAAGAAATGATATTCTAAAACTGTAGGAACAGGAGAGTTTCGTTAAAAATATATATTACCATAAGAAGACCTTTGGTTGTTTAAGAAAAGCCTTTTCCGTCTGCAACAGGTGAATACACAATACAACATTATCGGAGCTCAGAAGAAGTTAAAAAACGAAAATATATAATCGAAATCGCAGAGATCGAACAAGTTCTTAAACTTTATGCCCAACAATGATAGAAAGTAGAGAGAGAACAGAAACCTGCTCCGCCATTGTTGAGGTCGATTCAAGCCTCGAACCTATCTGCTGGTGGAAGAAGGGGAAGAAACCCTAATAAGTGGCTTAGAGAAGGAATCTGTAATTATAATAAATGGGCTGGACCCATTTTATTTTAGCCCATAAAAATCAAGAAGGCTATCTATGGGCTTAATGAGAAAATGGTGAATTAGACGAATAATTACGATTTAAAATGCTATTGACCAATTTATACCACAGCTATAACTAGGTCTGGGTTTTCGGTTTTTTCGAGTCAAACGGGTCAGTTTATTTGATTTTTGGTTATTTCAGTTTACAAAAAAATTGACCGAAAAAAATATATAAAAAATTGGTTCGGTTTTTAATATAAAAATTGTTTTGAATTAAACTGAATTATAATTTGATTTCAGTTTAATTGTTTAAAATTTAGGTTTAATCAGTTTATTGTTTAGTATTTTGATTCAATTTTTTTTTTGTTTAATTCGATTTAGTTCGGTTTATTCGGATTTTGGTAAGCATTGTTACAAAAACCATCAGTTTGAGATTCTCCTACCCTACACTATCATCAAGGTTTAATGATTTTCATGCTCAAAGAACGCAATAGATTTCTGTTTGGAACTAGGTTGATCCTTTAGAACACAGCCAACGGAAAATATAAGGAGTAAACAACTGTTAAAAGTAGAAGCAAAAACATAGCACCGATAAATATGTACATAGCGTTACACCATGAGAGGGCATTGTATCCTCCAAATTCAAATTGAGAATCAATGAGAGAAGATATGAGGTATATCATGAAGATACCAATTCTCCACAAAACTTAAGATATGGAAAATAGTGTTGGAATTCGGTTTTACGAAAGTGGCTGTCGATCACTTTTCGGTGAATTTTTTAACGAAAACGTTAAAACCGAAGTTCGTTTGAATGAGAAATGAGTATCTAAAGTGAGTTGATTGATAAACATAAAATGAACAAATGTAATTTTTCTCACATTAGAAATTAGAGGTGAAATCTCTCTTGTATATCGAGCGAAAAATCAATAACAAAACTCAAAAATTTGGATACACTTTGGTATATTAGTGCAAGGAGATAACCGAACTCGAGTTTCGAGTTTTTGAAATTTAGCAAATGAACTAATGGTCGGTACAATTTTTATTGTGGTTTGGTTCAAACCTCATTTGTTATTTGTTGACTAAATCAAATTCAACATCTCCTTTATTGAGTTAAGTTACAACTTACAACCAAATTAATTTGGTTTATTGTTTTGTAACATAAAAGTCATAATGATTTTTATTGGAGAATCAATTTTTATTAAAAATGAAGTAACATTTTTATAAACTTATATGGTTAATCATTAAGAAAATAATGAAGTATGAAAAAAATGAAAATGAGAAAAAAGAAAAAGAGAAAAAAAACCTTGCTTTTCTCATTTTAAAATTGTAACAAATACACATACAAATTCCTCATATGTTGAATTCCAGAGTGCGACATAAAAAATATTCGTTAGATTCTACTCTTGGGTTATGCAAGAAAAACTAGTTGCAGTTGTATCGTGGAATTCGGAACGCCATGCAACCGTCACACTACATGGTGTTTTTAGAATTAAGAAAAGATTGTCTCGGCTCTATAAATCCAATCTTTCCAAAATCTTATACCGATATTTTTACATTTTATTATATGTAATTTTATTCATAATTATCAGTCGGCTACATTGTAGAAATCGCTTTCTTACAAATACCTTAAGCTTTAGTATCTCTTTGCTCAATGCATCTTTAAGATCATCTGTTTCCTAAAATTTGTCAAAATGATAGCAGTGACAGAAAGATTACAGGTACTCAAGATCTCGTTAAGGCATTCACTAAGAGATAAGTAGCATTGCTTCCAGAAGCTAACACCATACCTCTTGTGGCCAACCATCAACTACAAACACATCCAGAGAGAAACCATCTGAAGTAAAAAAAAAGCATAAACCTTTTGAATACTCTCACCAAGCAAGGAAGTAAAACATGATTTATACGAAAGATATGAGAAAAAAACCCTATAAACCTTTGTCGGAAAAGTCGTGATGGGAAATTCACCATAGAGGAAGTTGGATAAGAAGAAGTCAGAGTCGGAGAAGAAATCACAGCCGGAAAAGAAATCGCATCCGGAGAAGAAATCGCAGCTACATAAAAAGAAATCGGGATGAAAACCGGGGAGAAGAAATCCGCTGCTCCAAAAGAGAAAGAGGAAAAGTGAGATGTCGACTACGTTTTTTTAGTTTATAAAGAGTTGTGTTTTTGGTTTAAGAAAACCGATCGGTTTGGTATTCCTGAACCGAATCCAAATGTAAACCGAATAAAATTAATTATTTAACCGATCTATTTAGTGATTATAATTAATTAAAACCAAAAACCGAAAATTTTGGTTCAGTCGGTTCGATTTTTTTGATTTTTACCGAAAACCCAAGCCTAGCTATAACAATTGAAATAATTTGTGTTTGTGGGACTTCTCTAACTATTTATTTTGGAAATGATTTAATTATCTATTAATAAATAATTTAATTTATGTTGTTATTAGGTATTTAAATATTTTAAAATATATAATATATTATTAATTATATATTATTATGTGATTGACTTCAAAAAATATTTATATAATTAAAATCATTGATCTCATAAAAAATATATTAATTTTCTAATCAAATTAATAGTAATGGGATATATTGTACTTATTCTAATAACTTCAGTTTATTTATATATTTATTTAAAATTGTTTATAAATTATTATATATGTAAAATAAAAAATAAAATAATTATTTTTCATGAATTTAATAACTTTTTTGTTATTTTAATAAAATTAATAGAAATGACATACATTGTAATTATTATAGTAAACTAAACTCATTTTTATATTTATTTTAAACTCATTGTGATAATTACACGTCATCATTCTATTTTTGTTAATAACACGTTAGAATAAAGATTTTTTTTAAATATTTGTCAAATAATATATATTAGATATATCATCAAAAAAAATTATAGAACAATTGTATAAAATAACACTATTTTAAGTTTTTATTTAAAATGAAACACTCATTATTTATATTTTAAAAATAGTATAAATTTAATATTAAAATAATTAAAAACCTCTATATAGTGGAAAAAATTAAACCATAAATTAAAAAAATGAATGTAAACATTATATTTTAATTTTATATATAATTTATTTAAAATAAATAATTATTTTACATAATATTTTGTGATATTTTTAGAATTTTATTTTTAATATGGTAAATTTAAAAAATAAACTTAAAAATGTGATATTTTATAATAATACTCAAGAAAATTAAAAATATATAATTATAGAAAAATTTCGAAACTCTAGTTTCAAATAAATTAGTTAATAATAATGTTTCAAACAAAAATGGTATTAGGAAATCGGCATCACACACCTTTTTACAAGGATCAAACACAAAGCTTCTCCAAATCCTTTGTGTTGGGGTCTTTGAGGTTTTAACACTTTTATACAAGATCAAAAATTCTCTTGGTTACCCAGAGAGATAATTTGATTTACAGCTACTTGTTGAAGATTCCTAAGACTTGTCACATTTTGAATAAGTTCTGTGGTGGTCTCGTTTCCACTATCTATACATTATGCACATCACCGTCTTCTTCTGAAATGTCGAACAAGAACTTTGGTAACGATGTGATCCGAGGAAGATGTACCAACAAATCACTGAATGAGTCTTTCCTTGACATGCCCTGTGGCTTGCTGCTTGAAGCACGATCAAGAACACTATTGCCTTCAACTTTGCGTTTGTTGTTATCCAGCCCAGTCTTCTCTTTCCCATCGTTGGAGTTTGCACCGGATTGCAAGAGGTTGCAGAAAGAATTCACCTTTGACATGACAGATTTCTCATCTGATGTGTCGGGTTGGGTGTCACTTAGCAGCAATTGTTTCATTTCCTCAAATTCAGGGTTATCACCAGAAGCTTGATCTGACAAAAGTGCGAGGAAATCATTCATCGAGATAGATTGGCGTAGTCCTGGAACTTGTATCTGACTCCAATCTGTTGTATTTCTTGAATCAAAGGAAGCACCAACTCCTTCGATTGCACGAGCATCCATCACTAAGTAAGAAATAAAGAATGTGAAAATAAACGATAATTACTTATGAGCACGGGATAAGGGCAATAAATAGTTGTACAAACACACAACCTGAGCTAGGCGACAACACTTCATTAGACAGAGACATATGTTCTGATGATGACTGAGCCACAAGAGGAGATGCGGTATTCTGAGATCCAGACGCTGAAGGATCCTCAAACATAGATTGTCGTGCATCAAAGAAGAGTGAGTCCAAATTTATCTCTGGCTGTCGGCTTAGAGAGAACAGGCGATGATCACATTGGACAAGCTTCTCGACATGTTTGTTCAATATCCCTGGGGAACATTGAAGAAAATGTTCCCTACAATATCACAAACACACAGAAAACATTTTCAGCTAAAGTCATAACACGTATAAGTTATTCAATCACACTCACATTTTCAGTTACGTTGAGAATTGATCTCTCGATACCTGTTCATGCTTGCTTGACCATTAGTAAAATCTGATGTTGCCTGCCACAAGGTATGTTTTCTAGGCTGTGGATTAGTTTCTTTGAAAAATAATGGTCGTCTTGCCAGCTGAAACAGACATGATAATAATATAAATCAAAACCTTGGTACATTAGGGTCTTAGCAAACAAGAATGAGCGGATGATATGATTGATCGCGAGAATGCAATTTATACCGCGATAGTCAGGGTCCCAGGTTCATCTTCTGGAAAATTTGCCTTCAAAGCCATAATATCTGACCATTGAATCTCGATTTTGCTCTTAAGACCTTGTTCCAACACTTCCCATACAAGTTTGTGTTTTGCAAAGTAACATTTCGCAACCAAATCACCTTCATACCTCGATTTATACTAACAAAATAAAACCCAAGTCAAACTTAGATTCTAAACACACCGTGAAACCTAAAAACTCGGAGAACGAACACGCAAAAAAAATAATCCAAAACTCACCTCCCATTGCCCAATCCTCAGAATCGAAGCAGGAAAATTTGAAGCTTTCAGCTTCTCAGCGGTTCCTCCAAGTGAAGAAGCATTACCTATACTTTCTTTCTTAACACCAGAACCAACTGCAACACTTTGAGAAAGTCTCATCTGAATCAGCTCTTGCAAAGATGGGCTCTTTTTTAATCTCAGTCCCAAAGGACTTGGCTCATCAAGTAAGTTAAATTTGGTCGGTGGCATAACACTGACGCTTGTTCCATTGCTCCCTAGCTGATTCGTTTCAAATCGTAGAAAAATCAAAAACATAATTCAAACTCCAATATAAGATTCCAATGATATCGTACGACAAACCCAAACGCGATAATTTCAAATCAAAATTTGATCGTAAGGAGACAATATGGTCAAATTAATAAAATGTAATTCAGCTGCTTAGGAACGACGCAAAGGAACAAATTTAGTATCGAAACCAGATAAGAAACAAACCCTAGATCGCTTGTTGAGAGAACCGTGTTCTTCTTCGAGAAAATCCTCGACGATCTCCAACTTCACCGGAAACTTCGACGCCGGTTCAGAATCCGGTTTAAGATTCCTCGAATTAATCATTTCCACCATCCAAAAAGCAACGAAGACCCAATTCACAAATTCGATTAAAAACACGTAAGTGAAAGAGAAATCAATAAACCCTGGAAATTTAAAGAAGAGTTTAAAACGAATTTGAGATGATTCTGGCGATTGTAGAGACACGCGCTCTCTCTTCGTCTTTTACTGGATACTTAAAAAAGAAAAATTGAGTTTCTAGAAAATCCCAAAATTGGCCCATCGTCTTTGTCTTTACATAGGAGGCTATTTTTGTCATTTCCATATTATTCTTTTTTTTTAATACTTGGGTGATTGGTTGGCGGACACGCGGGTACGTTATGGATATACCGAAGGTGGGTCCCGCATTTTGCTTTTAAATGACGGCTATAGATAGAGAATTTGCCACGTGTCAATGTGATTTGGAAGTAGGCTTTCTTATCTAAATGGTCTTCTCTTTTTCTCTTGTTCTGTTTTTTTTTTTGTCGTCACGTGTGGTTACCAAACCTCCAATAATTGATTTGTTTATCAACAATTTTTGGGGGGTTAATTTGTTTAATTGCTAAATGGAGAATCGAAATTTGGAAAAACAGGTTGATATAACTATAAATAAGTAGTATAATTTTTCATATGTGACTTATACAAATATAGCCAAAGGTAAATAAGTAAAAATTATATTAAACATCTTATACTTTTTATTTGTTCTCTTCAAAAAATTATCAGTAATTTTTAAAAAAATAGCAAAAGCTATTTTTACCCAATCTTTAATAATTTTAAAATAAGTATCGAATATCTTAAAATATCTAATTTTATAATTAGTTTATTAATGTGTGCACACATCACCTTTGGTTTAAATAAGTTTTATTGGTCTTTCATTAGTAGAATAATAGAAGATTTTAAATCAGTCATAGTTTTGAAATAACAATTAAGTCCAGTCATAATTCACTATGCTTTAGTAGTTTAAAGTATTCTATTAAAACAATGTGTGGCCGGATTTACAATTTATTAATTAGATTTAACATATTTAAAGATTGGGTTTCTTCAATTCAATAACATTGATACATTAGTGTAAACATTACACTTCACATTTGTTTGCAGGAAAATAAGGGAATAATAAAGGATTAGCTCAAAATTAGGAAAATGACAAAAAAGAATTTTTTTTGGCCATTGGTTCACAAGACCCGATCCAATAGGGTTTAAACATATTTAAAAATTAGAGTTTGTATGATTTAACACACTTATAAAACGGTAGATGTAGTCGAAATTCACATCTTTAGAATAAACGTAGAGGTGGTACAACCAATATACCACTTATTCTTCCCAAATGACAAACTTTTATAAAAACTAAATTTGCTATACCATTTTGATTCAGTTGGAGGGATATACTGCTCAAATGATGTTCTTAGAAAATATTGCCTCAAGACTTTTAGTATAACTATAATCATTAGCTATTATATGTAGTTTTATTTTAAGTTTTTAATATATTAATTGATAAATATTTTAAAAAATAATTTTATTCCAATGTGTTATTTACAATTAAGGATATTTTAGTCTTTTTATTTGTTAAAATACTATTTGTGTGAGTTTTTAAATTGAGTGCTATTATTGGCACTAAAAATTTATTTAGTGCTAATCTATGGTATATCTTTATTTACAATATCACCATCACCAAAATAAGTTTAAAATAAATATATAAATATATTTAACTTACTAAAATAATTACGATATATATCACTCATATTAACTTGGTTGGAGAATCAATGTATTTTATTAAACTAATCAAATAATAATTATTTTTATTTTCTTAAGTTACACATACGAAATATTATAAATAATTAATAACCAATCGAATCAAAAATTAATATTTATAATTAGTTATATCATATTTTTTATGTTTAGTCATTATATTTTTTCTATCATTTTTGTATGATTATTTAAAAAGAAAAATAAGATCACCAATCATTTATGTAAAAATATATTTGTTTAATTAGCATATGTTATAAAATTGTTATTTTAAAACATGAGTATTTGTTATTTAAGCAAGAAAAAATTATCGTTTCTAATATTTTATGAGTGAAATATATTTTTTACATAGAAATATTAATTATTCAAATAAAATAAAACTATTCAATAATCAATATTTTTAATAGATATAATCGAATTTTAAATCACAACTTTTATAACTAAAATTATATTATATTTATGTAAAAAAATATTTTATCTCGTATATGATGCAAGTATAAAACTAGTTTGGATTATTTGACGGAAATAATTGTGTACCACATGATGTATGAAAAAATCCACGGTATCATAACACAATATTTTTAATGTCAAAACTATGATTTCATGTCATGGTCTCATATCATATTAGACTATTTATTATATATATATATAAAATAATATATATATATCTGTAAATATTATATATATGTAAAATAATATATGTATATATATATCTATATATCTGTAAAATAATAAATTATTATGCAATAATTCAAATTAATGTATTTATATGCGTGACTGAAAATATTTTTTTTTAGTTTTGACCGTTAACAATATAATTATGTTATATTTAATTATTTTTGATAATATACAAACATAAAAGTTTATATATGATTATATATTAAAAATATAAAATAACTGTTTACGAATTATATATTTTTGTAACATATTAAAATATTTTAAATAATGAGATACATGTAAATTATATATACAACGCAATAGTTCAAATATTGAAGATTTGAAAACTTTATATATATAACAAATAATTGTTTTCTCTTTCGATATATATATATAATAAGAATACGTAGATTTGTTTCTCTTTTAATTGCAAAGCAATTTTCAGTGAAGAGGTTTATCTAATAACCCAAAAATATAGTCAGTTTAGGGATCATATCATATTAAAAAAAAAAAGAACAGTAATTTAAACACACTAGATTTGTCATTTACCTAATTTCGGTTGAATTCTTCTATCCACAAAATTTTTCCTTGTTTTTTCTTATCCCTTAAAGAACTCTTAATGCTTTTGACAAAAAAAAAATGGATGGCGTGAGACTTGAGTGTTGAAAGAGTTGAAAATGAAACTGACCAAGTTCCTTGCCGAGACAAGAAAACGAAGAGGAGGAAGAAGACACAATGCAAAATAAAATCAACTCAGAGACCAAATCATCACAAAATTATCACAACATAGATTACAAAATGAGAAATGCAGGTAAGAAAAGGATCAGGCAGGCAAGCTCTGCCTAAGTCGCCTTTCGATTGACTTTTAGGTAGGGCAGGGCGCCAATCACATTGTCATAATCACTCCGGCTTACTTCATGCTGCATTACAGAAGACGGAACCAAAAGTTAGACATGTAAGAGAGGAAGAAGGAAAAGAACAAAGCAGTGAAGTTGCTGATAAACAAAGCCAAAATATGCAACAACTTCAACTTCTAATCATGAGATTGATGCCAGAAGTTTGTCGTTTCTATTTAATTCTACTGGTTGAAGATACTAGAGTTATCCCTAAATCACATTTCTAATGGAAATCAATGCAGTGAACCTTAAAGTCGTGGTTTACATATCGCATACCAGTAGCCAAAAATCAGCACTTTTAGGAGATTCAGCAAGAGGTGCAAGAAGTCCAATCCAATGCAAAATGAAAGACACAGTTTGAAGTAAAAAAGTGTGTTTCTAAAAACGAATGTATGCATCACTATGAAGACATTAGCAGCAAAGTCTCTGCCTTCAAAACTAGCTTTCACAATATAAATTTTTAACAACTGTTATATCATCATTCTTTGCTAAGAGCTGGATCGTTTCCTACTGATTCACACCTCAGGCTGAAACATTTAACGAAAGCCACTCGCAGCTAACCACTAAAGCTTAATAGAGATGAACCATTATACACACATAGAACTATTTATTATATACCTTTCAAGACATAAAGATTTAACAAAAAGAAAAAAAGATTGTGGTATGCAAACAGAAACAAGAAAAGAAGCATTAAATCCTTGTTAAATGAAAACCAACCATTTTCGATAGACGCAGTTTCCTCTTGTTGTTCTTCTTAGCTAGCAAGTGCTGCTTCCCGGATCTCCTCCTCACTATCTTCCCCCTACCTGTTACCCTGAACCGCTTCGCTGAGGCCTATCAATAAATACATTATGTATTTTCATATAACAAATAGTAACAACAATCAAGAAAAGTGAACTGGTCTGTATCCAACACGAAGTTTCACAGTTTCAGAAAACCAAAATTTTATCACATATACTCTAAGAGTCTATCACTATGAGACCGATAGTTTACAATCATAGTTCTTGATAGTTACATGGAGGTTATAAACATGAAGCTAATCGCAGCGCAAAATGAGAAAATGTAAAATAATTCTTAACCCATAAAAGACACAAGAATAAACAGTCAACCGAAGCAAAATCTAAACTTTCAAAGCTATTAAACAATCATTGGTTCCAATTTCCGCCATTAATGTCTCCATATCTTTGTAATCCTCTTCAATTTCAGCTCAAGCAAATTACACCAGGAAAATTTTTTCTCAGATTCTTCCTCGCCTTCTCTTCTAATTCGCCCTCAAAAATAAGAAATACAGAGGGAGAGAGAGGAAAAGACCTTGTGGGTCTTCATCTTGTAGCCCTTATGAGCAAAGACGGTAAGAGATTGTAGCCTTTGAGAATTCTGAGAAACAACAGTACAAATCTTCTGAGGAAAAACCGCACGAAGCCCAGAAATGCAGTGAGTTGAGCCAAGACTCGACGAGTTACCCGCCTTGTAGAATCGAGCGAATTGAACGGAACCGAGAGGGGAAACTTTCGGAGAAGTGCGTAAAGGAGATAACCTAAAGTTAACGGAAGCCATGGAGAGACAAGCCATTAGGGGAAATTTTTGTTAACTCACTCTGATTGCAAGGGGGAGAAAGAGATGAAGAAGATAAGCTTTTTGCCTTTGTTCAGGAGAGAGTGATGAACGGATGATAGGAAATGCGGATTATCGTCGATTTCATGCTCGGTTTTTTTCTGGTTTAGACGGTTACGAGAATTCTATTAAATTTAAAAATTAAAAATAACTAAAAATAATTTAATTAAATTAAATAATTAAAATAATAAAAAATAATTAAAATAATCAAAATAATAAAAAATAATCAAAAATTTTTTAAAATTTTTTAAAAATAATCAAAAAATAATTGAAAATAATTCGTTAACCAAAAATAATCAAAATAATCAAAAATAATTTAATTAACCAAAATAATCAAAATAACCAAACAATAACCAAAAAATAATTAAAAATAATCGAAAAATAACTGAAAATAACTAAAAAATACTGAAAATAATCGAAATATTTTAAATATTTTCAGATAACCAAAATAATTTAGTTTTTTCAAATATTTCGGTTAGTAAATAATAACTATAATTTTCTAAAATAATATTCATTTGGTTAATTTTTTATAATTGAATACTAACTAAAATATTTTTCGATGCGGTTTCGGTTTGGATTATTTGTTCAAACCTATGCTATTTCATGGATCCTCGTCTCTCATTTCCCTACTTATTCTTCCTATTCAAGTGCCATTTCCCTTCTACATTCCACGAAGACGAAGACTTCCTCGTTTCATTCCTAACATCGATTTATCAGACTTTATCGACCATTAAAAGCTCACTTTTGTGAGAAGAACATTGAAGAAGTACCGAGCCTCCAATCGCTTTCATGCCTAGGCTGGAATATAGAACGTCGAAGGACGTGTCAGAGGGACGGACCTGGTAAGGACCCGTTTGATGAGTCGTTTCCTTAACAATGGTCACATGAATCACATCACACAACCTATTAGCTATCACACACTCTCTTGCCGTTATCTTCAATGTTAACATATCCAATGTGAAAATGTTCAATGTTTCCAAAATACATTTTAATAAAACTATAGATGATACTTTTTTTAAAAAAAATGTGGTATTTAGGATGTTTTAAAAAAACAATAGAAATATTCCAATGTTAAATAGATTGATTGTAACGAGAAATGAGAAAGCAGCCATAAGATCACTTCAATTTCTTGGGAAACATTAAAATTATGGATTTGTGAAATATTGTTAAAGATTAGAGTCTAAAATTAATAAACGTTAGCAATCACCTAAAATAAAATCATTCTTCTGATACATCTCATGACTTTTTAAATTGCAAAAATACATCTCATGACTTTTTAAATTGCAAAAATATGAAATGGTTTTTGGATTCAGTTTTGTTCTTGAAATTTTATTTTAATTAACTTTCTTGTGGAGACAAGATCTTCCAGACATCACATCAGATCCTCTGTTATGTCTGCTTTATAATTTCCATATGTTTCTTTGTGATTTAGGATTTGCTTATAATGGCATCCAATGTCAACTTCAATTTTTTTAAATAACGAAAGTAGAGAGTTTTCTCCTCAAATAGAGAAACATGCATCTCTTGTTCTAATTTTTTCGACATGCATTTACTAAACTCATAAATCTCTACTCACTTATATTGTTCATATTATATTGCAATCATCTTTTAAAGGATTCCTTGGAATACATAAGGAACTGACCGACGAATTCTTTATCTTGATTTCCATATTGTGTTACATTTTAGTCTTATGTACATTTGATGAAGACGGTATCATTTTCAATTGGACAATTTTTTAAAATAATATTTTTTTAAGTTTTGATTTCAAAAATATTATCATTAGTTTAAATTTTTAATAATAAAATAAATTTAAAATATATTAAAACTACATTTTAATAGAAAAAATTGAACTCTAATTTGGAAAAAAATGAATTCATATATAATGTTTTAAGTTTATATATAATTTATTTATAATAAATAAGTATTTTATATAATTATTTATAATATTTTTAGAATTTTAATTTTAAAATATTAAATTTAGAAAAAAACTTAGAAAATATTATTTTTGGATATTATTCTTCGCAATTTGTTTTATTAAAAAATTTATAATTCCTAACATAGATTTGAATTTTGTTTATTTTCTTTTCTAAAAAAGAGAAATTCAGATTAATCATTTCATATACCAAATCCAATAATTGAATCCTACTAGTCATGAATTTCAATCATCTACTAGTGTTATTCGAAATACTCTGATTTTTAGAACTTAATTTTAGGAAAAGTTGTACCTATATTTTTTATGCAGCTTTTTTTAAAAAAAAAAAATTTTGAAAGAATGACCGAACTCTAAATATGATGAATTTATCGTGAACATTATAATATAATATGTTTCATATGTTAAATTCGTTTAGTCAAAAATAAATATAAAAAATATATTGTTTGAAAGACAAGAAATGAATAAAATAAATTTTTGTTTCACATCCAACTTTGAAAAATAAAAATCATTACTAAAATGTTTTTATTTCAAAAATATCATCAATAATTTTTTTTAAAAATACCATTAAAATTTCCAAAAATACCATAGAACAAAATTTAATTTTAAAGCTAAAAATTAAATAGTAAATCGTAAATAGTATGTTTTAAAGGACAGTTATGTAAAATAGTATTTTTAAAGTTTTTGTTGTAAAAATATCATCACTAGTTTAAATTTCCAATAATAACACAAATTTAAAATTAAAATACATTAAATCTATATTTTAATAGAAAAATGAAATCCTAAATTGAAAAAAATGAACCTAAATATAATATTTTAAACTTATGTATAATTTATTTAGAGTAAATAAGTATTTTTACATAATTATTTATGTTGATTTTGAAAATTTAATTTTATGATACTAAATTTGAAAGAAAAAATTTAAAAGGTGTTATTTAAAGATATTACTCTATCTTATCTTAACTTATCTTAAACTTAAAAAACTAAATCTTAAATTAAAAATAGTAAATTCAACTTCAAATATTTAAATTATGAAATAATTTTTGTATTTATGATATTTTAAAAATAATAAACTTTTAATGGTATTTATAAAAACATTAAACTATTGTGTTATTTTTTGGAAGACTTTTTTGGTGGTATTTTAATATGTTTGTTGTTAAGAAACGGCGCAAATAAGATGTAATAACTTAATAAAAAAGGAATGGAAACAATAGAGAAGCATAGCATATGCAATAACTAAATAGTGGTCACAAATATATCATGTTAAGCACATGAATGCTCATCATTTGGTCTTTGCTTATATACTTAACAACACCAAACGCCAAATAAGTGAATGCGAAATATAACTTTCTTTTTAAACTTGTGATATTTACAAAAAAAAAACTATTGTCTTATTATATACAATTATTTTATTTTATTTGGAGCAATCATTTATATACATTACTTTGTTCGTTTTTGGGTAAATACATTACTTTGTTAGTATATAGCTTCATTATTACTCTTACGCAAAATCCATGAATGTGGTTAGCCAAGTTTGTGGTAATTACACACTAGTTCGTTACGTGTAATATTA
This sequence comes from Pugionium cornutum, assembly GCA_018901935.1. Lineage (NCBI taxonomy): Eukaryota > Viridiplantae > Streptophyta > Magnoliopsida > Brassicales > Brassicaceae > Pugionium > Pugionium cornutum. The sequence goes on along the minus strand of CM032157.1, from coordinate 12,832,459 downwards.
ATGTAATCAGTGTTTTTGGTTTTATTTACTCCAACTTCCATTTTTACGATTCTATAATTTTTTAATATTTATATATATACACTGTACACATCAATGATATCATTCCTCTCAAGTAAACCTTTGCAAAAACAAAATATTAGTTATAACGGTGGAATCCTATGTTGTTCAAATGGAACTGGTCTGGTAATAACATCCTCATAATAAACTATATATTATAGTAGTATTATTATATCTATACCGATAAGAGTATAACTATGTTTTATACTATTAATTATCAAAATAATATAATTATTGTAAAACACATAACATAAATATTTATTTAACGTGACAAAAAATGTTTATTTAATATTAAAAGAAAAAATAGGTAAATGTGCCGATCGTTGTATCTTTTTATAAAAGTGTATAGTTCGATTTTACTTTTTTCTATATGAACGTGTTGATTTGTTTAAGAGTTATAAAATTGCATAAAAATTATTTATTCTTTGTAATAGATTTTGGCATATAGAAATTTAGAAGATAAATTATATTTATCGAATATAAAAAATTAAATATTACTAAAATGGATTTAACAAATAGATAAAATGAAAAATATAAATAGGTTGTATCTATCAAAATCTGGTGAAGATCGTACATGTTTTTTGACAAACTAAAACCACAATAAACTCAATCGTTTGGCTGTGCTCAAAAATTCATTTCGAATTATAATTAACTTTAGGAAAAAATTTGTTTCTTTCCAACATACATGAATCTATGTTAGATATTATATGTGTGTGCAGTATTGTTTTAGTTAGAAGTTATTGTTTTAGTTAGAAGTTATTGTTTTAGTTAGAAGTTAGTCCCTAGAATATTACATTTTGTTTAAATACTACTTTGAATCTTATATATATGCAATATTTTTAATATATTATTTAAGAAATATTTTAAAAAAAACAAATTTACCTGCGTTATTAACAAAAATATCATGTTAACGTATAATCATGTAAAAAGTTTTAATAAATATAGAAATAATTTTAAATTGTTAAAATAATTATAATATATCGCATTATTATTAATTTGATTAAAAAATTAATATATTATATTAAAATAACAACAAAATTATTAAATTCATAAAAAATATTTTTTTCCATAATTTACGTATAAAAAATTAATATTAAAAATATTTTAAATAAAAATTAAAATTTTATAACTATTTCATTTATATTTACTAATAAATAATATTATATAATTTATAATATTTTTTTTGGTATAAATCTAGTTATGGTTAATTGCTGAGTTTTTCAAAAAATAATTGCAATTTGCAAAAGAAAAGTAATGACAATCGCTATCATCATACGATGTTTTGTGGGGTTAAAATGATTTAATTATATGTATAAAATAGATAACATTTCTCTTTAGGTTACCCAAAATAATAATAATAACATAGTTGAAATTTGAAAAGAGCAAAAAGTGTTGTCAATGATCAAACACACAAATGCAGCAGTAAAAAAAAAGGATTCAAATTATTCCCCTCTGTTCTCTTCTGGTGGCTTCAAGAGAACAGAGGATTGTTCCTTTTGTTCTCCGAGGACATAACCTTTTTTAGGGTTCTTCATCAATCTCTCGATTTCTAGGTAAGATTTTCGATTCTCCCGCTTCGAATCCCCAGGATTTAGCTTTGTTTTATTGTTTTTTTTTCTGTTAGACCCATTTTGATTGTGATCAAAATTAGAAACCCTAATGTTTCCTGTTATTTGATTCAAAATTGGGAATAATAAATCCCGTTTAGTCGACAATGCCAATTTTCTGTTTCCGTTTCTGGCGTTTGGTGTGATTTTTAATGGAGGAACGAAGAACAATTTTTAGATTTGCAGTAAATTTAAATAATAAATTTGAAATAGTTTCGATCGATAAAACTTGTCTGCTTCTTGAGAGACACAAGCCGTGTCAAAAACAGACAATTTTTTGGATTCTTCTTATTTCACACTATAAACAAAAGAAAAAGAAATTGTTTTTGAATCCCAAATTTCATTGTTTCACGAGCTTCATTTTCCCGAGAAAATTTGAAGTTTTCTACTTATTTTTTTCCCTCTTACTCAAATGGTCAAAACATAAACTATATTTTTAATCACCAAGAATTAATTGGGATTTTTTAGCTATCTGCATTATTGTAAATATTACTGCAAAAATTTCACCATTTATCTGAAGAGTGTACACCGATTCTTCTATACACGTGGTCCGCTTTGTCTCTTCCCATTACAAAACAGATGAATCTGCAAATCTCCATTTTTGCTAAATTGTTAAATAAACAAATCAATTAACATTATTATTTATTAAAGGAAAGTTCTTTTTCTTAGCTTTGACGGTATTTGATTTTGATGAAAAGAGGAGGAGGAGGAAGAAGAAGAAGAAAGGTTGTTCTGTGAGTGAAACTGAAATCTCCATTAATTTCTCCAGCCCATCCTACCATGGCACACCCGTGACAAGGACACTGAAAAAAATAATATTTATCTTTTCTCAGAAGCTTAAAGTAAAAGTTTTTGAATGAAATCAAGAATATCTCTGTAAATGTGAAAGTGCAATTAACAACTAGTACTACTAGACCTCTCTCTCTCTCTCTGTTGTTTGACAGTTGATTTTTATAGTCCTAGGCATAACTTTCTTATCTCTTTCCAGTGCTAGGTCTCAAGCTGTTTTTCTTGTCCCTTTTGCTTTTTCCTTAGGGGACCCCTACTATAGAACTCACTTATGGTAATTTGAAACCAGAGTCAGCTTGTCCCAAGGACCAAGGATTGTCATGATCTACTTTGCCTTCTTGATGTGAATAAAAACACCTCAAGAACACCAAAAGATCTTATCTTTGGTTTTCTTCTTTTCGACTTGGATTACCTTTAAGGGATTCTTGATCTGGGTCTATGTTGTAAAGACGTAATCTTTTCCTTTCTTTATCATCTGGGTTGTCTAAATATTCTCTCTGCTTTTTTCCATCTTGTCCATCTGTGATGTATCTTACTTTCTCCTGTCTTATTGCAGAATAAAAGGGGTTTACAATGAGAGGCATTAGATGCTGAATCCAATCAATGTTTGTTAGCTTGAATGGAAGTATTTTATGGTTCCAAGAAAGCAACAATGGCAAAACATCAGCAATCGGTAACACATACTACAAGGCCGCCTCTTCTTCCAGCAGAGAAGAACAATGCAGTTGCTGTCACGCGCCATCCTAGAACAATGGAGGTCAGTTCAAGATTCAGATCACCGACTCCTACTAAAAATCGGAGATGTCCTTCACCTAATGTCACGAGGACTGTGTCTTCAAGCTCTCAATCGATATCGAAAAGAGCTGTTTCAGCTGAAAGAAAACGTTCTTTGACGCCCACTACTCCCTCTAATCCGTCAACACCGGTTAGTGATGTATCTATAGATTTACCGGTTTCTTCTAGGAGACTGTCTGCTGCTCGTTTACCTGAAAGCTTATGGCCTTCTACTATGAGAAGCCTCAGCGTTTCGTTTCAGTCTGATTCAGTCTCGGTTCCTGTTATTAAGAAGGAGAAACCGTCTGTTACTTCTTCAGTTGATCGGACACTGAGACCATCTTCAAATATTGGGCTTAAGCAGCAGAGTGAGACAACCTCTGTGTTGAGGAAACATACGCCCGAGAGGAAAAGAAGTCCATTGAAGGGGAAGAATGTGTCTGGTCAATCAGAGAATTCGAAACCTGTGGATGGCCTTCATAGTAGGTTAATAGAGCAGCATCGATGGCCTAGTAAGATCACTTCAAATTCTATGAACAGAAGCTTGGATCTTGGTGATAAAGCGGTTAGGAAAGTGTCTCTGCCTTTGTCCAGAAGCTCCAAACCTTTGCAGAAGTCTTCTAGTGACACGGCAAGGTTATTATCCTCTTATGAAAATGGTGGACAATCAATGTCTCCAACAAATTCAGAAGATGGCCATAGTTTAACGTGGACAACTGAGTCCCACAGACTTTTGTCTGCAAGTTCGTTAGATAGAACAATCTTAGCTAGAGTGCACCCGTTGTCTGCTCCTGGATCGCGTGCTGCTTCTCCGAGCAGATCCTCATTTTCATCATCATCCTCTAATTCTCGAGGCATGAGTCCTTCAAGAGGAGTGAGTCCTTTGAGAGGATTGAGTCCTTCAAGAGGCGCAAATCTCTCTTGTTTGCGTTCTTCTACCCCGCCACCAAGAGGTGTAAGTCCTTCCCGGTTAAGACAAACCAACACATCTGCACAGTCCGGCAGCACCGCACCCTCAGTTCTCAGTTTCATAGCAGATGTTAAAAAAGGAAAAAAGGCAGCGTACATAGAAGATGTTCATCAACTGCGCTTGATTTATAATAGATATTCCCAGTGGCGGTTTGCAAATGCTCGAGCTGAGAGAGTAAGATATATTCAAAGGTTGATTGCCGAGGTAAATACTCAAAACAAATACATTTTAAGCGGCATTTTGAGCTGAAAAACTTCCATCTTTGTTGTTAATGTGACGTTGTGTGAAATGTATCTTCCTCTGTTTTAACAATCTTGTGTTACAGGAAACTCTGTACAATGTCTGGCATGCAACATCAGACCTAAGAGATCTCGTGACAAACCAAAGAATTTGTCTCCAACAGCTGAAACTAGAAATCAAGCTTGAATCTATCTTAAATGATCAGGTATGTCTTCTCTAACTCTCTCTCTCTCTCTCTCTCTCATTAAACAACATTTGTATAATCCTTGTGATCTAAATGCTTTTGCATATATATATTTGCACAGATGGTTTGCCTTGAAGACTGGGCCACACTTGAGAGAGACCACATAAGTTCTTTAGCTGGTGCCATTGGAGACTTGGAAGCAAATACCCTACGCCTTCCACTAACCGGGAAAACAAAGGTTTATCTTTGATTAATCTTTCCATATAATATGATTTAATAGCAAATCCTTTACGCCTTTAATAGCTGGTTCCAATATTCTATGATTTATCTTTTCATAGAATGATAGAAACAAATCAAAGAATCGAGTTATGATTTAAAACAAAATCTTGTGAACACAGGCGGACCTCGAATCTCTGAAGGTTGCTATGTCCTCAGCTATTGATATAATGCAAACTATGGGATCATCCATCTGGTCTTTATACACGCAGGTGAGATTAGAATTCATGAATTTAAGAAAATCCGGCTTTCTATCTCTAAGTGCTTGAATTTTTCTCTCTATTGCAATTACGCAGATGGAGGAAATGAATAAACTGGTTTCAGATCTCGCTGTTATAGCTACGAAAGAAAACTTCATGCTTGACAAATGTGAAGATCTCTTGGCATCAACCGCGGTCATGGAGGTAACAAATCGAAAAGATATACAAGAATCTGTATATGGTTGAAAACGTTAACTTAATTTTTCATTGTGTGAATCCAGATAGAAGAGAGTAGCCTCATGACTCATTTGATTCAAAAGAAGCAAGAAGAAGAGGAAGAAGAAAGAGTAAGAGATGATGCAGAGGTTCCATTGTTGCCATTAAGCAAGTTTCCATGGCCATAACAGCAACACTCTTGAAGTTTCACAAGGCCAACACTTAAAATGCTCTTCTTGGGCTCGCATTTTCTTATGCCACAATCTGTTTTCCATTTTGTCTTTTATTTATAGGAAAAAGATGTAAAATAGAGGTTTTAAAGAAAATCATTGAAGAAAATGGAATTTAATTGTTCACATGTCAGCTCGGTTTTAGGTTTTCTCCTTTACTATATATATATATAATACCAATGACTTTAGTAGTTATCACTAAGTATTGTATCTAACTAAACATCTGGTGCAGCTTAATAAATACCAAAATATCTGGGGCAAATATAAATGATTTCGGCCAGTTCTGTAAATACCTACAGATATAAGTAATTATTTAAAATTTAATAAAAGTTATGGGGCGTTAATGAAGATAGTAAAAGATATGGAGTTATTACGTACATACCTGAAAGAAACGAGACACACATGTGAATAACTAAAGTTATGCAGTGTATTTGTAAATATGGAAGATATGGGGAAGTTTATACATTTGAATATAAGGGGGAGTTTAAAAATATCCAAATATATGGAGTAATTTTCTAAATACAAAAAGTTTGAGATAATTTCTATAAATATTGGAAGATCTGCAGCGAGTTTATCTTTTTTTATGTCATTAGAATCCAACGCACCAATCCAATAATCCAATATTTTGATACGAATATTTAATATATTCATACGAATATTTAACATTTTCATACGAACAAAAATATATCTATAATTACAGAAATATATGGGGTTGTTTGTAAACAAATAAACGAGTTGTGGTGTTTAAATAAATACCAAAAGATATGGTGTAGCAATGTAAATACTAGAAACCGGGGATGTAGATAGTAAAGTATCTTTAGACAGGTTTACAAATACTGGAAACAGTTGGGGTAGATTTGTAAAAACCTAAACTATTGGACAAATTTGTAATTACCGTAATATCGCGTGCTATATTTTGACTATCAAAAAGGTATGTATTGGTTTGTAGTTAAGTAAAAATTTGCGGAGATTTTGTAAATATCGAAAGTAAATATGATGAATTTGTAAATACCGAAAGAGCTGAGGCAGTTTAGAAATACCGGAAGATCTGGAACATTTATGTATAGAATAAATGGTGAGAACTTGAAAGAATATACAAATTACATTGTGAAGAAACAGTACATTAAACTTTAATCCCTCACAATTATTGTAATAAATTTGATCTTGAGAAAGAAAAAATGTAAAAAATTTAGTATGAATTGACTAAGCTGGTAAGTTATACAAAAAAGATTCCAGGGAAAGATCTACAAACGAGAACATCGTTGAATCTTTCTATTTGTTGCACAGCTCTTTGAAACATGGTAGATAAGTAAATATACAAAACTTTTACTTTTAGATCTCAAATCCTTTACCTCATGATTCAAACTTCAGACTCGATTTGTAGACAAATTTGCGATTGTAATTTTATGGCGTCGTCGTTATTTCTGCAGCTGAAACTTCGTTTTCAGCTGGTTTTTTCTTCTTCCTCGAGGATTGTTCTTGTGGTTTCCGAATCATTTCCTTGTTTGGCACCAAGATAATGAACAAGTTTCTGTCCCTGAAGTTTTTGCTCTCTTCAGTTGCAAGCTACAGATCAAGGAAAAGTTTCAGTAACTCAATCAAACATGATCCATAGTTTTAGGAAAAGAGAAGGAGAAAGATTATGTTACCTCCCCTACTTCGGTTTGAAAACGTCTGAGGAGTTCAATAGCTATGTTTCTAAACTCGTTTTCTCGACCTTTCATGCTCACAATCACCTTAACCTGAGTGTATCACAAGTAGTGCATAAACAAAATACAATCGAATGGGACAGAACCCTCGCAGCTTATAAAGATATGGGAGCAACCTTGTCACCATCTTGCAAGAACTTTTGGGCAGCTTTTAGACGTACGGTATAATCATGCTGATCAATGTTATAACTGTTGGAGAAACAAATAAAGCAATAACCTTTGAGAAGTAGCAGTTCTAAAGAAGTCATACACTACAGCCGTGTCAAATTTACCCCATTTTCAGCTCCTTTAAGTCCATGCGAGTAGCTAATATGAAATTACAAAAAAAACACAAGAAATCATAAGTGAGGGAGCTATTATCAGCATACTAGAGTTCAGAGGAGATGAGCTATCAATACTTTTCTTTTGTTGATCCTTCTTCTTCTTTTGCTGTTCGTATCTGTATTTACTGATAACGAAATAAAGAAACATCATCGAGTGATAACTGTATATAATATACATAAGGGAGCCAATTCCAATACATATTTAGAGATACTCACCTATAGTCCATCATTTTAACAACCGGAGGATCTGCATCAGGCGATAGAATCACCTGAATGAAATCTACTGTGAACATGGTTTACCTAAAAGCTAATGTATCTTTGAATATTCAATGGAAACACATACCAAATCAAGCTCAGCATCTTCAGCCATTCGAACTGCTTCGTCTTTAGACACTAAACCAAGCTAGAAAGGAAACATAAACTACATATTTATGGGTCTATTTTGCTGAATTAAAGCTTCACTGATTTGAAGTAGAAGAAGAAGTAATCATTAGTCACTTTACCATGTTCTGTTGCCCATCGATTAGCCTAACAGTAGCTGATCTACTCAGATAAAGAACATTAACACAACGAATTAAGAAAAACTCAGCAAGAATTTTCATAAACAAAAAAAATCACTAAAAGCAAACTCACCTAATTGACGAGATATCAAGCGCATCATCTACTTCGGAATCTTTCGGCCTACCTCGTCTAGAATCTCCAGAGAAACGATAACCTCCGCCACCACCTCCTCCTCCACCACCGCCGTAACGGCAAGCGATGACGAGGGCACGGCGAGGAGAATTAGCAATGGGTAGCTCAGCCTTGGAGAGACGAAGGTAACAGAGCTTGGAATCGACAGATGTTACGGAGAATTGTGAATACGATGCCTTTTTGGCGATTCCGGAGAAAACGGCGTTGAATCCCACGGTGCTGGTTATCCCAGCCATGGCGCTTCTTCACTCAGAGCTTGAAACCTTCGAATCTTGCAAGACGTTCTTATCCAGAAAAACGCAACAGATCAACAAAAGTACGTCGTTTTCAAAGTTAGTGCTCGAGACGTTTAAGATGGACTTGCTGGGCCAATTTAAAAGTTATCAGGGCCCAATTATGTCGAGGCAACCGGGTACAAACCGGGAGGTAAACCGGAAATGTATAAAATTATTTGTTACATGTAATGACATGGCCAAAATAATATTATCTTACCCAATGAATAAATTTTTTTGGGTCATAACAACAAACGATGGGTCATAACAACAAACTATTTAATAATCTAACTAGATTTATACCCACGTCATGCGTGGGAAAAAATATTCATAAATTATATTTTATTAATAAATATAAATTAAATATTTATATAATTTTAAATTTTATTTAAAATTACTTTTAACATTAATTTTTGTATATATAAATTAACAAAAGAAAAATAATTATTTTGTATGAATTTAATAGTATTTTTTAATTAGTTTAATAAAATATATTAATACTCTAACCAAATTAATAACAATAACATATATTGTAATTATTCGAATAAGTTAAGCGTAATTATATAGTTATTTGAAATTTACTGTAATGATGAAACGTAAATATGATATTTTTGTTAATAACACGTGAGAGTAAAGTTATTTTTTTAAATTGTTTCTCAAATAATATATTAGGGATTAGGTAATAACTTAAATCTATTTATTATTTTTTTGAAATTATTTATAAATTAACGTATTAAAAATTTAAAGAAATAAAAATTATTGTTTTTGCAAATGTAATACTATTTTTTGGTTAGTTGAATAAAATATATTGATTCTCTAACCAAATTAATATCAATGGCATGTATTGTAATTATTCTAGTAACTTAAACCCTTTTATATATTTAAGCTGAAACTCGTTCTGGTGTTGACACGTCAGCATGGTTTTTTTGTTATTAACACGTCATGATAAGGTTACTTTGTTAAAAAGTTTCTCAAATAATATATTAGGGATATTTTCATATTCATATAAAGAAAAACAGAATCAAATTTTACATCTATAAATGATATAAAAGTGAAACTAATAATTTACTATTCTATACATACTGAATAATTTATATCAATAAAATAGAATCAAATTTTATATTTATAGAAGATATAAAAGTGATACAACTAATAATTTACTGTACTATACATACTGAATAATTTATATCAATAAAATATAATCAAATTTTACATCTATAGATGATATAAAACATTTTATTTTAAAATGTTAAATTTTTTTTAAAAAATAAATATGTTATTTTATATTATTACTCTATGAAATTTGCTTCGGTGGTTGTTTATTAGAAAATGTAATCTTTTGCATATTATCGATACAAAATTTATTAAAAATTATTGTGTGATGTAGATAGAGTATAAGTTTTCTAATTTTATTATTTTACATGTAAGACTTATGTATATATCGTAGACAAAAAAGGAAATAGTCAATTATTTTTATCGTGAAGTTATCAACAGAGATAGATGTTTATCATGTTTAATATGAGTTATAGATAACTATACATATATTATTTAAAATATATTTTTAAAAACTAACCAATTTTCAAACAATATATTTGTAAAATGATATATTTATTAATTTGGTTAGAAAAACAATATATTTTACTAAACTAACTAAAAATATTTTTAAGTTCATAAAAAATAATTATTTTTATTTTCTGAATATTAAAAATAATTTAAATAAAAGTTAAAATTATATAAATATCTAATTTATATTTACTAATAAATAATATTATATAATTTTTAAATATTCGTTATTTGTAAGATTATAATGTAAAAACAAATTTAAAAAAAAAAATACTCAATAGTACGTAATAGTTTTCATATTGACGTATGTTTAAAAATGTTATGTAAATTTACGTAAAGGTGGAAAAATATTATAGCTAATATTTATGAAACATTTGTATAACACGTAATAATCGAATAATAAATAGAGGAATCTTTGAATTCATTGATATTTGCTCATGCAGCTAGACACGAGAAGAAAAAAAATATTTTTGTCAACTATGAGAATAGTATCTTTAATATTAGATTTTCCAACATAAATTTTTCAATATAAAAGTATTTAGGAGAAAGCAGGAGATATTTTCGTAATCGCATCCAAAAAAGGAAATTAGGGCTAAAAAAACAAAACACAGCTGCAACTTCCAAATATGAAAAGGAAAAACTGCTTTAAAACATCTCCTTTTTATTATTATATATATGCACGCATACATGTTACATCTCTCTATCTCTCTGCTAATTTTCGCTTCTCCTTGTTTTCTGTTCCAATCTTTCTAATCGCGAAAAAAAGTTTGAGTAATGCAACAACAAGGTGTACCTTCGGTGTTGAGCTTAAGACCTGGTGGTGGTGCTGGTGGTAGCGGTGGCAGAAGCAGGCTTTTCGTCCCGCGTTTTAGCTCCTCTTCCTCTTCTGATCTTATCAATGCCGGTGGCGATGAAACTCCTTTCCTCGTCAAGGTAAAGCATTGAAAATCTTTACCAATTCTCTGATTTTTGCGTCTCTCCGCGTTTATATTCAATTGATTTCATGGATTTTACGCAATTTTATCGGTTTTTTTAGATAAACGAGTTGTAAAATTGAGGGGTTGAATCGTATTGTGAAGAAAGTTTAGATCTTTTTACTGATTCTTATGTTTGGATTAAGGATTAGTTTTAGATTGTTAATTTAAATATCATGTAATGTCTTGGCAATCAATCCTCTGTTTTCTTTTTCTTCTATTTGAGTTCATGGGGTGATTGCAATTTTCTCGTTGTCTAATTGAGGGAGGTGAATAGTATTTTGAAGAAAGTTTGGATCTTTTGGGTTTAGGTTTAGATTGTTATATATTATGTAATGACTTAATTCTTGGTGGGGGGGCTTAAGTAATGTGACCTTGCTGTAAAACAGAACAAAGATTGATACTTGTGGGCTAATGGCTATTAGGTGAGCATTATATTAGCTATGGAAGCTCATGAAGAACCCACATGTGTTATGTTCTGTATTATTGATGTTTCAACCTGTTTTTTCCCTCTTGTGTAATTGAATACTGAGCTCTCAAAGTTTATCTTTTGTAGAGAGGAGACGGTGGTGAACGTTTGCGGTTTTCTCGAGAACAGTTGCTTCAGCTGAAAGAGGTATTAAGTTAATCATACTCCATAAACATAACTTGGGTTTGATATTGTTCCTTGTTATCTTTTGGAAAATTCGTAGCGGGTTTAGGACCTTGAACCAAGTCACTCACCATTTTTTTTCTTAATCACAGTCGATCCAAGTCTCCGATGTCATTCTGAGACGTAGTAAGGAAATTGCGCCTGAGCTTTTTGGTGAAGAGCAGAGCTGGGTTGGTCGTGCAGCTGAGAGCAAAGTTAGTTTTTCTTTTCTTTCTGTTTTTGCAATTTTATTTCGGAAAAGTCTTGCAGATTTGGTTGTTTTGCTTTCTGACTTCTAAAATCCTATTCTTTGTTTGGTATTATCAGCCATCAAATCAATCTCAAAATCGTTATTCCAAGCCTGATCACCGTGACTGGCATAGTCGCACTCAGAATTCAAGCCCTGGTAAAGAATGGTCAAGGAACGGCCCCCGTGTATCTGGAGAGGCTATAAACACATCGCATACCGGGTCTAACCAAGGGGTAATTATACATTACTTGTTATTTGTAGTACATTATGACTAGTTCTCACCTCTTTCTTAACATGATCATCTCTTGAAACAGTCTGGTCCCTCCCCTGTGCTGGTGAAAGCAGAGGTTCCGTGGTCGGCTAAAAGAGGAGCTCTTTCAGATAAGGAACGAGTCCTCAAGAGCGTAAAAGGGTATTGTCAATGATATTCTGTTCGTCTCTTCAGATTGTGCTTGGGGTCAATTATGCAGTATATTCTGACTAATTCATTACAACTATAATTTTCTGCAGTATTCTGAACAAACTTACTCCTGAGAAGTACGATCTCCTTAAAAGTCAATTGATTGATTCTGGCATCACTTCTCCAGAGATCCTAAAGGTTTCTTACAATTCCAATGTAAATTATCTGTCTGTTATTATAGCTTCTCTCTTCATGGCATTAATTTGCTCTAACCTTTGATTGCAGGGAGTGATACAGCTAATTTTTGATAATGCTGTACTTCAGCCCACATTTTGCGAGATGTACGCTCTTCTGTGTTGTGATATTAATGGCAAGCTCCCTTCGTTTCCATCTGAGAAACCGGGTGGGAAAGAAATAACTTTCAAACGAGTCCTTATAAATAATTGCCAAGAGGCATTTGAGGGTGCTGGCAAATTGAAGGAAGAAATTAGTCAGATGAGCAATCCAGAACAAGAAATGGAACGAATGGATAAGGAGAAACTTGCGAAGCTCCGGACACTAGGAAATATCCGTCTGATTGGAGAACTTCTGAAACAAAATATGGTGCCCGAGAAGATAGTTCATTATATCGTTCAAGTACATACGACTCATTTGTTTTCTTTGACACTGTATATCGTTTCTTTGCATATATTACCCTGTAGAGCTCATTGAACTTAACAACTGGTAACACAGGAGCTTTTAGGAGATGGCAGTAAAGCTTGCCCAGCAGATGGAGATGTAGAGGCTCTCTGTCAATTTTTTATAACCATTGGGAAGCAACTTGATGAGAACCAAAGATCTCGAGGTATAAATGACATGTACTTCCTTCGGTTGAAGGAACTAGCAATGCACCCTCAGTTAGAGCTTCGTCTCAGATTCATGGTCCAAAATGTTATTGATCTGCGAGCTAACAAATGGGTACCGAGGCGAGAGGAGGTAGGGTTTTAACATTCTGTCGCATATCTTTGGTGCCAGTCTTCTGTTTTCAATCTGAGCTTACATATTGTTGTTTTACTATGTACATGGCAGGTGAAGGCCAAGAAAATCACTGAAATTCATTCCGAGGCAGAAAGGAATCTTGGGTTACGGCCTGGTGCAATGGCAAGTATGAGAAACAGCAACAACCACCGTGGTGTGGTCTCTGGTGCAATGGGCAGAATCGACTCTGGAAGCTTGCTTGGACGTCCTGGTACTGGAGGAGTGATGCCTGGCATGCCTGGAACTAGGAAGATGGCTATGGATGGAGGAGGCTGGGAGACACCACGGACCCGGTCTATGCCCAGAGGCAATAGACAAACAATACAGCAGCCTGGTGCGCGTATTCACCCTCCTCCCGTTATTAACAAGTCACTCTCAGTGAATTCAAGGTTGCTTCCTCAGGGAAGTGGAGTCCTCGATGGTGGCAGTAGATCAAGCGCTCTTTTGCAAGGTAGCTCAGCTCCTGAAGCCCCTAAAACCGTTCCAACTGTTGAGAAGCCTCGGTTACAACTACAACCTCAGGCGGCTCCGCTAGCTAATAGTCTGAACGTAGGAGAGCTTGAAAGAAAAACCAAGTCTCTGCTTGAGGAATATTTCAGTGTTCATTTACTGGATGAAGCATTGCAATGTGTCGAGGAACTGAAATCTCCATCATACCATGTAGAGCTCGTCAAAGAAACCATCTTACTTGGTCTAGAGAAAAACCCTCCGTGTGTTGAACCAGTAGCCAAATTATTGAAACATCTGATCTCAAAGAATGTTCTGACTCGTAAAGACATAGAGATGGGTTGTTTGCTCTACGGCTCTATGTTGGATGACATCGGAATCGATCTGCCAAAAGCACCAAACAGCTTTGGAGAGATCTTAGGGGAGTTGATCTCAGCTAAAGTCTTGGACTTTAAGCTGGTTAAAGAGGTTCTGAAGAAGATGGAAGATATTCGGTTGAGAAAAACTGTGCTTGATGCAGTGATAAAAAACGTTAGGGAAAGTCCATCGGAACAGTCATTGTTGGATTCACAGGAGGTGGAAGTCGAGGCTTGCCGGAGTTTGCTCTAAAAAGTGGTTTTCTTCATATTGGCGAAATCTCAGAGCGTTTTCTTGATTAGTCAGAATCATTTTTTATAAGAAATTTTGAGTTACAATCATATACTTGAAAGATTTTGTTCAATTTTGTTACCTCTTTTTCTTTTTCTGTTTATAGTAATTTTTTTTCGTTCATCTTGTCTTCAATTTGACAAAACCAACCAGAACCAAAGGGAAAAAGAACAATGTATTTCGGATTTAATTATACTATATATAAAAAACTGTAGATTTAGAAATGAGTGGAAAACATGGATTATTGAATCCATCCATTAAAATATATATGACAAAAAATATATATGACAAAAAATATGATTTGATTATAAATCAATATTATTTTAATTTTAAGCTCTGATTATATTAGACTCTTACTTTTATTGGTG
>CM032157.1:12648868-12817121 GCA_018901935.1 Pugionium cornutum | reverse complement strand
GGTTGTTTCCCTGATTGAGAGATTTTACGATCCAAACAATGGTAGTTAGATTCGAAAAACTTTCCCTTTACTATCCAGTCAGTCATTGGATCATAATAACTTTACAGCTTTATTTTTCTTGATTTGCAGGGCAAATTCTGTTGGATGGTGTTGAAATAAAGACGCTTCAATTGAAGTTTCTACGTGAACAAATCGGGCTTGTGAATCAAGAACCTGCGCTCTTTGCAACCACCATACTTGAGAACATACTTTACGGAAAGCCTGATGCAACAATGGTTGAAGTCGAAGCTGCTGCGTCAGCTGCGAATGCGCATAGCTTCATTACCTTGCTTCCTAAAGGTTACGACACACAGGTAAGTAGTATCGGTTGGTGGTATGATATGTCTTAAGAAAATGTCACGTAATTATTTTTTATTTTGCTGATGTCTATGCAATTAGGTAGGAGAACGTGGCGTTCAACTCTCAGGTGGACAGAAGCAGAGAATCGCCATTGCTAGGGCGATGTTGAAAGACCCAAAGATTCTGTTGCTAGATGAAGCTACAAGTGCTCTTGATGCTAGCTCTGAAAGCATTGTTCAGGAAGCTTTAGACAGAGTCATGGTTGGGAGGACCACTGTGGTTGTTGCTCATCGTCTCTGCACAATAAGAAACGTCGACTCCATTGCAGTGATACAGCAAGGGCAAGTTGTTGAAACCGGGACACACGAAGAACTCATTGCCAAATCTGGTGCATACGCATCCCTCATCAGGTTTCAAGAGATGGTGGGTACTCGGGATTTCTCAAACCCGTCAACCCGTCGCACCCGTTCAACCCGTTTGAGCCATTCTTTGTCAACGAAATCACTCAGCTTAAGATCAGGAAGTTTGAGGAATCTAAGCTATTCATACAGCACTGGAGCTGATGGGCGGATAGAGATGGTTTCAAATGCAGAGACAGATCGAAAGACTCGTGCACCTGAAAATTACTTCTATAGGCTTCTCAAGCTTAATGCACCAGAATGGCCTTACTCAATCATGGGAGCAGTTGGCTCGGTTCTTTCTGGTTTTATAGGTCCCACGTTTGCTATTGTGATGAGTAATATGATTGAAGTTTTCTACTTCACAGACTATGACTCGATGGAAAGAAAAACAAAAGAGTATGTTTTCATCTACATCGGTGCTGGTTTCTACGCCGTGGGTGCTTATTTGATCCAACATTACTTCTTTAGCATCATGGGAGAAAACTTAACAACAAGAGTCAGAAGAATGATGCTCTCAGGTATTATCAAAACTTTTCTCCTGATTTGACTGAAAACATAGTTCAATTTCTGATTGTTTTTCGGTTTCCTGATTGCTCTTATTAGCTATATTGAGGAACGAAGTTGGTTGGTTCGATGAGGATGAACACAACTCAAGCTTGATTGCTGCACGTTTAGCCACTGATGCAGCTGATGTTAAATCTGCCATAGCTGAGAGAATCTCAGTGATTCTACAGAACATGACTTCACTTCTTACATCCTTCATTGTTGCTTTCATAGTAGAATGGAGAGTCTCTCTTCTCATTTTAGGCACATTCCCTCTTCTAGTCCTCGCCAACTTTGCTCAGGTAAAAAAGAACTTATCTTTTCACTCAAATCTTCAAATCCATCTTTCAATTTCAATTCTTTATTTTCATCTCCAAGCATTAAAAATCTTTAAGGGTTACTATCTTTTCTACCTTTGTTATTAAATATGTTTTGGGGTCTATGGGAATTTTGCATACACCATCTTCAGAAAATACCACAAAAGGCGAGTTTATAAAGTTTATACCTTTTTTCTTTCAAAAGTTTAAAACTTTATAGAACATGGCAACATAACCACTGCCTCTGCATGTGCTTCACATCTTCTTTCTAAGTGCATTTATTCACAATACTAATCATATAAGAATTATTAAAGGCTTTTCTTTCTTTTTTTTCTCCTTTTTGGAAATAGTGTAACCATGGAGCCCTCAAAATGTGAAAAACAGTAGACTTTTATTTCTGGGCATCTGTGAAAGGTTTTATACTATATAGTTTCTATTGGTCGTACAATGTTCACGAAAATAGCTAAGATTCCTCTGTGTTTTATGCATCTATCTTCTTGCTTTACTTTAAGCTTTCATAATTATTTCACTCTCTTATTTAATTCTTTTACCCATAAACCCATTTCATATTCTCACAAAATACAAAAAAACTGCAACTTATTTTATTCATCCAAGAACCAATATTTAATAGCATGGATTTATTCAAAACCACTCTTTTTTTTGTTTGTTGTTTGTTGTTTGTTGTCTTCATTGGTCAAAGTTCTTGTCTATGTTTTATTTACTTATCAATGTGTGTATGTGTCAGAGTGTCAGTATTTAACAATCCAATAGTCAATGTTTGCTTGTGTTAATTAGGTACTGCAAGCTTCAGAACTTTACTTAGATATCACCAAAAACTTTTAAAAATTTTCCTGATTTTAATTGGCAATCTATCTTCTATTGTTCTAATGCATATGTATGAATATATTACATGGCAGCAACTGTCTCTGAAGGGTTTTGCCGGAGACACGGCCAAGGCTCATGCAAAGACTTCAATGATTGCTGGTGAAGGAGTCAGCAACATTAGAACCGTAGCAGCCTTCAATGCGCAGAGCAAAATCTTGTCTTTGTTCTGTCACGAGCTCCGTGTCCCTCAGAAAAGAAGCTTATACCGTAGTCAGACTTCGGGTTTCCTCTTCGGTCTGTCCCAGCTTGCTCTTTATGGATCTGAGGCTCTAATCCTGTGGTATGGTGCCCACCTTGTGAGCCAAGGGGAGTCAACCTTCTCCAAAGTGATAAAAGTCTTTGTGGTTTTAGTAATTACTGCAAACTCTGTTGCTGAAACTGTCAGTCTTGCTCCTGAAATCATCCGGGGAGGTGAAGCTGTCGGTTCGGTTTTCTCAGTCTTGGATAGGCAAACCCAGATTGATCCAGACGATGCTGATGCTGATCCGGTTGAGACAATCCGTGGAGACATTGAGTTTAGGCATGTGGATTTCGCTTATCCTTCAAGACCGGACATCATGGTTTTCAAAGACTTTAACCTCAGAATCCGAGCTGGACATAGCCAAGCTCTTGTGGGCGCAAGTGGGTCGGGAAAAAGTTCTGTGATTGCAATGATTGAGCGGTTCTACGATCCTCTTTCTGGAAAAGTCATGATTGATGGCAAAGACATCCGCCGGTTAAACCTGAAATCTCTGAGGCTCAAAATTGGTCTTGTTCAACAAGAACCAGCCCTTTTTGCTGCAACCATCTTCGACAACATCGCATATGGTAAAGATGGCGCGACTGAATCCGAGGTAACCGAGGCAGCTCGAGCTGCAAACGCTCACAGTTTCATCAGCGGTTTGCCAGAAGGTTACAAAACTCCAGTGGGCGAAAGAGGAGTGCAGTTATCAGGTGGACAGAAACAGAGGATCGCGATAGCAAGAGCTGTGCTCAAGAACCCTACAGTGTTGCTGCTAGATGAAGCAACTAGCGCACTAGATGCAGAATCAGAATGCGTGCTGCAAGAAGCTTTAGAGAGGCTCATGAGAGGTCGGACGACCGTTGTAGTTGCTCACCGCTTGTCCACAATAAGAGGCGTTGACTGCATCGGTGTGATTCAAGACGGGCGGATTGTGGAGCAAGGAAGCCATTCCGAGCTCGTAAGCCGACCAGAGGGAGCTTATTCAAGGCTGTTACAGCTCCAAACGCATAGGATTTGAAGCTTTGTGGATTCAAATCAAAATTTGGGTTGTGTAATTTTTTGTATCAATATTTTAATTTAAGAGGGTTTTATGGACTATATGAATAGGTGTGGATAATGAAGGTTTGAGTGTTTATGATGATTCTTTAAGGGGTTTTCTTGGCAGAAGGTAATTTATGTTTTTTTCTTCATTTCACTATTAATGAAAACTCTCTTGCTAGTGCACATTTCTCAAGTTGAAACACATAGGACACTATGCCACTCCTTAATCTCGTGGTTCTTTCTTATATGCGACACACATTGGACACTATGCCACTCTTCTATGCCACTCTTCTATGCCACTCTTCTATGCCACTTTTCTATGCCACTCTTCTATGCCACTCTTCTATGCCACTCTTCTATGCCACTCTTCTATGCCACTTTTCTATGCCACTCTTCTATGCCACTTTTCTATGCCACTCTTCTATGCCACTCATCTACATCGCTGGAAAACTCCATCGCGCTTACCTTATCCCCGCAAGATGACTTTCATTTGGAATCTTTCAAAATAACAATGGCCAAGACATCAGTTTTGTTCGTTTTCCCGCCGTCGGTGGTTGCAGTTGCGATTAATATTGCAATTACGGCGGTAGTATATATTTTTCGTTTGTTTATTGTCAACGATTGCAGTTGCGACTGATCGCAGTTTTTAATCGCACTATTTTTTTAATCAACTGTAAAAAAAATACGATGCAAGCATTTCATCTAACTCTTATGATTGACAACATATAATTACAGTAGATAAACAAACAACAATGTTACAGTTGCAATCACAACCGTAAAAAATTGTGGCTGACAAACGAACTATGTATAATATCCATTTGCAGTATTGGTTCTTTTAATCAATTTACTAAAATCAAATATTTTATACCAATTTTTAAAAGTGCTTATTTTAATTATTAAAATGACTTAATCGAGATATCCAAATTATATTTTGATTTTCTATATTTTTATAGTCCTGTGATTCAAATAACGTTTGAATATTATTTTTTTAACTCAATAATATATTTTAAACAAAATAATATAATTACTAATATAACACATAATCTTCAACCGTCATTTATATTTAACATATTTAATTTATTTATTTCACCTAGTTTTCATTTGAATTTTTATAATGGTATACAATGAGAGAGCATATTATTTGTTTTACAAAGAAACAAATTTGCATTAAACGTAAAAACACATTTTAGTCTTGTTCGTTTGATCGCCGCAGGTGGTTGCGATTGTGACTACAATAAATATTGCAGCTGCGACTACAACAAATGTTGTTTATTTGTCTGCCGCTAGTGGTTGTACATGCAGTTGATCGCAGATTTTTAGGCGCACAGATGTTTTAATCAATGATCGAAAAAATTACGACGTAACATTTAAACAACAATCTACCATAGCCGTAATCGCAAATTCTGACAAACGAATATCGACCCTTTTTTATCTAATTGCTGAGGGGAATGTACAAACTTGAATTATTCGGTTCCTTTTTTCCATTTGTTTTTTTCTTTTATTTGGTGTGTATATGTGTGGTCATACATAAATCAACTGTGAAGCTCTTTAATCTTATGGTATATGTTGGATACATTTGCTTTTGCATGTCACTGTCTCAAATTTACTTTTAAGATAAAGACTTATACCAAATCTTCATTGGTTTTTGCAATCAACACATAAAATAAGGTACAAAATATGTGACTATATTCATATCACTGATTTTATGAGCTATGCTTTATGCATAAATAATTGGCAGTTTTTTCTATACTTGAATTAGAATCGAATTTAATCTAAATTTTAAATTCTGTTACATATGTTTATATCAAATTTTACATACATGTGTTTATGATTTATACCAAATTAATAAAAATTTATTATAATAACTAATATTTTTAACTAAATATAGAAAATATATTAATATATGTATTAAATTTTCTATTATTAGCTAAATAAAATTTTTAATTTTTGTACTCAAATCAGACTGAACTAAAATATAATAAAATCTGAAAAACCCAAACCGAACTAGTTTAGTAATGATCGATGTTACACAATTTTTAATTCATTATTGATTACATAATTGATAATAAAGTACATAAATTAGTAAAATTTCAAAATTGCCCTAAAAACTTAAATGAATTCTTATTGCATATATTAGTAAACGAATATCACTAAGAAAATAATAACCTATTAGAATATCTTAGGCTAAAGCAAATGAAAGATCTCAAGAAAAGCAGAATTTGGTTATGAATTTGATGGAAAGTGTTAGTGTTATCATTACAACTTTAACTGTTAAGTAAAGAAAGAGATGGAACATGAAGCAGCATTATTGGCAAGGACATGTGCATGTACCAATTCACTGACACACCTTAAGTGTCTTGTGGGTTAGGTTTTCACTTTACAAAAGTTTGTGTGTGTGAGCATGTTTTAGATTTATCATATTGTAGAAAATGTAGAGAATTTGTGAAGAATATTTCAAATATGATAAGACTTTGATTAATAAACAAAGATAGTTATTGTCGACTAATTTTAATTTTAAACTCATAATCTAATATGATATTTATTTTTTTAACTTTAACATAGAATAAGAGTTTTTTTCCAATATATTATTCTAAAAATATATCTTTTAAATAGAGTAAAAACTGGAATTACTCCAAAAATATATTCCCTCTGTTCTTATTTAAAAGATGTTTTGATTTTGATTTTTGTTTTGTAAAAATAATTTTTTAAGTTTTTAATGCATTTTTATTAGTTAATAACGATGAATTGTAAAGTTAAAAATAATAATTAAATATATTGAATTACTACTGCTTTAGAATTATAAAAAAATATTACTCACAAAAAACATGCATTTATATGATAGTTTTAATTTGTTTTATTAATATGTGTGAAAACTCCAAAATATCTATTATATAAGTACAGAGGGAGTAGTAAATATTTCTACAATTCTTTTTAGAGTTGGATATAAAGTGAAATTGAAAGATTTTAAAGTAATACTATAAAATAATATTTTTTAATTTTTTTTTCCAAATCTAACATAGTAAAATTATAATTTTAAAATATAATAATTATTTATGAAAAATATTTATTTATCATAAATTATAAATAAATTAAAGTATTATGTTTGTGTTCTTTTTCAATTTAGGGTAAATCTTTTTATTAGAAAGAAGTTGTAAGGTATTTTATTATTAGATTTGTGTTATTTTCAGAAATTTAAATTAGTGTTAGCTACATTTGGAACAAGAAGTTAAATCCCTAATATATTATTTGAGAAACATTTTAAGAAAATAATTTTATCATAACGTGTTATTAACATAAATATCATGATTACATGTCATCACTATAATGAGTTTAAAATAAATATATAAATGAATTTAAATTATTAAAATAATCACAATATATGTTACTACTATTAATTTGTTTAGAGAATCAATATATTTCATTAAACTAACCAAAAATATTTATTAATTTTGTAAAAAATAATTATTTTATTTCTTTAATTTCATATACAAGAATTTCTAAATAATTTAAATTAAATATATAAAGAAATTTAAATTATTAAAATAAGTACAATATATGTCATTGCTATTAATTTGGTTAAAAATCAATATATTTTACTATGAGATCAACGACATATATAATTTGTTTAAATTATAGAAATATTTTTTGAATTCAATGAAATAATAATATATATGTATATATAATTAATAATATACTATATATTATAAAATATTTAAATACATGATAACAAAATCAATTAAATTATATATTAATAAATAATTAACATATAAAATTTAAAATATTTAAAAATATAAATTATTTAAATATCTAATTTATATTTATTAAATAATTAATTAATTATAATATAAAAATATTTTTTTCTTGCGCAAGGCGAGGATGTAAATCTAGTTACTATTACTTTAGACAACTGTCCATAGTTTTATTACATTTAGAGTTTAAAGTGAAAAAATAAAATGAAGTTAAAAATGTTCTTAAAAATGATGAAGAAGTATATAAAGTGAATATAGACATTGTTAATTTAGTCGAACCATATTTGAAAGATCGTCGAAGCTGTGAAACAGTTGAATGAACAAATTAGATTGAACCATACGATTTGTTTAATCAAAAAAATTTCTGTTTTTATTTTACAATTTAGAAGTTATTCAAATCTCCCAAAAGAATATCTTTATGATAAACCATTTAGCCCAAACCGATTTTGATTTAAAGAACATGAGCCATATTAACTTCACAGCACATGCATTGTTCTATTGTAACATATCCCGAAGTTGCAATCCACTTTCTTAGATAATAGATGAATGGTTTTGCATAATACAAATTTACAATACTATGAGCTTCATTATAATGTAAAAATTAATATAACGTTTTCTTTCTTTCTTTTGAGGAAATGAAGAAGAAGAAAGTGTTTTTGAATAATACGTTTTTACTTGCTTAAGTTTTTCTTACAACTTTTTACTCTATTTATACAAAAAAACAAAAGAAATTTAAACTTAAAATAATTAAAGTCGATATGGATATGTTTTGTCTTCATCTTGAGTTTGAAGTGATTCAAACCTATTTTGCAAAAAAGACTGTCGCGTGCCCAATCTGCTTCCGTCCTTCTTGTCTCTTTTGCTCATGATCTCTGTTTTGCAGAGATGTGGTATGGTTTCTGTCATGAGGAAGCATGTAGCCGTTGGGTTGATTGTGTTTGACTTTGATGTGGGCTTTATTGTTTGACTGGGCTTAGCATTAGGATCCAACAAATGAGGCGAATAACCAGCTAGAGTGTTGTCACCGAGAAGCTCTATTTTGTTGGAAGAAAACAGAGCACGAGGAGAGGCAGCTCGTGAAGAGGGAGATAAGGTAATATCCCCCCTCAAACTGGTGGTGGGAGGAAACCCAACACCCAGTTTGTTGCGCAGCATTACAAAGGATCCCCGTGGTAAAGACTTTGTGAATATATCGGCTAATTGCAAGGAAGCAGGAACATGATGCGTTTCGATAACACCGAGAGCAACTCGTTCTCGAATATAGTGATAATCTGTCTCAAAGTGCTTCGACCTGTTATGAAACGCAGGATTTGTCGTAAGATGAACCACCGATAAATTATCACAATGCAGTTTTGCTGGCTTAGTTTAATTCAGCAGATGTGTCTGCAAGAACCCGATATTCTGCTTCGGTTGAAGAGCGGGACACTGATTTCTGACGTTTGGCAGACCATGATACTATACTTGATCCAAAAAATGTGCAGAATCCAGTGGTAGACCGGCGTGTATCCTTGCATCCAACCCAATCACTGTCACTATAGGCAAGGAGAGAGAGGTCTTTGGTTCGTGTAAGATTGATGCCAAAAGATGTTGTGCCTCTGAGATATCGCAGAATCCGTTTTAACAGAGTGAAGTCAGATGTTGATGGATTGTGCATCTTTTGACATACAAAATTTACAGCAAACTATAGGTCCGGTCTCGTGAGTGTTAAGTACTGCAATTTTCCAGCAATGCTTCTGAAATATGTTGGATCATAGAATGGCTCGGTAGTGGTGAGATTACTGTCTATCCGTGATGGTAATGGTGTAGAAATTGGTTTGCAGGAAGCCATATTTGACTGTTGAAGAATCTCCTCAGCATATTTGGACTGCGTTAAAAATAACCCATCTCTGACCTCTTGAACTTGAATGTCGAGAAAGTAATGTAAGCTGCCCAAATCTGTCATCATAAACTCTTTTCCTAGAGTAGTAATTAAAGAATCCAAGAATGCCCGATTATTTCCAGTAAGCACAATATCATCCACATAGAGAAGAAGGACCAAAATTTTTTCATCGTGATGATAAACAAATAGAGATGGATCGGCTTTACTGCAAACAAATCCAAACTCAAGAAGAAAGATGCTAAACCGATTAAACCACGCTCGAGGTGCCTGCTTAAGACCATATATTGCTTTTTGAAGTTTCCATACATGTGAGGGATGATGGGGATCTTCAAATCCAGGTGGTTGAACCATAAAAACATCTTCTTTGAGCTCACCATGAAGAAATGCATTTTTAACGTCAAGTTGTGTGATTTTCCAATCTTTTGCAATAGCAACATCCAAAACAATGCGAATAGTTGTTGTACGAACAACCGGGCTGAAGGTCTCTAGATAATCCACACCTTCTTCTTGATCATATCCCTTGGCTACAAGATGAGTCTTTAGCTTATTGAGGGAGCCATCTGCATTCAGCTTAGTTCTAAAGACCCATTTGCTGCCAAGAATATTTGAGGTTGCTTCATGTGGAACCAAGCTGTAAGTATTTGTGAGTTGCATGGAGTGCAATTCATCTTTCATTGCATTAGTCCATCCTTGGTGCTTAAGAGCTGAAATCAAAGTTTTTGGTTCAACAGGGATATTGGTATGTGCCATCATAACATACCTTGGGATAGGCTTTCGAATTCCAAATTTTCCTCTTGTCACCATTGGGTGATTATTATGTTGTTCTAAACCAGAATGTTCAGCTGTATCTTGTTGCATTGGTGAGTTTGTAACTCCAGACCCATGTTCCTCTCTTGATATTTCATTGTCCATTGGTGAGCTTGATTGTACACTTGCTTCATGAAAAACATGATCCTCATTAATACATTCAGCTGCTAAGGAATTTGAAGCTCGTACTGATTGAGAAACCATAGGCAAAGAGACAGTTGTTGTTGAATGAGATGATGATGACATCTTGCGTTTAAACTGACTTTGCCAAGCTTGAAGTATCGCCGAGTTATAGGAGGGAGCCAGATGGTGATACTTGTCTAGAAACGGGAGACATTGTTCATCAAATACTACATGCCGGCTTATATAGACACGTCCAGTGGGAGGATAAATGTATCTATATCTTTTATAGTTTGCATTATATCCTATAAAGACACATTTCAAAGATCTTGGCTCAAACTTATGAGAGGTATAAGGTCTTAAGCAGGGGACGCACGCACTGCCAAATACTCTAAGTGAGGAGTAATCAGGTTTTGAGCCGAGCAACTTCTCATATGGCGATGATAGCTTAATTACCGGAGATGGAAGCACATTAATCAAGAAGTTTGCAGTGAAGAACGCTTCAACCCAATAGGTAAGTGGAACATGGCTGTGAAACAACATTGAAAGACTTAGCTCAATAAGATGCCTATGCTTCCTTTCGGTTAATCCATTTTGTTCAGGAGTATAGGGGCATGAAAGTTGATGTTTTATACCACAATTCAACAAATGAGATGTTAATTTTTTGGTTATGAACTCTCCTCCTCCATCACTTTGAAAACCCTTTATTCTCTTGGTGAATTGTGTTTCAACTAGTCTTTAAAATTGCAGAAATATGTCATAGAAATCTGACTTGAGACGTAGTGGGTAAAACCAACTGAACCTTGAGAAGTTGTCCACAAAAATAACATAATACTTGAACCCTTGTACAGACGCAATTGGAGAAGGCCCCCACAAATCACAATGGATCTTTTCAAGTGGTTCATTAGACTTAGAAGACGAAACAGAAAAAGACATACTCAAACTCTTCCCATCTATCAAGGTTCACAAATGGGTTGATTGGTGCTCTTATTAATCATGATTGCCTTGCTATTGTGAAGGTGTTGGAAGACTTGTTGATTTGCATGCCCAAGACGAAGATGCCAGATGTTGTTGTCCGTAGCCTTTTGTCGATTTGAGTAGAAAGCAACAAAGTTTTCATCCTCCAACACATATAAACCATTACGTCTTGGCCCCTTGGTTAGAACTTTCTGCGTTGCTAAGTCCACTATGCATACCTTTGATGCATCAAAAAATATATCACAAGGATAATCTTCACACAATTTAGATACCGATAACAAAGATTTCTGAATGGATGGACAAACCAACACATCTTTTAATAACAACTTACCTGAAGATGAAGGCAAGACAATTGAGCCCACATGTGTGATTGGAAGAAGAGACCCATTTCCAACCATGACATTTTCTGAACCATTATATGGTTTTACCTCATGAAGATGTGCTGGAGAGTCTACGACATGGGCTGAGGCACCTGAATCTGGGTACCACTCCCTTCCAGAACCATCAGAAGCTTGCATCAAAGCTGTCAAAGCTTGAGGAGTATCATCACTTTGGTAAGAGTTATCAAAGCGATTCCAACATTTTAACGCAGTATGTCCCATTCTTCCACATATTTGGCATATAGGGCGTTGGAAGGAAGAGTTAGAAGAGCCATTTGTTTGAGACACTTGCTGATAAAAGCCTCTTCCTCTTGATGAATATCCTCCACGACCTCGAGGTCCTCCAAATCTGTTATATCCTCTTCCACGGTTAGTGTTGCTGGGATTTAAATAGGTTTGTTGTTCAGTGTGAAATGCCATGTGAGGAGTGACATTGGAGGCAGCTTCTCTGGACTAAAGACGCTTGTCAAAGTTTCCAACTGTAGAGACAGCATCGTTAAAGGTTGGTGTTGGATAACGAGACAAAGAATCTTCAACAACCGTCACTATGGGATCATATTCCTTGTCTAGACCGTTGAGAAAGGTGAAGATCTTCATGGAATCATCAACTGGCTGACCTATGGAGCTGGTCACATATGGCTCGAAAGGCATGACAATACTCAGCAAATGTCTTCCCGGTTTTTGAGATACTTTGTAGATTTCGTTGCAACTCAAAGACACAAGCAGTAGAACTTTTGTTGAAGTTTTCTGCAAGTGCAATCCATATCTCTTGTGAAGAAGAAAGACCAAACACATATCCAAGTACCTCTTCACTAAGAGTGCCCAAAAGCCAGGAGCGCACAAGCTGATCAGTGCAGTACCATTCTTCGTAGAGAGGGTTGGTGATAACTTCATTATTGTCAACTGTTATTGTTGGTGGAGGTCTCTGTTGGCTGCCATTAACGAATCCCAATAGCTTTGGCTACTTAAAAGAGATTCGAATTGGATTTTCCACATTAAATAGTTACGATCGTTCAGCTTAAGTGTCACTGAACTTGCAACATGAATATTGGATGGGAAGGGGTAAATATCTGGATTTCTTTCCATTGTAGAGCATGTGAGGGCTTACTACAGCTCTGATACCATGAGGAAATGAAGAAGAAGAAGTGTTTTTGAATAATACGTTTTTACTTGCTTAAGTTTTTCTTACAACCTCTTACTCTATTTATACAAAAAAAAACAAAAGAAATTTAAACTTAAAATAATTAAAGTCGACATGGGCATGTTTTGTCTTCATCTTGAGTTTGAAGTGATTCAAACCTATTTTGCAGGAAAGACTGTCGCGTGCCCAGTCTGCTTCCGTCTTTCTTGTCTCCTCTGCTCATGATCTATGTTTTGCAGAGATGTGGTACGGTTTCTGTCATGAGGAAGCAGGTAGTTGTTGGGTTGATTGTGTTTGACTTTGATGTGGGCTTTATTGTTTGACTTGATTGTGTTTGACTTTGATTGTGTTTGACTTTGATGTGAGCTTTATTGTTTGACTGGGCTTAGCATTAGGATCCAACAAATGAGGTGAATAACCAGCTAGAGTGTTGTCGCCGAGAAGTTCTGTTTTGTTGGAAGAAAACAGAGCACGAGGAGAGGCAGCTCGTGAAGAAGGAGGTAAGGTAATATCTTTAACCACATTTTTTATTATTATTCTTTTACCATTACTGTCATTCGAACTGGAGTTATGTGCCTTCTTACAACAATTAGTATAGGCAGAACCCATCTTATAGAATTGAGATAGAACCCATCTTATAGAATTGAGATAGAACCCATCTTATAGAATTGAGATTGAAGATCCAAACGAAAATGAAACAACATTAAAGACCGATCGGAAAGTTTTCTCTAATACGAACATTCCTAATATATTATTTGATAAATATTTTAATAAAATAATATTACTCTAATGTGTTATTAATAGAAATATCATGTTCACATGTCATCATCCGAGTGAATTTCAAATAAATATATAAATAACCTTAAATTATTAGAATAATCACAATATATGTAATGGTTATTAATTTGGTTAGAGAATCAATGTATTTTATTAAACTAACCAAAAATACTATTACATTAGTAAAAAACAATTATTTTCTTTCTGTAATTTATATATACAAAAATTAATATTAAAAATAATTTTAAATAAAAGTTAAATTATATAAATAATTAATTTATATTTACTAATAAACAATATTATATAATTTATAAATATTTTTCTCTATGCATGACGTGGATATAAATCTAGTGAGAAGTAAAATGGAAAACTTCTATAAAGAAGCGAAAATAACTTTGTATTTAAAGATATTAAAGTTTTAAAATATTTATACATAAAAATCTTTGAGTAGTTTTTGAATTTTTCTGTAACATTTTGAGTGACTTAAAAAGGTTTAGTGAAAATCTATTTTGAATCATTGAAGTAAAAATGTTATGTGTTGTAGTGATCAAAATATGTGAGAATAGAATATATTAAGATAGAGTTTTGTAAGTCCCAATTGATTAAGGGTATTGTGACGCGTTATTTCATACTTACAATAACTAAGGAAAAATTGTGAAGAATTATTGTGGGTTTCAAAGAAAAATACATTTCCGTTTTCAACAATATAACTTTTAGCAACTTTTCATGTGTATTACTATTATTTTAGCAACTATGTTTGTGTAGTCTTTCTTATATACATTTATCAATCATTTCAGAACATCATATCAAATAGTTTTAGGACATTGCTACATACGTTCGTTTGTTTGTTGTATTGAGTTATGGTAATGGACTTTGAATAGTGCAGTAGTGCAGAGGAAAAGGTAGAATGTGATACCAGTAAATAAGCCTCTCATTGTTCATTACCAGCGGGTTCCGTCCATTGACCCGCTGTGGGATGGGTGCGGGTCGAAGAAAAAAAAAATTTATATGTGGGGCGGGTGCGAGTCGAACTTTTGGTATACCGGGGCGGGTGTAGGTTTTATTTTATTATTTTACAGGTTAGCGGATATCTACAAATTTTGGGTCAAAATCAATTAACCAAAATTTAAATCAATTTAATAATAAACGAATTTAATATTAAATCAATTTAATCCTAAACCAATTTAATACAAAACTTTATGTTCAAAATTTGTGTAATTTGATGTTTTAAAAATTAAATTTCGATATATTTGATGTATTAATGTTAGATTTATTATTATTTAGATTTATTTTAATTAAATATTTTAAAAAATTTAGAAAACGAAAAGGGTCGCGGGTCACACGCAAACCCGGTAGATTAATGCGGGGCGGGTGCGAGTTTTAAAAAAATGACTCGCGGATTTTGTGGATAAAAAAGATTTATGAAAAAGAATCTTCAACCCGCCGTGTAGTGGATCGTACGGAGCGGGTCCGACCCGCTTGACAGGACTACTGGTAAATCACTTTTACTTTACCATTAATTTTTTTTTTTAATGTTTTTATGATTTATGTCTTGTGCAGGTAAGTCTAGTATAGTGCTGTTCGGTCCAAATATAGTGTTGTTCTATCCAAATATAGTGCAATTCGGTCCAAGTATAGTGCAGTTCGGTCCAAATATAGTACAGTTCAGTCCAAATATAGTGCAGTTCGGTCCAAGTATAGTGCAGTTCGGTCCAAGTATAGTGCACTTCAGTATAATGCAGTTCGATCCAAGTATAATGCAGTTCGGTCCAAGTATACTATACAGTTCGGTCCAAATATAATATAGTTCGGTTCAAGTATAGTGCAGTTCGATCCAAGTATAATGCAATTCGGTCTAAATATAGTGCACTTTGGTCTAAATATAGTGCAGTTCGTTACAAGTATAGTGCGGTTCAGTGTTGTGTGGATTTATTTTTTATGTCATGTTTTGTAAACCACATTTAAACACATATTAACAATAAGAAATTAAATACAAAATGCCAAAATAATGTGAATTTTTGTATTTTTCGTAAAACAATTGTAAGAATGATACACTTAAAGAAAATATTAGATTTATACTCACAACATATGCGGAAAAATATATTCAAATATTATAATTAATTTTATATTTTGTAAATATAAATTAAATACATACATAATTTATTTTTTATTTATTTTTTTAAAAATATTTATTATATAAATGAAATTGGAAATAAAATTGGATTACAAATAAATTTAATAGTCTCTATATTGGATATATAGTATTATTAAATAGAAAAAAACAATTTAAATATAATAGATATTCAATTAAACGAAACTTTTGTTTTATAGTTTATATGATTATTTTTTAAAAATTCATCATATTTTATTTTATATTGTGTTTGTCATGTTTTTTATATCAAAATATTAAAAATTTATATATAATATATTGTTATAGTTTTTAATATTATTTTATAAATATTTTAGTAAATTATATTTTATTTAATATTTTATCTTAAAATGCTATGTCACACATGGCACATTTATAAAATCACATATAAATGAAATATTTCTTTATTAAAATAATTTTTAATTAATATATTAAGAATATCTTCATTAATTTCTCTTAACTAGGGCCATTTAACTATTGTGAAAACTCAACATCTTGTCTTTCTATAATTATTCTCTTCATCATCTGGTTCAAAGGAATTACAACTCAAACGACCTCTCATAAGAAATCATTGCTGACATTGTACATAGACTCGATTAAAGCGATTTGTGGAAACTAACACCTTTCATACGAGCACGGCCGGAGGGATGAAGTTATGTCTGCACAAAGAAAATATCAACCAACTATGTAAGGACACATATAGCCAATTTGTCCTTGAAGGCTTCACAATTGAAACATTTTTAACAAATTCATACAAAAACAGTAACAATGCACAATTTATTACGAAGCTCTAAGATTACAACAAAATCATCAAACAACTCGATTGAGTTGTCCATAGCAACCCAAAAACAATCGTTGTATGTGGTTTTAGTGTATTTGTCTCGAGCCTAAATATAAATGCAATATTTAAGTTGTACTAATTAAAATTGGCACTTATCATTGATTAATTCTATAAATGTTTATTTATTTAAAGATTTGTGATTTTCAAATGGTCTGCCTATAATGTTATGGGTAGTTTTCCGACACAAACATTGTTTCAAATAAGATCACACTAAATTTATACCTATGCTTTGGGGAAAAATATTAGTAAGTTATTTAATATTTGAACTTGATAGAACATTTGATGATTACCATTGGTAAATATGCTTTTTTGTACATAAGTGGTTTTGTTTGCGTCCCCTAAAGATTGAGAGTAGATTTCATTCACTCCATATGAGATTCAATAATATATTTTGTAAAATAAATTTTCTATTATAGTACATTTTCCTTTTCGAAAGCATACAATAATTCATTCTTTTATAACATGTTTTTGTTGAAAAAACTATAAGATATCATTTAAAATTAATTTTATTTTGTTTTATAATTTACCATTTAGTATTAAAGTATCTGTTTTTGAAAAAAACAGTGTACCTTGAGTTTTCTCAATTTTTGTAAATTTGATAAAAAAAAATTTCACATAAACCGTAAATAGTTAAAATATAAGAAAAAATGATATAAAAAGTTAAATTTTTACGAAGTTTGTATATCTTAATAATATAAACTTATAATGAATAATCATTATTGATATGTTATAAAAGTTAAAGAATGTGATTAGTATTATTAGTTCCACAATAAATACCACAAAATACATGTGATTTATATCCCGTTTTAAATAAAAATAGAGAAATATCCTATATTATCACTAACTCAATTTTTGGTGACAAAAATAGCACTTCGGCCAAATAATCACGAATATAGCATTTTAACCATTAAGAAATGATTATATTATCCTCAAATAAAAAACCCATGTCTTCGTGAGAGCAGTCGGTGCAATCTGCGATTTATGGGTGTCGTCGACTTGGTCTTCAAATCGTATTCCATTAACTTCGGCGATATTTTCAGTAAGAAGACCTCCATCTCCGGAAAGTAACGGGTACATCGGCGCGATCTCTATCGGAAGCCGTAATTTAGAAATTGCAGATTGCGATTTCTTTTCCGGCGAGATTTGCAGAGGTATGATCTCTTCGTTTCCCCCAAGATTTGCAGAGGAGGCACGATCTCTTCATTCCGTTTGGTGATCTCTTCATCTCCTTTCCCTCATTTTTGCAGAGGCATGACACAAGAAGAAGGTAAAACCAAATCTTCTGTTTTTTTGTCTATGTGTGTGTGCTTTTCTAATTTCAGCAACAATTTGTGTAAAACCAAATCTTTTGTTTTTGTTTCATTAATAGCTCTATAGAAATGTGCTATTCATGAAAGAACTTTTTGCTTTAGATGTTATTCTATTTCATTTTCTTTTTCCAATTAGATTTCATCAAATTTTAGTAGTTTCAGTATGTTTGAGTCTTAGTGATCAAAGTAGAAACAGTCTTAGATCATAGTCTTGTTTGCTTTTTCATCTAGAATGTAATGGTCCTAAAGTATTACAATCTTCTAAGATAAGAGAGATGCATTACTGTCGTGATTGTCAATTTTGATTTTGCCTGGTAATTTATGATTTGTACAGTAAGTTTATCTATAGTAAGTTCAGATAGGTTCTTACAATTCTTATTTATGTTTTCTGCCACTGTATGACCAGTTTGAAGCCATTTCCTTCACCTAAACACTCATTGTCCAAGTTATTTATATCCTTTATATTTGTATGTGAATTTTGTTTTGCTTGATGCTTTTATTTGCATTTTTTCAAGAAAATATGGTAAAGATTTATTGTGTTTGTGGAGAGTGGAAATTAAATGAAATGATCAAATGAGAACTTCTAGTTGAAATGAGAAAAGAGCCTCTGTTTTTGAAGTAGATGAAGATGTCAAATATGATGATTTACTAGAGATGATTTCTGAAGATTTTGGAATCGATCGCTCGGTAAAAAATAACACAATTACCCTCAGCTATGTACTTCCACTAAGCACAAAAGTGATGATAAATGATGCTTCACCCGTGTATTTACGAAATGATCATCAACTATGCACTTTCATCAATAAGCTAAAACAATATGTTGCACTGATTCGTCTCTGTGTAACGGTGCGTAAAAATACAACTCATTTTTTATATGTTTTATTTTGCTAATGAAATGATTCGTGCATAACTTGCTAAATTGTTAGAAAAGCTTCCTAAAACTTAAAAATACCTTCCTAAATATTATAGTACAAGAACTTGTATTCTATTATAATTTAATTTTCACATTTTTGCTTGTAATTTAATTCCACTGTGTTTTAGGTGAGTGACAAATGCAGCAAGATTTCTCTTGAGTCTGTAAATGATGAAACAAATTCTGATGTGGATAACACTCAATGCACACAAATGTTGCAAAATGTAGATGGTGATTCATGTGTTGATCCAATAATTTTGTGTGAAAAACAACTGATAACATATTTTTCATGTTTATTTCAAAAAATTTTGTATAAATAGTTAAATTTTTAAAAAGATTATATTTTTTTATAGTTGCATTAATAGTTTCAAAAACTTGTTTTAGGTCACTGTAAACAATGATTTCATTGTTGTTGAGAATGTTGGAAACAACATTTAATCAAAAACTGTATGTAATTCAAAGATTTATCAAGTGAATAACACTCGATATACAGAAGTAGTGATAATTTTAAATGGTGATTCTTATGTCACTCAATCTTTTTCACATGAAAAACAACAGATAGCATTGCATTTATATATTTTTTTACACTTTTGCATGATTAATGGTATATATTTTGTCTTCTGTCGATTTATGCAGTCTTTTCTAAATGTGTTGTATGTTTTCCAAATTTTTCCAAGAAATCTTCCTAAATTTAAGAAGCTTTTCTAAGTTTTAGGAAATGATTATTTTATTGTTTATATACGAAAATTGACAACTAAAATATGACTATTTCTCTTTTAATATCAATTTTATTTCATTTGTATTAAGTTTCATTTAATATCAATTCTATTTTATTTTTCTCTTTGTAGAAATTTTATACATCGATTGGAAGTGATATGTCAGCAAATGTAGCAGAAGAAGCAACAACTTTTCGAGTGGTGATAAAAGGTATCATTCACTTCTTTTAAACGCTGCTCCAGATATTTTTCCAATTCTTATTTCACATTCAACCCAAAGTGACGATAATATATATGTGAATAGATATTTTAAGAACAAGGATGAGTTGATAGAAAAAATTGGAAATGGGCATTAGAGTGGAAGTTTGAGTTCAAGTCTCTTTGGTCGAATAAGTCAAGAGTGATATTAGGTTATGTTGATGATAAATGCATTTGGAGGATGCATGATTTAAAGGTGGCTGCTTCTAATTACTTTGTAGTGAAAAGTATGTTCATGGGCATACTTGTGATACAACACACAGAAATGCCAACCATAGACAAGGAACCATGAAATTGTTTGGAACTTTAATGTGTAGCAACTATGGTGAGAAAAAATATGGACTCAAACCAAAACAGATTATGGAGTACGTTAGATTAGAGCATGGTATACATATTAATTACAACAAGCTTGGAGACTGAAAGAGTATGCTCAGAATCTGATGAGAGGGACTGTTGAGGATAGTTATTACAACCTATCAAAATGGTTGTTTATGCTTAAAAGAGAAAAATCCTGGATCAACAGTTTATTTGAAGATGGATATTGCTGGTAAATTCAAATACACCTTTGTTACATTTGGTCCATCGATAAGAGGTTTTGATTTGATGAGGAGAGTGATTATCATAGATGGTACATTTCTCAAATGAAAGTTTAAGGGAACATTACTAGGAGCTTGTGCACAAGATGGAGATTTCTCTCTATACCCTCTAGTATTTGCATAGGTTGTCTAGCAAACTGAAACCATAATTCATTTTTCTTTTTTGTATCAATTTGTCTTGACAAAATGAAATGAACGAGCTTTCCCGAGAATTCCAACCATCTCTCACAAGCAAGCACAAGGAGCCCATAAAACTGTTTTTTACATGCTGAAACTGAGCATACCCCAACAGCTCTTTAACAGTTTGTATAACATTTAATGTGGAAGCTTGATTAATAATGACTACTTGTTGCAGTTCTTTTCCGAAACTATACCGCAACTGAGGTAAAGGTATCCTTAGGGGGAATAAGTCTCCCATATTTATATCTATAAAAAACGACGCATTCGTTAATATTAACACTATCTGATTTATTTAAGATTAAGGAATGTCTTACTAAAAGTATGAAATGCCTTCCTAAATTGTACATCTGTATAGGGTTTATTAAAATTTAGGAAGACTTTGATCAATTTTAGGTAGTATATGTAATGTTTTAGAAACTTTTTCCTAAAACGTTATTCATATAGTTCTCTAATGTTTTAGAAATTTTAGATATATCTTATGTTTTAAGAATCATTTCCTAAAATGTTGACTGCTTTATCTTATGATTTTAGGAAAAATTTGATCAAATTTAGGAAAACTTTAATTTTA
Organism: Pugionium cornutum; assembly: GCA_018901935.1. Lineage (NCBI taxonomy): Eukaryota > Viridiplantae > Streptophyta > Magnoliopsida > Brassicales > Brassicaceae > Pugionium > Pugionium cornutum. The sequence goes on along the minus strand of CM032157.1, from coordinate 12,796,010 downwards.
CGAAAACTTTTATCGATTTTAGGAAAACTTTGATCAATTTTAGGAAAACTAGGATTTTAGGAAAACTTTGATCGGTTTTAGGAAAACTTTGATCAACTTTGATCAACTTTGATCAATTTTAGGAAAACTTTGATTTTAGAAAAACTTTGATCGATTTTAGGAAAACTTTGATCAATTTTTGAAAAACTTTGATCAATTTTTAGAAAACTTTGATCAATTTTAGAAAAACTTTGATCGATTTTAGGAAAAATTTGATCGAATTTAGGAAAACTTTCCTAAAATGTTGATTTTAGGAAAACTTTTATCAATTTTAGGTAGTATCTGTAATGTTTAGGAATTTCTTACTAAAACGTTATTTATGTTTAATGTTATGTATTTCTTCTATTTAGTTAATCAAGAGTACATATGTTTGATTGTTCTTGGACTTATTTTATTTACGATTCTAATTTATAATATATGATAATGTATTCTACTATAAAGTTTATAATGTCCAAATTCTATTCTAACATCATGTAAAGATTATTGTTTTGCTTTTCAATAATATTAACATTTAAATAATTAATGAAAATTTTCCAATGAGCAGTAGTGATATTTTTTTGTTTGAACTGAAAAGCTACATCTACCAAAATTATATTAAATTTCTTAGTTCGAGTTGATTTGATGGCCTAATAGTGTAATAATAATGCAAAAAAGAAGCAGATCAAATTTTAGGAAGACTTTATGCAATTTTAGATAGTATGTCTTATGTTTTAGCAATTCTTTTTAAGACTTTATAAAATTTTTAACTCTAAGTTTATTAGCATATAAAACTCGAAATGAAACTTACAATAGCAGCTCGAGAGTAAATGATGATACTGATTTTATAGTAGTTGTTGTAGTCTTATACATATGATCTGCAAATCGAGAGTAGTAACATTCATACATTAAAAAACTTATCTACCAAAAGATGAAACAGAAATAACATCTACCAAAAGTGTTAAAAGCAGAATTGTAGACTTAAATCACCAAAAATTTCACTGTTTTTGAGCTTCAGTCATTGTTTTTCAAGTTCCTCAAACAAAATACCCAAAAATGGAATCTCACATAAATAAATTCACCAAAAATGGAGTCGTATCCAAATATTTCAGTAAAGAACTTGACTAAATCTTGAGAGATGAAGAGACTCACATCCAAATAAACAAAGAAGAAACAAAAATCTACAACTTATCTGGTTGACATTTAACAACTTTCTTGCTCATGATTAACTACGGCAAAAAAACTTACTACAATCAAATTGATCTGATTGACAAAAACAAATTTAGCTCAAATCTAGAGATACAAACACTAGTTGTCACTAGACACAAACCAACCACGAGATAGATACAAAATTTCTTAACAGAAATTTAAATTACAGAAACCTAAACAGAAATCTAAACATAAATCCTAAACATAAACACTAACCAAAAACCCTAAACAGAAACACTAAACAGAAACCTAAACAGATTCAAGAGGAGTTAGGGAGATTTTTACCTTTGGATTCCGGTGTACCGATGTGAAGACCACGAAGGCGATTTGTGAAAAAACGAAGGGAAGAGTACGGGATATTATGAAGGTCGATCTCGGCGGAGGAGACGATGAGAAACATCGAAGAGGAAGAAGGTGAAGGCATAGCGATGGAGCTGGATGACGACGAAGAGTACGGGAGATTTCGACGGGAGATTTCCACGGAGGCAAAGATGAAAAACATCGATGGGAGTGAGAAAGAGTCTACGGGAAAGAGAAAAACTTAATGGAAGTGAGAAAAACGGCAGTGAATTTCGTCGGAAGTGAGAAAAACGGCAATGAAAAACGGCGGTGAAAAACGACACGATTCTGGCGGAATAGGTTAGAGATTTTTGTGTTTCTGAAAAATAAGGTAGGTTAGTTCAGATTAGATTAAAATTAAGTGAGATTGTTTTAGTTATTTTTCATTTAAAAAAATACTACTTTTAAAAATTGAATTAGAAATGCTAATTTAGTTATTAAAATAAAATTTAGTACTAAATTAGTCATTTGCCCATAAAAATACTATATAAATTATAGATAATATTTAGTTTTCTCTTCTCTTCTTTTCTTAGTTCTCTTTTCGGGTTTTTTAGTCGAGAACAAAAACTACGGCGAGAGGTGAGGATGGGATCAGCATCGCGGTTCACGATCTCTACAACACCGCCAAGTTCATGGGGCTTTATATAGACTTATCTGCTTTCTCATCTGTTTGCTTCTTCAGTGCGGTTTGAGATTTGGTGGCACGGTCTATGTGCGAGTTTCATGTGGTGGCAAAAGCTAAGGGTCGGTAGCGATCTTGTTGAGATCTAGGGTGTTGGAGGTATGGAGACGCCGGATCTCTACGGTCAATGGTGCATGTCATTTGTTGAACAGATCGTTCACAAGAATGAACTTGTCGTATAACTTTAAAAATATATTTTATGGGAAAACTATTTTATATAAATGAAGACGAGTTCGACGATTACAAGAAGATTAAGCTGAATTATGAAGCTTAGGAGTTTTGGATTTGAGAGATATTCTGACATCGCAATAGGAGGAGTTTGTTATCGTTGAATTGGCCGTGGGCATCCTCCGTATGTATCTTTCACATGATCTCCTAGATGATAGAAAGCTTTGTAGGTTTTGTGTTAATACCTAATTTCATGTGTAAAAATCGTTTTGTTTCTGTTTTGATATCAAATTTCAAATTTGATTCTCTTTCATAGGGTCTATAGTGCAGGCAAATTTTGTTTTACACTGGTTTTGCTTCCGGGGTAGATTTTGTTCCGTCGACTTTGTGTTTTAATGGTGTTTTTGTAAGTTTCATATTGTAATAATAAAATTCAAAATGACAAAAAACTAATATAAGATATATATATATATATATATATATATATATATATAAAAAAGATAATGGAATAAAATCAAAGATATAAGAAAAAAAAATTCTTCTATTTTTCCTAAAAAAAGCACACCGTCTCAAGATGTGATTATATTTTAGCAATGCCGTTACATTTAAGAGATGGGAGTTCGAATATATTTAAATGGAAGCACACGGGAGAAGATTAGGTTAAGGCGTTTGGATATTTGTTTTGGTTTTTTAGAGATATTAAAAATTTATTCGGTTATTTTTATATTTTGGTTCAGTTATATTTTGGTTTCAGTTGGTTTGATTATTTAAATTTAAAAACCAAAAAAAAATCGGTTAAATGAAAATAACCAAAAATAACTGAAAATAATAAAAAAATAATTGAAAATAACCAAAAATATCAGAATAATTTGGTTAACCAAAAATAACTGAAAATAACAAAAAAATAACCAAAAGCAACATAAAATATCCGAAAATAACCGAGAATACTTTAGTTTTTTCGGATATTATTTCAGTTTTCGGTTAGTAAGTAATAACCATGGTTTTCTAAAATAATATCCGTTTGATTAATTGTTTATAACCGAATTCCAATCAAAGTATATTTTTTTATTCGGTTTCAATCCAGTTGATTCGGTCCGGATTATTTGGCTAGGTTTAGAGAGGATTTTTAAAACTTGGCTACAAAAAGACATATTAGGGTTCACTGGGAACGAGTTAATTGGGGTAGCCATGTTCATAATCAATCGGATAGTAATTAAATGGTATAGTTTGTGTATGAATTATTTTGGTAAAAAGCTAAGGCAAAGGAAGATATGTCACAAAAACGTGAAACCAAATGGTGCAATTTCAAACAAAAAACTTTCTCATAATATTTAAGAAAGGCTTATATATAAAGCCAAACGTTCTACAGCTCTCTGCTCAATAAGTTTACAGGGCCCTCTTCTTATTGAAACAATAATAATAATATTTATAGATTTATAAGTCGGCCTGTCTAATTGGAGGTGCCAGTAGTGGTTTCTTGGGAGCTTCCCATGCCTGTCTGTTGTTGATAGGTTAGAGATCCTTTGACGGAGCTTCCTCCATTGCCAGAAGAGCAAGCACTTGTCGTGCATGTAGAAACTCCACCGTTAGTTGTTTGGGTTCCGCTATTGCTACTACTTTTTGTGCTAGACCCAGTATTGACAGAACCTTCAGCTCCAGTATCGGTAGAGCCTTCAACACTAGTGCTAGAGCCGGTGTTGGTAGAGCCTCCACCACTAGTGCTAGAGCCAGTGTTGGTAGAGCTTCCGGTTGTGGAGCCAGAAGTAGTTTTGGAAGAGCTTCCAGTTCCGGTGCTGGAGGTTCCATCACTGGTTGGGGAACTTCCAGCGTCGGCACTAACATCAATGCCATCAATTCCAAGAGATGATATATCAATAGAAGCTCCACTCTTTGATGCGGTAGTCACAACGAATTGACCAATGGTTTGTGCCCATTTTGCCATAGAAATGATCAACTCTTTTCTTTGTGCAAACGTCATTGTTGTTGAACCAATATTCTTTGACTCACCCAAAGTCTTTCCCATGGATAACAACACATCCATAACGTTGCTGGTATCCACCTGATAACCAAATACAAAATAAGAAAACTATTAGTAAACATGTGTATCCAACTCAAATTAAATTGAAAATTAGTGCAGTAGTTCATACATTTTATATAATAGTGTAAAAATATCCCAAATTTCGATGTGAGACAGTTCACACTCTAATAGATCTCTTCGAGATGTGGGCGGGACACGTATCAATATTTTGAACATAGCACGATAATACGAGCCACTTATACGAACCATTTTACAATGTGAAAAACTGTTTTTTTGGAAAATCGTATGTCGGGTTAACATTGGGCTCTGATACCATATTAGAAAATATGGGCATGTAACTCAAAAGTAATAGGCAATGAATGTAGTATCTCATGCAACTTATATACTAGTGTAAAAATATCTCAATTTTCGATGTGGAACATTTCACAATCTAATAAAAACAAAAACATTCGAAAACCATGAGCATCGATTTTAACTTACCGATCCGCTTTTACCACCCATAGCAGACATAGCACTCTGAAGGCCTTCCGCTTGTCCTTTCAACTCGACATCAAAGTTTGTCGACCCGGAAGCTGAGTTTATGAAGCTCATGTAAGACTTCAGCTTTCCGAAGAAATTCTTGTACTCTGGCTTCAGTGGACACTTAAGTTCCAAAACATCCACAAACCTCAACATACCCTTGCAAGCGAATGGCCGAAAGTCATTGGATCTCCTGGGCAATTTTCTTAAATAATGCCTTAGTAAGAACGTCCCTTGCACTTCATAGATCGTACTTGATGCTACTAGGAACATTAGACATAGTCCTAATGAAATTCTTGCCATTTTTTTGTTTTTTTTTTTTTTGGTTTCTTTAAAACTTTTTATGTTTTGTCTTTTTGTTTCTTGTGAGTTTTACAATCATAGAAGCCTTGGAGAGTCGGTTTATAAAGATGTTTAAATGTTCTAAATTAAGCGAAGAAGAGAAAATGGTGGATCTGACGAGAGCTCAGCGAAAGAGGTTTTCTCATGTCTCATTTCCTTATTCGACGGCAATTTTTGTTGCTCACCGTATTTTGATCTTACTATCATTCTATTTTGAGAATAAGATCATTTTTTTCTCATGAGAATATTAACCATGAAGTAAATTAATGCAAAGAAAGTTCATACGGTTTAAGACGAACCCATGTGTTTTCATGTTCTTATAAAATTACGTTTGTCAAGTCTTTTAAAAAGTCTAAACAAAATTATTTACAACTTCTCAGCAATGATATACACAAGAAAATAAGCTTAAGAGCCTCTAGAATTATGGTTATCAAAACCATAAGAGCATCAGTGGTTCAGAAACGGTGTTTAAGTCTTTTTGAGGTGATTGTGTTTCTGACTTCTCGATCGATGTCTTTGAACATGGTTCGAGCTGGGAGAGTATGGTTGTTGTTTTGGTTGGTTTACTTGACAAAAATATGCAAATAGAATTGGTTCATTTGGCCATAGCAATATGTTTTCTTAATAAGTCATCTATCCTTTATTTGTAAATCTCATTTTTTCAAGGAATCAAACAAATCTTTGGCTATGAATGATATATTTTTACCCAAATCTAAATGGATTAATACGACTTTGTACATTTTTGTATTGAAATGCAACATTTGGATACAAATGCTCATTTCTTGTTTCGGTCACTTTAATTTGGATTTAAATGTTGATTTTGGATGGAAATTCAGTTGAATCAATCGCTGGAATACTCCTAAAACTTAAACTCTAATCTCAAATGTCTTCTTCTATTTTATTTATTTTTCATAAAAAAATAGTTCAAATTTGAATAAACTTCTAAACTTCAAGTAATTACATACCCAATCAACTACTATCCACCCAAATCCATGATAATCGGGTCTAGGCCTAAGTTTTCGCTTTATTCGGTTTATTCAAGTCGGTTTATCTGGTTTTTGGGTTTTTCGGTTTGTGAAAAAACCATCTAAAAAAAAAATATAAAAAATCGGTTCGGTTCGGTTTTTTTATCGATTTAATCGGTTCGGTTTTTAGTAAATTAAATCGTTCCAAATTAAACCAAAATATAATTTGATTTTCGGTTTAATAATTTTAAATTTAGGTTTAATCGGTTTTCTATTTGGTATTTCGGTTTTTCCGATTAATTTTGGTTTAAATTATAGGTTTTATTCGATTTATTTCGGTTTAATTTGTTTTTTTCGGGTTTGGAGCTCAATTCGGACCAATTCGAACCAATTCAGTGCGATTCGGTGTGATTCAATTTGGTCCAAATTAGTGCGGTTCAGTCTACAATACTCCAATTCCTGCATAAAACCAAAAGAACAACATAAACAAACAACAAAAACATAATCAAAACAACAAATATATGTTCGACAAGAATACGATATTCCAATTCAAATAAAGAATACAACACGAAAACTACTACTAAAGTCTTTAACATCAACAAAATCGGTTTGTAGTTATGTTGAACCTGACCAAAGGTTGAAATATGGATTCAAGAAGATTCAATTAGCATATGTGCTTGAATTTGCAGATTCTCTTTGTGTAAACAAAAACGAGAGAGAGACATCTCTACAGTAGACACGTTTTAGTGGTCGCGCCTATCTGTTAGCCACACGTGCTTCGAACCACATACACTTACATACATACAATCTTTTGACTTCTTTTATGCTCTTACTGTGTTTCTTAAAATCGACACAAACACTTAAAATCGACACAAACACACACACTAGAAGACGTGGGCGCTACATGATAACTCTATAATGCACCTAGGCGAATCTAGAGAAGGAGGACGAGGACAACTCACCAAAGAGAAAATCGTAGCCCATAAAAAATCGTAGTTGGTAAGGAGGAGGAAGAGGAGAAGAAGAAGAAGAAGAAGAAAAAGAAGAAGAACAAGAGGAGGAGGAAAAAGAGGTCGAAAACTTTACTGAAAAGTTTTCAGATCAGCCGTAAAAGGAGAAGAAAAATTTTCAGATCTGAAAAAGTTAGGGTTACCATTTATATAGGACAACCGCTTTTCGGTTTTGGAAAACCGATCGGTTTGGTGTTCCCGAACCGAACCAAAATATAAAACGAATAAAATTAATTATTTAACCGATCGATTTAACAGTTAAAATTAAATGAAAACCGAAACCAAAATTTTGGTTCGGTCGGTTCGGGTTTTTCGGTTTTCACCGAAAACCTAATCCTAATCGGATCATTCCAAAAATCTAAAATAAAATTAGTTTTACACAAAAAAAAAGATTTAAAACAACTCCTCTTACGTCTCGCCTCTCTTCTCCATTCACACGATGAGACCTCCTCTTTTTCTCTTCCCTATTTCCTTCATCACACGATCTCCTCTCTCCTCTTCACATTCAAAAATTTCAAAAATTTCAAAAATTTCAAAGACTGATTCAATGGTATGTTTTGATTTGTAACGGTACAACTAAGTACAATTTGATAACACTAATAATTTGGGTAATAACACTTAGTAGAATTGGGTAAAATTATTTAGTACAACTAAATATATGTTGAATTTGATTGTCTATTGATTGTCTGGTGCAAATTTTAGGTTTACGATTTTGATTTTTTGGATTAGTAACACTAAGTATAATTAGATAATACTATTTAGCAAAAATTATAAATCTAAAATGTAAAATTTAGTAGCATTTGGTATAACTAATATGTTTTGCAGGAATCCATAGAGGAAACCGAGGCATTGCAACATCTCCATATGTATTTCCAACCAAGAGAGTAAACAAAGAAAATAAAGATTCCCACGAGATGTTATATTACAAAAGCGGTAGAGACGTTAGAGAAGTTGAAATACCTACTTCGAGAGGAGGATAAGCGGTGAAGACGTTAGAGAAATTTTTTACTCTTATGCATGGCAAATTGAGAAAATAATACTTAGTATAACTGTTATTGATTACATAGTTGGAATGATGAAAGATGTGGAGAATATCAACGAAGTGAGCCCTCAACAGAACCCCACACTAAGTCCCAAATTGAACACCAAACCGAGCCCTAAAGTGATCCTGAAATCAAATCCCAAATTGAGCACCAAAATGACCCCCAAGTTGAACCTGAAACCGAAGCCCAATCTAAGCCCCAAAATGAGTCTGTAGTCGAATCCCAAATTGAATATGAAATGGAGTACCAAACCGAGCCCCGAAGTGAGCTTAAATTTCCAACTCAACTGTGAACCAATCCCACCGTTTATAAGAAGAGAAAAGAAATCCTTTCGTGCTAGTGAAGACTTCTTCGCAAGGTGGCCAAGGGAAAAGAAAAATGATGATTGAACACTAAATATTTGGCTTATGTTGATTTATATATTTGAATACGTAAAACTGTGTTTATTGGTTTATGTCTTTGAATTCATAAAAATTCGTATTATTAGATAAAATTGTAATTCTTCACTTCATATTTCTATCGTACTACTAGTTATACTAGGTAAAACTAAGTTTTTTGTTGTGTATTTGAATTCGTAAAAAACGAACTGATTTCGACACAAAAAACAATTTGATTCCAAAATTATGCGAAAATTCCAAAATTTAAGTCAAAGCTCTTAAAATCAGAAGTTAATATCTGAAATGAAGAACAAAAATCGCTAGAACGGAGGAGGGGGAATAGGAAGGAGAAGAAAAATTAGTGAAAAACTTAAAACCATAGTTTATAATTAAAAAAAATTGGCACCATTTCCGATTTTGGGCACCATTTCCGATTTTAGGCACCGCCATTTCCATTTTTGGGCACCACCATATTTTTAGTTGCCTCCAAATAACACTTAGAAATACAAAAGTTTTTGTTAATACCAATTTTGCAAATAATTTTACTTTTTGGGGTTTTCGATTTTATTTAGTTTTACGTAGTGAAAAAATATTTTTTTTTAGTTTTACAAATGATTTTAATCAACTAAATTATGTTTCTTATGAATTTGTGCATTAATACTTCATGAAACTTCTTTTGTGTCTTTTTGTTTCTAAAATGAATGATATTAACAAAATGCTCATAAAAGTATAAGATGTATGGTAGAATATATTTTTATAAAAAATTTTGTTTTAACTTGTTTGTTTATTTTGTAATAATTTTCTCAAATCAAATTCATCTTCTCATTTGAATTTTTAATATCATTAATACTAATGTTACTTAATTGTATTTTATCTCTCACTGATACGATTGTTACCTAGTTTTTCATATACTGGTAGTATAACCTTATTAGAATACTAGTTACTTAGTTGTACAAAACAGAAAATGTATTTTTGAAGGGGAAAATCAGTTTTACAAATAATATAGAGGGAAAAATACACAATCACACACCATCAGCGTTTCCTATTCCAAGTTTCTTTTGACACCTTTTTATTATTAGTTTTTATACGCTGTTCTCCGGCCGGTAAAAATCTTTTTAGTTGCATTCTTATATTTTTAGTTTCTAGTTTTATTTTCTTCATCAATAATATCTATTTTACTGGTGTTATTCTCTTCATTTGTACACTTATACCAAGTTGTATCCAGTTATCTTGTCGATGCAAAATGATTTCGGAGTGAAATCTTTATAATTTTCTTACGATTCGTAATGACTCAACAACTATAATACATTCATTACCATTGTGTTCTAATCAACCTATAAAACATGGTTAAACCTCCAATGTGCATTACATACATGTTTTTTCAATTTGAATACCTAAAATTGCAAATCTCCTATTACACACGTTAATCTTAGTTGAAATCCATCTATTCTTAAATACAAACCTAGATTTCAAAATTACAGCACCAACGGAGGCATTGGCGGTGTCAATAGAGTCCTTCCGATTCGATTTGTAGCTTTGACAAAGAACGATGGTGGGCGCCTACATGGATGGATTGTCGTGGTTGGAAGCATCAATTGTTTTTTTTTTAACTAAAGTTTTTTATAATTAAAATTAAATTAAATATTAAAAAGAAATAATAAAGATATTTTTGGAATTGCATAAGTGAGTAAACTAATGAAGGATAAATTAATGAAGGGTAAATTATTTAGGGTTATAACAAACTGAATTTGAGCATTTAGGGGCATCTTTGCCACTGTCTCAATTCAATTGCTTTTCTAAAATCTAAATAATCAGGATACTAAAATCGAGCGTTTGGATGTAAATTCTGAAAAACCAAAACAACATACTATCACTAAATACAAAAATATACTAATTTATATTTATCCAGTCACATTACTATTTTGTGTAAATTATTTTATTAAATTATATTTTTTGCTAGGCATTTTTTCATAAAACTGTATTTTTTTGCCAAAATGAAAAGAAAAAAGAAATTTTCACCGCGAATGCAATATTTCCTACATGAACTACATCAAGAGTACTTTTTTCAACGAATTTTTTAACGCCGTTACTAAACAGTTGACTCATATGACACCGTAGAAGCTGACTCAACGTATCAATTGATGAACGAAAATGCATCTTAAAACGACGTCGTTTAACTTATGGTAAAAAAACATAAAACAATTTGTACATATTAAAGAACGAACCTGTGAGATTTAATTACCCCAAAAACATTTTATCCAAAAGTATCATCACATAAATAGTAAACTATCCAACGATAGCTAAAAATTAATATAACTACTATGAAGTACATCACATAACTAGATGTAAATCCAAAAAAGATTTTATGCAAAATCTTTCCGAAAGTCTAATTATTTTAGAAAACCAATCAAGCAATTAGTATTCCTGCGGTTTCGTTGGCTTTCCCCATCAGCAAGGGTCATAAACTCACCATCTTCTATATTAGTGTTATTCATATCAAGATCATCATCTCTTGTAGATTTTTTTTGAACCGATTTAAACCTTCTACTCCAAAGTTAGAATATTTCTTTGCGTTGTGTCCAGCAATACCACATCGACCACAATACATAATTCTTTTCTCTCGAGTAACCTTTTTTGTAGGCAACTCTTGTTTCCCTTTCTTTTTCTTCGGTTTTGGTTTTTTCCACCGGTCGAATGGAGTCACTATAAATTTGCTGTTGCTTCGAAGTCAAATATCAACTATATGTGTAATCTTCTCAAAAGAACAATGACTGGAAACATATTTATCCACACATCAGATGCATCATATTAACCAACATTTTCGAACAGAATCAAACAAGGGTACAAGTTTGAAATTTCATAACAAGTATCATGGGAGAAGATTTATGGGTTAATAAAAACTCAAATGGGTAACAAAACATAGACCAAAAACTAATCTGAGTTAGAGTTTATATATATATAAAAAAAATTTCATACCTCTAACTCTGAGTTACAGTTTCGAGACCATTGTCTCATTCACAACGAGAAAACAATATAGATTAATAAGTATTAATTTTATTTGTCGCACGAAAATTAGAGTGAAATGATCCAGACATGAAGACATGTTCTGTTTTTTTTTCCAAAGTTCTTTTTTCTTTCCAAAATCGACATTGCTTGATTTAGTCATGGATAAATTTTGGTCTGTGTAAGATGAGAATGCAAAGAAAGCAGTTTTGAACAAAGTCAATCATAATACACCGAGATACAAACCTAATTTAGTGGCTGGTAAGCATAAATCAGTGAATATAAAATCCACCAAATAAAATCGAAATCCAAACGAGAAGAAACTTGCGTCCACAATTTCTGAAGAAAATTTCTAAATTAGGAAAGAACACCTCTCAAAATTTTGCTCTTAGGCATATTCTTTTCTTAACTTCTATTTTGTTACCAAGAAAAATCGATCAATTTGTCTTCTGAACAAAACCCATAACACATTTGAGTTCATGATTTTTTCACAAACAATCTGAACCTTTTAAGCGAATATGAAACGATTTCACAAAAATGCACATCAACGATATCACAAGATAAACATCAACGATTTCACAAAAAGCACATAAAATGATTTCAAAAACTAAAACCCTTAAACGATTTATGAAACATTTGAAGATTTATGGAACCATTTTGAAACAAATGAAACCTTCAAACGATTTTGAAACGATTTATAAGTAAACCTTACCGAAACATGTTGACTTCTCTCAATTTTGAAAATTCCAATTTTGATTCCTTTCGATTTCGAAAACCCTAGTTTCCCAAACCCTATCGATTCCGAAAACCCCTATCGCAACCCCTTAGATGTCGATTTCCCAAATCCTTTCGATTTTAATTCCTCTCGATTCCGATATCCTAGCTTCCCAAACCCTCTCGATTTCAAAAACCTTATTTCCCTTTCACTTGTTTGAAATCGATTTCGATTTCTCTTTGCCTCAAATCGATTTCTACCCTAATAACATAAACCTTTCCGAAGTGAAAAAGACGTCGTTTTAATTTTCACAAACAATTTATCAACTGCCACGGTGTCACATGAGTCAGCAGTTTTTTATCGTTCATTAAAGACGTTAAAAGCTTCATTGAAAAATGCACTCTGGATATAGTTCGTGTAAAAAATTCAAATTCTATCACTATTCATGTGGTTTAACGCATTGCTCATAAATTGAGGTTTAAATGAGCACGACATAAATTGTTCATATTGATTTTGGCCCTTTTTGTGACTGATTTGCGATTGCGTTCACCAGTGTAGTGGCACAACAGTTACAAATGTTTCTGACTCATTTGCGACTACATTGTATCCGTAGTCGCAAATCAGTCTCAAATATTTGTAATTGATTTGCGACTACATATAAATTTTTGGAAAAAAATAGATGTAGTCGCAAATTGGTCACAAATATTTGGAACTGATTTGTGACTAATTTGCGACTACACCCAATTTAATTTAATTTTAAAATATTTTAATTAATTATTATTTTTGTGTAAAATTAATTATTATTATTTTTAATTAATATTGAATATTATTTTTAATATTATTTTTACAATATTTCAATTAATTAATTTTTCGTAATTATAAATATTATTATAATAAAATAAAAATAATTTCTATTCATTAATTATTTTATAAAATATAAAGAAATTATAAAAAAACTTTATTAAAAAATTCAAATTACAAAAAATTGGAAAAAGTCTAATTATCCGGAGGCGCAAATTGAAATTGGATGGCGAAAATACGGGTGAAGCGTTCGACGGTTCACCTGTTGCATCGTTATCCCATATAAAAAATGCAAAAGCGGGATTCATCCGTTGGAAATACCCGACGAACATCTCCAAACTGTTAATTTCTGTTCTGGTTTTCCTTTTGAACTTCCTGCATCCTCCGATTTGCTTCCAACATCTCCCCATTTTGTACTTCAATATGCATATTACGTGCGTTTTGTTCTTCGATTTGTCGCTGCACGACTAGGAGTTGATCCTGAATCGCAACAAAGTCGGAGGTAGTGCATTGGAATCCATTACGCCTGCCCGACCCGTGAATGCAGTTCAGGCTAGCGAGTCCGTAAAGACAGCCTCGATCATCCGCAACGGAGAAATAATAATAAAAAGATTAGAATAGTTTATTAAATTTAGCGTAAATTAAAAAAAATATTTAAATTTTTTTTTACCTAAATGAAGATCTTATTCTTTTCGTCTTGGGTGAGCTCAATTCGACGGGAAGTGCCGTCGGACGTTTCAGTTGCATCGACTTTCATGATCGCCATCTTTTATTAGATGTTTTGTTTATATGTTTCATCAATTTGTTTAGCTTTCAAATCGACATGTGAACTATCCTGCAGAGTGTGAGTCTTTATAAAAACCTCACTAATTGAGACCGGTCATCCCAAATTATTTTTGTTAATTTTGAAATAAATTATTAATAAATAACAATTAAATTTAAATTTAAATTTAAATATTTTAGGATACTTATCCTTTTCTGTTGGATTTGGATATAGAATTTTTGGCGCAAAAAATGTTTGTATGGACCAAGACCATTCTGAGAGCAGTTGCGATTATTGGACGATTTGTTACTCCTCTCATTAGAAGTTTTTGTTTCCCAATAGTCTGTCATTGTTTTGTACATACTAGGGGAAATCTATCTTAGACGTTTGCCGGTTGTATGAACCGTGCTCACCATCCGTTTCATCCGTCTTACACACACGAAGTCAAACTCTTTCCATACCACCGAGGTGATCATATAATCATAGGTGTACGATTTCTTGGATAGTTAAAATATATAATTAATTTTAGTAATTATTAAAAAAAATACTTACCGCAAATTAGATGAAGTATTTCTCTTGTCGTTCAGCTGGTACGACCATCCGATTGTAATAGGAGCCGTCAAATTTGTTTTTCAAAATTTTTGAAATTTGATGGGTTTTTGCCCATTTGTCCCGGTTAAACTTAATATTTTTAATATATTAAAGTTTTTAAATTTTAAATAAACTTCAATATATTTTAAATAATTAATTTTAATTAAATAAATTAATATTAAAAACATTTGTGATTTTTACCAACTCGTGTTTGGTGCTGGCACTAAGAAAACACTGTCAGGTACTGGTCCCGCCCCGGAGTTTGTAACAAACTATCTAAGGTGATATTTTGTTCCCCCATTTTCGTTTCAGATAGCAGAACCTCTTACTCTTCATGGTCCTCCGATTCTTTAAACCGATTAGATGGTTCGGTTTCAGGAACCATATGAGGAGTTAAGGTGTACTAAGGTGGTAGGCGGGATACCGCTCTATAAGCGGCGAGTGAGGGGTTCGAGGAGCCCGAAGAGTTATCACGGCCGGAAGACGATGGGATTTGTCACCTTCCACGAGCTCTTAACGACCTACCGTTACTTGGGTATTGGTTTTTTTTGTTGGAAATTAGGTTGACGTGTTTCAGAGGATTTTTAGAATGAAATTTGTGTGAAGTGTGGAAAATGAGTGAAAAGATGCACGTATTTATAGAAAATATTTGCGACTACACATGTAGTCGCAAATCAGTGACAAAATGCAAAATTAAATATTTTGCTACTAACGCGAACACCAATTAATTTGGTGGAAATCGAAATTTTTCGAGAATTTTTGGTTCCCACGTATTTAAAGTCAATAAAATAAACCATGGTCGCAAATCATTCACAAATGTGCGACTGATTTGCGACCACTAGTGCATTCGGTGGGAGTTGAAAATTTTCAAGAATTTGTATCTCCCACCATTTTTATAGTGGTCGCAAATCAATCGCACATTTGCGAATGATTTGCGACCATGGTTTATTTTATTCACTTTAAATCAAATTGGTCACAAAATAAGTCGTGCGACTAATTTACGACTACGGTTTAAAAATTGACTTTAATCTGATTTTTCATATGTGGTCACAAATTGATCGTAAATTTACGACTGATTTGCGACCACGAGTTATTTATGTGACCAATTTGCCAACACATTCACAACATAGTGGCAATGTGGTGGCAAATCAATCACAATTAATATCTTAAACCCTAAATTATATGAGTTTGTTGAATACCATGAATTATATAAGATTGATAACATCATTAGGAGTTGTACAAACTTCAATTATTAAGTAAA
The DNA here is from genome assembly GCA_018901935.1 of Pugionium cornutum. Lineage (NCBI taxonomy): Eukaryota > Viridiplantae > Streptophyta > Magnoliopsida > Brassicales > Brassicaceae > Pugionium > Pugionium cornutum. The sequence continues at coordinate 12,780,169 of CM032157.1, read as the reverse complement.
CAATAACATTTGAAAAATTTACATATCATTTCTCTAAAACACTTAACACATTATCTTAACCATATATTTCTTATATACAATTCAAATCTTTCTAACATTTACATCAACACAAATATGGTTTTGTTTATATTTGGTCATCTATAATGGTTAGTACTTATCCAGAAATGCAAAAATAACTTATAAATGTGAAAACGACATAGGAAAAATGTAAACTTACTCTATGTAGTTGCGAAGTGGTCTCTAATTTGCGACCAATTTGCGACCACCATAGAAATTTTGAACCTTTAGTCACAAATTGGTTACAAGTATACGATTGATTTGCGACTACGGGTTATTTTTGTGACCAATTTGCCATCACATTTCCAATATAATGGCAATGTGGTGGCAAAGTACTCACAATCAATACCCCGAAACCTAAATTATATGATTTTTATGAATACTATGAATTATATAAAATTGATAACATCACTATGAGTTGTAAAAACTTCAATTAGAAAGAAAAACTTTTTACAAAAATATATAATGATCAAATGTAAAAATACATAAAAATTCAAATATATTACATCTCTTCGTGCTTATCGTCATCTGAAGATGAAATATTACACTGAAATTTATCTTTTAGTTTGGTATCTCCGACATCGAAATCAATTTCTTCGGTATGATTAACTATATCAACCAAACGATCCACTTCTATCGCTTCAAGCACCGTTACGTCTTCATCATTTTCTTGTTGCAAAAGGCCAATCTTGTTTTTGTTTTTGTATTTTCCCAAAATGTTAGATCTGGGATTAACTTTCATAACATTGAGCCATTTTTTTATGATGATTTGGTATGCAAGATAAGGAATATAACAAACTTGGTCTGCTTGAGAAGCTAGTACATCATAATTAATAAAATGTAAATTAGTTAATAATATAAAAAAATTAATTTATAGAATTTTATGTACATAATATATATATATAGATTAACATATGTTTATAGTTAATTATTTACGTATGTATCTAGAAGAATAAATGGTTCTTATTTGTAGTATTTCTCTTATGATAAGACATCAACAACGCCATTTTCCGACTTTCGAGTTCCTTTCGAAAGCGTAGGATCGTACCGCTCACATTTAAAAAACATGATCTTTGAATTTAGGAGTCCAACATACTCAAGTTGAATGATATCTATTAAAATCATGTAGAAATCAGTTTCATGAGATGCATTTGAGTAATTGTCTTCCTTGACACAAATGCCGTAGTTACATGTCTTTCTCCTGTGTCCATGTTTATTTGTGTGGAACATATAACCTATTGTAAAATAAATCGGCCAAGTTGACGATTTATACATCGGGCCTTACACTAATTCTTGAGCCTATATCGAAAAGGCGAGTGAATATGTTGAAATCCATGCATTGACCTATGATTATATATATATATATACTCAATAATTAGCATTTCAAAAGTAAAAAAAATTAATATAAACAATATATTTACATGTAAATTAATTATTCATACATAATCTCGAACTTATATGTGGAACTCTTCCTATATTTTCGATGAAATATCATATTTCAAAAGATATGGATACCTACAACGAATGTGATATTCAAACATGGTACAAAATTAAATATAAAAAAAATAATATATATTGCTTAATTACAATAAAATTATGATTTAATAATTAAATAAAATTGTTTTTATATTATTCACCTCTCTAGTAGACGAAAATACTCACAATTCCTCAAAACATATGTGTGTGCATATTTGTATTCTTTTTCGAAGAGCCATATTTCTTTACTTTTACCACTTGGAAGACCCATATGAATAAATATATTCAGCGCTCCAGCATCCGGATATACAGGGATATCAGCTTCATTGAATCTAGTAGACTTGTATATATATTATACACGATATTCAGTATGAAAATTTAATTAATTAACCATACAAATAAAATAATTAATTAATTAACACAATAATTTATGGTTACTACGTACGTACCTGTTTTTGGTGCGTATGTGGACAGCAAAGTAATGCTTCGAGACGTAAGATATCTCATCTTTCACAGATTCAACAATCGAGCATGCATCATATCGTTTGTTATTCGCCTTGCTTTTAAGTTTTTTAAAAAACCTTTCAAATGGATACATCCACTTATATTGCAAAGGTCCACCCAATTCAGTTTCGTATGGCAGATGTATAGGTAGGTGCTCCATGACATCGAAAAATGCAGGTGAAAAGATGTTCTCCAAATTGTACAAAATTATGACTATGTTTTCCTTCAAAATTCAGACATGTCTTTGTTGCAATGATATGGAGTATAAATCTCGGAAAAATCCTCCAATTCCTATATTACAATATAATAATAATTAGTATATGCAATTATTATTATTTTACGTACTTAAAATATAAAATATGTTTACTAGCATATACCTGATAATGCTCTATAAACATTTCGTGGTAAAAGTTCTGCAAATATAAAAGGGAGAAGCGTTTTCATAAAAACATGGTAGTCATGACTTTTCATGCCCGAGAACTTTAGTCCATCCATATCCACACAATTTGCTAAATCTGCCGCGTAGCCGTCCGTGAATTTGACATCATTTTTTATACATTTCAATAAGCGTTCTTTGGCTTTTTGTGTTAATCTAAATATAGGAAATACAGCATTACCCTGACCATCCACGTGCAACTCTTTTCGGGAGCAAAAATTTGCAATATCCAACCTTAACTTAACTGTATATTTTGATTTATCCTTGACATTCATAACAGTATTAATGATGTTATTAAAGAAATTTTTCTGTATATGCATCACATCAAGATTATGTCGAAGATTAAGATCCGTCCAGTACGGTAACTCCCAAAATATGCTTTTCTTGTGCCAATAATGCCAGTTTTCATAACCTTCTTAGTTTTATGATTGTTTCCTCTACAGCCAGATGTTCTTAGAGTATTAACAGTTTTTATTCGCTCGTATAAAACTTGTTCTCCAGTCAATAATTGTAGAGTATAGTCATTCAAAACGTGCTTCCCCTTTAAAACTTTTATTTTATTTTTCCATAACGGATGATCCTTACAAAAAAACCTTATGTGACAATCAAACCAATATGTTTTTCTACCATTTTTTAATTGAAATGCCTTCGTATCAGCCATACAAATTGGAAAAGAGAGTCTACCATTCGTTGTCCATCGTGACAACATTCCATAAACTGGAAAAGTGCTTATCGTTCACAGTAACACAACTTTTAGATTGAAGTTTTGATTCAACGATACATTGTATGCCACAACTCCTATAGACCACAATTCTTTCAGCTCATCCATCAAAGGTCGGAGGAATATATCCAGACTTGCGTGCAGATGATTTGGCCTTGAATTTAGAAATAATTATTCTTTCTTCATAAACATATCTGGTGGCAAGTTATCTGGAGTGATAATCACCAGCCATAATGAATTATTTTGAGACATCCCAAATGGATTGAACCCATCAGTACATAAGCCAAAATAAACGTTTCGAGATTCAGCAGCAAATCTTGGATGTAGATATTATAAATTTTTCCACTATGATACATCAGATGGATGACTCATTTCTCCGTATTCTACTTCATGCTCTGCGTGCCACCTCATTAACTATACGATTTTCTCGCTTTGATACATTCTCTTAAGTCTGTCTTCTATAGGTAAATACCACATACGATTGAAAGGTATTATCGTCCTACCTTCGCTTGGTTTATATTGGGGGGAGGGGGGAGGAATTGCAAAACTTGCATTTTTCTGATTTCTCATCTTCTTTTCAAAATATCATACAATTGTTAACACACACTTCAATTGTATAAAACGGAAGCCCTAAATTTCGCATCAGATTTTTGGTTTTATAATATGAACTCATTGCCTGATTCTTCTCGTAAAAATATTTTGTAAACAGCTCCGCCCAGGAATCTATCCATATTTCCGCTAGATTAAAATCAGACTTAATGTTCATGAACCGAGCACCTAAAGATAATTGTGAGTGTCATTCATGACAACTAGTCCTGTCAAGCGGGTCGGACCCGCCCCGCATGCCCGCCCCACGGCGGGTTGAAGATTTTTTTCATAAATTTTTTTTCCCACAAAACTCGCGAGTCCTTTTTTTAAAATATGCACCCGCCCCACATTAATCTAACGCATTTGCGGGTGACCCACGACCCGCTTCGTTTTTTAATTTTTTTAAAAATATTTAATTAAAATAAATCTAAATAATAATAAATCTAACATTAATAAATCAAGTCTATCAAAATTCAATTTTTAAAACATCAAATTACATAAATTTTGAACATCAAATTTGATATTAAATTGGTTTAGAATTAAATTTCTTTAAAATTAAATTGCTTTAAAATTAAATTGGTTTATGATTAAATTGGTTTAAATTTTGGTTAATTAATTTTGATCCAAAATTTGTGGGTACCCGCTAACCCGCAAAATAATAAAACTCGACCCATACCCGCCCCGTTATACCAAAACTCGATCTGCATCCACACCGCATATGAATTTTTTTTTGACCCGCATCCGCCCCACAACGGATCAAACAGGGCGGGATCAGCGGGTAATGAACCATAATGATAGGCCTACCATCATATAATGGATTTTTTGCAGCTTCTAACATATTGTAAAACTTTTGTGCTTCTAAATTTGGTTTTTCTATATTATTATATTCTTCCTCGTTCTAATTATAGTACTCATCAGCCGTAGTCTCACGAAATTCATCCGTCACCATTTCAACATATCTATTACCGGATATCTCAACTGTTTTTTCACTAGTACTACATGTACCTTCCTGATTTCTTTGGACATCACCCCGACTACTCGTCCCTAACTGAACATTCAGCTCTTCTCCATGTTTATACCAAATATAATAATTTGGCATATATCATCGGCTATATAAATATAAATGATTCCATATTTTGCGTCCCGAAAGAAATTTATCATTTTTGCAATTAATAAAAGGACAGAAAAACTTACCTCCGCTACTTTGAACTATTGGTTGACTACTTGAAAAATTCATGAACTGCTCTATGGCTTGTGGAAATTCTACCGATATATTTCTTGTTTGATTATCAATTTTTTTATATATCCAATCTCTCGAATTATTATAATTTCTCCACATGTTTGAATTTTTTTTCCTTTTGATTATACAAATTAGAGAATGAGAAATGGGGGCATATATATATATATAAAAGATTTTGCCACTATTTTGCCACTACTTCGTCACTATTTTTCGAGTCGTTTAAATGTCGGTATACCTACCTCGCACATGTTTTTTATGTTGTGCTTTTGCCACCACTTTGTGACTGAAGAGCCACTCTAACCGTAGTCGCAAATTGGTCGCATATTCTGCGACCAATATGCGACTAACATGTCATTCTTCCACAGGCCGCTAATCAGTCGCAACTTTAGCGACTCACAAACACAATCGCATAATAGTCGCAAATTGGTTGCATATTACGACTGTTTAGTGACTATGGTTTTTAGTCCCAAAATTGCGACCAATCTACGACTACTGTTCCGTAGTTGCAAATTGGTTGTATATTCGTGGCAAAAGTGGTCGTAAAATGCAGTTGTATTTTGGCAGTTTTCTTGTAATGATGAGTCGCATACGAGAAAAGATCACTCGAGAGAAAAGAATTATGCATTATGGTCGATGTCGTATTGCTGGACACAACACAAATAAATATTCTAACTTTGCAGCATAAGGGTTAAACTGGTTCAAAAAAAAAATCTACAAAAGATTACGATGTTGATATGAATAATGCTAATATAGAAGATGGTGAATTTATGGGAAAAAGCCTAAATCAACGTGAACAATTTCTGTCTGTTCATTTAAACCTCGATTTAGAGGCAATGCATTAAACGACATGAATAGTGATAGAATTTCAAATCCATATTATATATATGGATAATATATATGGATATTATAGGAGCAATGCGTTTCCTCAAAAGCAACTCGTTTCTCTTTCTCATTGAATAACATTAATCTAAATCCATTTTGTTCTTGATGACAATTTAAGAAATAGGGTTAAACTATTTTGTAACCTATTTTAAATCCACTAGTTTTATAATTTTTAATTCTTTTTATGATAGAGAGTAAACTTTTGTTTTTCTTTTGACGTTCTAATTATTTATAAATCTTGCATAAACTAATGATTACTTTTATAAGTTACAATAAGCTGAAAACTAAATTTTTTATTTTACCATTTTGGTGAAAAACACTATTTTGTAATTTTAGTGAGAACATGTTATTTTGTAATTTTAGTGAGAAAATGTTATTTTGCGGTATTGATGGAAAAAAATTATTTTACAGTTTAAAAATGCTATGTTTTAGTTTTGAAAATATGATATGTTTTAATTTCGGTGAGAAACGTTTTTTTGTTTTTGGCGAGAAAAGTTACTTTCCGATTTTGGAAAAAACATTATTTTATAGTTTTGATAGAAAATATTATTTGCGGTTTTTACAATTTTGGTTAGAGAACGCTATTTTGCATTTTTGTGAGAAAATGTTATTTTATGGTTTTGACGAGGAAACGTCATTTTCCCATTTGGAAAAAAAATACTATTTTTTTGTTTTGCAGAAAAAACTATATTTTGTGTTTTTGACGAAAAACGCTATTTTGGAGGTTTGACGAAAAAATATTTTTAGTGAGAAATATTATTTTAATTGCAGTTTTGACGAGAAACTACGATGTTATAGTTTTATGAAAAATATAATTTGCGGCCATGTTAAAAAATGTTATGTTGCAATTTTCTGGAAAGTTGATAATTTGCAAATGGACGCTTTTCGTTTCTTTTGACTAAAAAGAAGAATGTGCGAAAAAATTTTATCTTTCTCTATCTGTTGCGGGTCGAGGACTTCTCCTTCCCTTTTTTCAAACTCCGATTCTTGTTTTGATTCTAGAAATTCTAGTGTTTTCTCGATTGCTTTGCAACTCGTATGAAAATCTTCTTCTCCTGTTAAGGCGGAAGCTGTGGGTTCGAGCCTTTTCAGTCCCAAAACTTTTTTTAAAATTTTGTTTAGAAAAAAATAAATTACTTGATTTATTGGTATTAAAATTAGATATTTGGCATAAAAATAAAACATCTATCTTCTTTTTTTTTTAAAAAAAAAATATTACTTTTATTGATAATAATTAAAAATAACATTCATATGTTATTATAAAGATTTAAAATACATATTAAATATACTTATAATGGGGTTTAACTATCTGATTGAGAAATTTCAAAAAACTGCTTAACGGATGGTATTCAGAAAAATACTATTTTTGCTACATAAAACTTCGGCATAAATCTAAAAAAATTTTTGTCAAGAAATATTGTTTATGAGTTTTAATAGAGAAAACATTATATAAAATTTAATTAAGAAATAAATAAGAGTATAAGGGCCAACCATTCTTTAACTCGAAGATTTTAAACCGAGCTTTAGTGAGTATGATTTTTATTTTTAAACGAAGCCCTAGTGAGTAAGATTTTAAACCGAGCCTCTTGAACAACTCGTGGAACCATAGTGAGTATGATTTTGTCCCGTAACGCACCTTAAATAAACAACAATACAATCAAATCATGAAAACCATACATTCGCTAGGGATAAATATACTTATATAAAAAAAAATTTCCACATTTCAATAAGCATTACAATCATCAACCGATTATAAAATACGTGATGTATCATCAAACTAATATGGTATCGAGTTGTTTATGTATTAGAAGATATTGTTCTTTCCCCGTGATTGTTTGCACAAGCTGTCTGCTTGTGAGTTGCTTTCGTTGTTGGTAGATGAATGCGAGCTCTAGGAAGTGATGTTGTAACTTTTTGAATTCTTCTATCTCCGTTGTAAATACCAGCTATTTCTCTGGATTTTTGATTAACTGAATTAGGTCCATTGAGTGCGTGCAAAATTTCTCGCAAAATCTTTGCCTCTTGTGTAGGCTAGACATCGCCCATCGAAGGCTAAGAAACTTTGTATGTAGCGAAGATTATCCTCAGTACGTGCCTCTCATGCCAATGAGGTCACTCATCCCATCCTTCAGTTTGAGGATCCATCCAACCCCTGATGTGGGCTCTCTCTCCTTCCATGAGCCATCAACGAAGCATACCACTGGTGAGGATTCCAGAGCTGAATCGCCTTCGTTGTCGGGCTCTCCTGTTGGATTCACCTCTGTGGAAAGCCACCAAAGTTTGCTTTCTACTCGGGCCTTTTCTAGGGTCTCCATGGGGGTATGGTCAACATTGTTATAGACATTGTCGTTTCGTACTTTCTAGATGAACCAGAGAATCCATGGGAAGATTCCGGAATCGGATTCCAATTGGGATTCGTCCGGTACTCGCCATAGGAGCTAGTCCATGTTGCCAAAGATACCATTTAGAGGGAAGATAGGAGGCGGTGAGGGGACGGTTGATAGCGCCCACGTTTTGCATGTCGGCGGACATAGGAACATAGCGTGATTGATGTCTTCTGAAGCATTGCCACAGATCTCACACGAGGGTTCACTTTGGATGTGGCGGTAGTGTAGACGCTTGTGTGTGGCTAATGCTCCGGACTAGACTTGCGAGAGGAAATGTTGAATTTTCCTCGGAATTCTCAGCTTCCAGATCTCTTGTTTTAAAAGCGTTACCGATGGTCGTTGGAGACTGAGGTTCAGTTTTGGTATATTCCCCTTCTGAAGAGTCTCATATCCATATTTGACTGAATATCCCCTCTCTTTAGTGAAGTGCCAGCAAAACGTGCTATGTTCCCTCATAATGTTTGGGGAGATAGAGGTGATTAGTCTTACATCCTCCGAGTTGAACAGCTTCATGAGCTTCTGAATATTCCATCGATCATTCCCTGGGCAGATGAGATCAATTACTTTCGCATTATGGAATCTAGATTGGTTGTCCTTATTTAGGCCTCTTGAAATTTTATCTGAAACCCAAGGGTCCGTCGAAATGTTACCTTGGGGGAGAATCCCATAATCTTCCTTGCACCTATTCCTACTAAGTCTCTGGTAGACCAGAGGCTTCGCCATCCGTAGGATGCCCTGTTTGGGATGTTTGCCTAGAATACATACGTGTCATTGAAGTATCGACCTTTCAGAACACGAGCTACTAATGACGTGGGAGATGTCTCCAGCCGCCACAATTGTTTTGCCAAGAGGGCTTTATTGAAGTTCTCTAGACTCCAGAATCCTATACCTCCCTCCAATTTGGCTAGGCATAGGGTTTCCCACGGGAGCCAGTGGATGCCTCTCATAGATCCGTCGGAGGCCCACCAGAAGTTACTGATAATATTGTTCAATTTTTTGCACAGGATCTTGGAGAATAGGAAACATGACATCGCGTATGTCGGTATTACCATGGCCACATATTTGATCATGACTTCTTTACCTCCTCGGGATAGGAGTCTTGACAACCATTCGTTTATTCTTTGTTGGATGCGGTCTCTGACATATGCGAAGATTTGGGATTTGGAACCTCTCAGAGATTCTAAGATCCCCAGGTATTTTCCCACTCCTCCATCACTCTGAATTCACACCTGATCCTTTATGGCTATTTGGATGCTGATCGGGATCTTTTTTGCCAAAGATTATTGATGATTTGTCATAGTTTATCCATTTTCCTGATGCGTTGTAGTAAACCTCTAGTATGCCGGCGATAGACTCGCACTGCTCCATAGTGGCCTTAAAATGTGAGATTGGTAGACTTGTAGGTGCTACCCGGATGCCCGTGATTTTTTCGGAATCCTCAGCCGTGTTGAGACTAGCTATTAGGGCTTTTTTGCATAGGATAAATAAATATGGAGACAGGGGATCCCCCTGTCGCATACCATGTTTAGGATTTATATATCCCTTTGGGACTCCATTGATGATCACCCGATAAGTTACGGTTGAAACACAGAGCATGATCCAATCGATCCATTTTTCTGTGAATCCCAACCTTTCCATCAAGGCCGAAAGGAAGTCCACTCCACCCTATCGTATGCCTTACTCATATATGTTTTAATTGCAAGGAAATTGTATTGGCAGTTTGACTTGGTTTTTCGAGCGTGGAAGACCTCTTGCGCGATAAGAATGTTATCGGAAATCACACGGCCGCCACGAAGGCATATTGAGTTTTTGATATTAACGATGGTAGAATTTCCTTCAATCGATGACATAGGACTTTCGAGATAATCTTGTAGCACACATTACACAGACTAATGGGTCTGAAGTCAGCCATCTATCTCGAGTGGTCTTTTTTGGGGATTAGGCATATGTTGGTCTCATTTAGGGTTGGGTCGATCGATCCTTTTTCCATAAAGCCTGTGACTAAGTCCACTAAATGGTCACCCATAGTATTCCAGAACCTTTGATAAAAAAGCACAGTCATACCGTCTGGTCCGGGGACCTTCTCCGGGTGTATTGAGAACAGGGCATATTTCACCTCCTCCTTTGATACCGGTCTCACCATTCGGGAGTTCATTTCCGTTCTTATTTTAGGTTCTAAATGTGAGAGTGATGCCTCCATGTTCGAGGTGGTTGAGGACGTGAATAAAGCAGTGAAGTATTCCATTGTCACCTACTCGACCATTGTATCTTTTTCTACCCAGACTCCATTCCTGTCAATCAGCCTTGTGATTCGGTTTCTCGTTCTCCGCTGCTTGGTAGCGGCATGAAAGAACTTAGTGTTTTGATCTCATCCTCTTAGGTAGAGGGCACGGCTTTTTTGCTGCCAAAATCTTTCCTCCTCGTGAATGGCCCCACATAGCTTTTGTTTTAGGAGGAGTAGCTCCTCGGCTGACGTTGAATCCGACGATTGAGCCTGTTCAAGTTTCTCCTTTAATTCATTTATGACCTTTGTAGAGTCAAGATTCTCATGCCACCTCCATTGGGAAATAGTGGACCGACATTTCGTAATGCAGTCTGCGAGCGAGAGCTTATGCACTCCAAAGTTCTGCATCCATCCTTTCTTGACTACATCCTCGAAGTTTGGCTTAGATATCCAGTGTTTATCAAACCGAAAACATGCCTTTTTGTTTTCTGTTTGGGCAAGGATCTGGACCCAAACCGGTCGGTGGTCTGATCCACAGAAATGTAGGTATTATGTTCTTTTTTGCGAGAAGACACTTTGCCATTCTTCGTTCCCTAGTGCTCTATCGAGGCGGCACCGGATTACTGAGGCGCCCCGTCTTCCATGCCATGACATGCTATTTCCTCTGAAGGGGAAATCTATCATTCTACGGTTGTTTTGCATAGTTTTAACTTCCAAAAATATACATTCCGGGCGGATTCTCCCACCCGATTTCTCGTGATTTCCATTTATTTCATTGAAATCATTGACCACCAACCATGGAGCTGATCTGTTTAGGCCAATTCTGACTAAGCGTTCCAAGACATTATTTATTAGCCGCACTAGTGGGTCTTCGTAAACGAAAGATAAAAAAACTTTATTATCCCCAATAGTACCCATTACATCGATGATATTCTTATTGGAAAATAAAACTTGAATGTCAAACTCGGCTAGAGCCATTAATGCCAAACCTCCACTGAAGCCTGATGGCTCTACCGTAAACAAAAAATCATATCATAAGTGAACTTGAATGTCTTGAATGAAACTTCGAATTCGCTTTGTTTCCATCAAGAAGAGTAACCCTAGAAAAAACGTTTTGGGTAGTTTCCGTAGGCGCCGAACTGCCAGGTAGCTCCCCGCTCCCTCGTAGTTCCAGCTAAGCAGCATTAGGCGACATATGGTGGTCTCTCTTTGACCACCAGATCCTTTTCTCCCTCAGCATTTCCCCTCCTTGGAGGGTGTGTCTCTGGGGTAGACGTAGCTTTTCCTTTGTCTTTCAATTACGAAATTTGGTTGCACAACCTGTCCTCTCCGAATTACATTATTGAGTTTTTCCTTATCTTGGCTGCGCGAAACGGACTCTTCCCAATTTTTTTTCTCACATGAAATGCCTTGGATATTTGCTCGTCCCGCTTGCTTGCTACTGATCTTGCTGGGTGAGTGTTTCCCCCTGACAGAATCTCTCTCATTGGAGAGATGATTTTCTTAGATTCATGCTCTCTCTTACATCCATCTTAAATTGAGGTAGAACGACATTTTCACCTAGCCGATCCGCGTGATTGTTAGAGGATGACACTCTCATGACTCTTCTGTTTGCCTGAAGGGCCTTCTCCTTAGTATCCTTGTACCTGGAGGGCCTCTTCTCCCCATGGTTCCTTTTGGGGCTGATGTCCGTTTCTGCCTTATCGATACTTTCCAGAGCCGACTTCTTGGGATGGATAAGGTCATCTCTTTGTCGATCGTCGAACCGAAGAGCCCTCTTAGCTAAGGTTTGTTTGGCCGACTTTTTGATCGAGGAGAGGTAGGCGCCTTACCTTTTGCTTTCCACACCCCAGTTGTTGGTCTCACATCTGGCCTTCTTGGGCGGGTCTCGTCTTGTATTCTTTTTGGGGGAGGAGGGGGGAGCTTGGGCGCCTGGGGTGGGGGAGGGGGAGGCAACTCAGGACGTTTCCCCTCCTTCTTGTTTGGGCAATGCCTTTCATCTTGCGTGATTCATAAGAATCGGTCGCAGAATTTGATGAGCTTCTCATAGTCAAAAGTCACTGTGACAACTTCCCCATTTGCAAACTCCAGGTCCTTCACAAATACTAGAGGGTCATCCACATTGATTGACAGCCTGATTTTAGACTCCTCTATATCGTATTGCTGGAGATTCCCATGGCATGACCAATGTCCACTATAGTCTCTTCCGCTCAATAATGCGTTGGAATTCCCACGATCTGAATCCAAAACAAAATTGTTTAGAGAAACTCAGGTCTGAAACTTGGGACCCACCTTTCTAGGGTTTTCATCCATTGGTCAAAGTGGTACGAGCATTTTTCCGGGACCGCTTGGACATCCGACTCTGAGTTGAATCAAAACATGAACCGCCCATGGGTCAGCTCCTACCATTGGACCCGACCTTCACAATTCCTGATGCTGAGGGTTCGGGCTCTATGACATTGCATGGTCATGTTCAGCACCCTTCCGACCAGGGTTGACTCGAACTGCTTCCGAATGGCCGAGTTGTCAAAAACCCTTATTTTTATGGGAGACGGCTTTTTGATGTCCCCACAATTCTTAGCAACCAGGAATCCTGAAATTGTCATGGTTTGGTTTGGTGTGGTATTGTGTGTAGCAAAATAACCAATGCAATTGAACCAGCCCAGACCAAAGACCCTAAACCAGCAAACCGGTATGAATCCGGTTAAGCTGTTAAATCTCGGGATAATCCTCCCAAATAAGTATTGCTTTCCTCTAAATGGTGGGGATTGCGACTATCGCCGGGTAACTGGTCCGGTGAGGGTTCCGGTGGGGAATCCGATGGGACTGTGAATGTTACCAGGAAAAACCAATCCGAGAAGCACCGCTTTTACCCGTGCTGCTCCGAAGGCAGGGAAGAGCCGGTGATGGTCGGATCTGAGGAGGGGAAAAGGACGGTAGCACGAGCGCGACAGGGGAAGGAGACGCTGCGTGCTCCGATAATATGCACCAGAGGGAAATTTGTTGGGAATCTGACAGGAAAACCAACAAGAGTTGCGGACAAAATTTGAAGCAGGAATCTCGAGGAAGGAAGTGGGTTTTTCGGTGATGGAGAGTCGATGAAGGGAGCACCTACTTATATGTGAGAATCGAGCACCATCCTCGGCGAGAATCAGTTCTCTCCTTCCCCAAATAACTCTGGGGATTAATTCACGCGATCCCGAGGATTTCTCCCTCATCTCCCTTATTAATCTTGTTTAATTTGCGCCGCACACATGGAAATCTTCAATATTCTCCTGTACAAAACAGGAAAGGGAGAAAATTCTCTCCGGATCCTTCCCTTGTAATCTGCTTCCTTCCGGATTTTGCTTCCGCGTTGAAGATGATTTCCATATCCAGCGATGATCTAGGAGAGGGACCGCTTCCACAGTCTCACCTGAGAAGAGGGGGCCCAGCCGTTATGGGTCATTGTTTTAAAAACTATAACGGCCCATTCCTATCGAGAGAATATGATTTATACTTATATAAATTTATAAATGCAATTTAAGTTAATTCAGTCAAAGATGTTACATTTCTATAATTTTTTGTAGCCTTATGTAAAAGTCTACTCAGCCCTAACAAATTGTATTTTGTAGTTACCATATGTCTCTCATAGACGAACATGTGAAACACATATCTGCAAACATGTGAAACACATATCTGGGAATTAAATACATAAGTGCAATGGAAAAAATTAAATAGGTACCATTTGTGCATTAATCCCAATGATATAGAATTCGATTCCATCTTATCTCGTATAAAAGTGTTGAAAATATTAGATTATTAAATCGGTGAAACCAGAATAATATGATTGAATACCAAAACACACACACACACTGAATAAACAAAAGTATAATCAAATCATTAAACCGCACATTTTTTATATTTAAACAAAATTAATCATATATGAATAAAGATTTGTACATGTTAGTTCCTAACACTTCAAATCATAGTAGTTATTGCTGAAGTTTTACAATGAAGAAGTCTCTGTTTTGTGTTTTAGAAACAGAGCATTACTCGGTGAAAGAAAACTTCTGAAGAAAAGAACCACGTCTTTTATACAAACCTTTGACAACAACTAGACTCCTAATTTGACTCCAATAACACCCTACTTCCTATAAGATAGGAATTTTAATTTGACTTAGCAACATTTAATTTAAATAACTGAAAAACATAAATAAACAATAACCACTTCAATCTCTCCCTTAAACTGGAATCTTTTCTTCCAGTTTACTTCTTCCTTGAACACACTCCGATTTTCTTCCTTAGATCTTCAAACACATCTCGTTTTACTGCTTTAGTCATGATATCAGACAATTGGTCTTCTGCAATATTCCAGCTTTATAACCTTCTCCTTTACCAACTGTCGAAGAAAATTATACCTCACATGTATGTGTTTGCTTCTTCCATGTAGAACTGGGTTTTTGGACAATTTGATGGTAGAACTGTTGTCGCAGAATAGAGTGGTACCTTCTTCATAAAAATACCCAATTTCTTCAAGAATGTTTCTCAACCAAACAGCTTGACATGCTCCATAGGCAGCAACAACATATTCTGCTTCTGTTGTGGATAAAGTCACTATGGATTGCTTCTTTGAGGCCCACGAAATAGCTCCTCTTGCTAGAATGAATACATACCCTGAAGTGCTTCTTCTATCATCCAAATCTCCTGCATAGTCACTATCCACAAAGCTAATCAGTTTCTGTTTTTCTCCTCTTTTGTATTGAATTCCATAATCAGAGGTTCCTTGCACATATCTTAGAATTCTCTTTGTTGCGACCATATGTTGTTCTGTTGGTTTTTCCATGTATCTACTAACCAAATTCACTAAGTAAATCAAGTCTGGTATGGTTGCTGTGAGATACCTTATACTCCCAACAAGTTGTTTGAACACAGTTGCATTTACTACATCTCCCATTCCTTCCACTATGAGTTTGTTTCCTGGTACAGTGGGATTCTTCACAGCATTGCAGCTCTCTATTCCATATTTCTTTAAAATTTATATTGCATATCTTCTTTGATTGATGAATATTCCTTGTTCATCTTGATTGACTTCTACTCCCAAGAAGAACCTCATTCTGCCAAGATCAGTCATAGAGAACTCTTTCATCATCGAATTCTTCCAGTGTAGATAAGGTCATCCACATATAAGCTTATTATAAGAATGCTTTCCTTTTTCTTTCTCACAAACAAGGTGTGCTCACAGTAGCATTTTTCAAATCCTTCACCTTCAAAATAACTTTCAATCCGGTTGTACCAAGCTCTTGGAGCTTGCTTTAGTCCATATAATGCCTTTTTCAGTTTATATACCTTGTTTGGCTTCTTTAGAGATTCGTATCCAGCTGGTTGTTCTACATAAACACCTTCCTCTAGCTCTCCATGTAAGAAAGTACTATTCACGTCGAGTTGAAGAACTGTCCAAGATTTTTCTGCAGCAAGAGCAAGAATAGATTGAATTGTATCCCATCTTGCCACAGGAGCAAATACTTCATTGTAGTCCACACCATATTTTTGATGATATCCCTTTACTATGAGGCGTGCTTTGAACTTATCAATCTTCCCTTCCTCGTTGTACTTTGTTTTAAATACCCATTTTACACAATCACTTTGCCACCTAGTGGTAATTCAACTAACTCCCATGTGTTGTTTTCTTCTATGGATGTGATTTTAGCTTCCATTGCCTTTCTCCACACATCCTTTTGCACTGCTTCTTCAAAGCTATTCGGATCTTCTGAAGTAAAAAACATTGCTGTGAAGTCTTCCCCTTTATCATGTATGTGGAAATTAGCATTTCCTGCTACATAATCTTTCATCCATATTGGTGGTTTTCTTTGTCTTGATGTTCTTTCTTCAATATGGGGTTGGATGTGTTGTGGTTCTTCTTCAAGTCTTCTTCTCCTTCTCTGCTTTCTTCTTCCTCTTCAGGTTGAGGTTGTTCATTTACATTTTGCTCACTCTCAGATAGAATGTCTGTTATGTTCTTCTTTTCTGATTCTATTGTAAGCTCATTCCATCCCAATTCTTCGCCTTGTTGGTCTTCTTCCCATTTCCATCCTTTGCTTTCATCAAACTGAACATCTCTGCTAATAATTACCTTCTTTGTTTCTGGATTATAAAGACGATATGCCTTTGATTCCTTGCTTATACCAAACATTATGCATTTTATACTTTTCTCATCCAATTTGGTTCTTTTCTCATATGGTACCAAGGCAAAACTCACACATCCAAATATTCTGAGATGTTCCATTGATGTCTTGTAATTGTTCCATTTTTCTCCAGGTGTAACATCGCCTAAAGCTGCTGAGGGACTCCTATTAAATACATAGACTGCATACTGAACAGCTTCTAGCCAGAATCTCCTTGGTACAACCATTTCCATTAACATGCATCTTGTCATATTCATAAGGCTTCTGTTCTTTCTCTCTGCTGTGCCATTTTGCTGAGGCGTATAGGCTGCAGTGAATTGCATTTTTATTCCACTTTCTCTGCAGTAATCTTAAAAGGCTTTGGAGTTGTACTCCCCTCCTCTCTCTGATCTTAGACACACCAGTGGTGATGTCCTATCTCTCTTTCTACGGCTGCCTTGAATTCTTTGAATACACCAAGAGTTTCTGATTTCTCACACAGAAAAAATGTCCAGCACTTCCTACTGTAATCATCATGAAGTTGATTACATACCTTTTTCCACTTTCTGAGGTTGGGGAAACTGGTCCACAAATGTCGATGTGAACAAGTTGAAGCCTTTGAGTGCTTTTCCACATAGTTTTCTTTGGAATGTTGTCATGATTCTGCTTTCCTTTTATGCAGATTTTACATATATCTTCATTTTCTGCATAAGTGATTGTTGGTAAGCCATTCACCATATTTTTCTTAGCAAGGGATTTTAAACTTTTATGGTTAAGATGGCCAAATCTTTTGTACTACAACTGTTCAGTTTTTTGGATCATCAAACAGTTCTTGTCTGTTGTCTCCTTTGCTTCTCTAACAATGGCTAAAATGATAAACATTATGTTTTTAGTCATTGTAGAGTGCATAACCTTTCTTCTGTGTTGCTTATGCCAAATCTCGCATTGATCATCTTCAATGATCACCCTCAAGCCTTTTTGTTGCAATTGCCCTACACTTAGCAGATTTTTTTTCAATTCTGGTACAAAGTATACAGAAGTGATTAGTTCGATTACTCCGTTAATTTCCAGTCGAATAACTCCTTTTCCTGCTACCATCATTCTCCTGTCATCTCCGAGTTTTATGGTTTGTTGAATTGTGCTGTCAAAATTCAGAAACCACTCTTTTGTTCCACACATGTGATTGCTGCAACCTGAATCAAGAAACCATATATGTTCCCTTTCATCCAAGTTCATATCGAGATGTGCCATTAAAAGTACATCTTCTTCCATTTCGGCATAATTGGGTTCTCTTTCTCAGGTTGGACATTCTGATTTGTAATGCCCTTTCTTGTGACATTTGTAACATTCTATCATCTCTTTGTTGAAGCTTGTACTTCCACGTCCTCTGCTCATATATCCTCCTCTTCCTCTTCCTCGGTATCCACCTCTTCCTCTGAAAAAGGTTGGTCTCCATTGTTCTGCTTTCAAAGCATGTTCTTCTTCTACATGCCTGCTCGAATTTTGTTCATGCACCATTAAAGAGCTTTGAAGCCCATCTACAGTTAACTCATTGATGTCATTGGATTCCTCAATAGCACATACCACATATGTTGAACTTGTCTACCAATGTTCTCAATATCTTTTCCACAACCTTGGAATTTGGCATATCTTCTCCTAAATTTCGCTTGTTGTTTGCAACTTCCATTACTCTTGAAAAGTAATCTGTAATTGTTTCACCAATTTTCATCTCTAGAGTCTCAAAGCTTCGTCTAAGTCTCTGTAATTGGGCACTTTGCACTTTATCATTTCCTTGATATTTTCTTTTCATAGATTCCCATAAATCCTTCGATGTCTTCTTCTTAAGAATCGTCCTCAAGATAGTTTTATCTATTGATGCAAATAGATAGTTTTTTACCTTGCGATCCTTTATGATCTGCTCTACCATCTCTGCTCTTTGAGCTTCTGTTGGAATCGTGGTTCCATCTAGATGAGTGATTCCCGTTTCAATAAGATCCCACCACTCCTTGGATCGGAGGAGATTCTCCATGAGCATAGCCCAATGCTCATAGTCTCCATCAAATTTTAGAATAATGAATGTGTCTTTGTCGCTCATTTTCGAGAAATACCAGGCTCGTTACAAGCTCTGATACCACTTGTTATTGCTGAAGTTTTACAATGAAGAAGTGTGTGTTTTGTATTTTAAAAACAGAGCATTACTGGGTGAAAGAAAACTTGTGAACTTCATATTATTAAAAAAAATAACTAGGTCTTTTATACAAACCTTTGACAACAACTAAACTCCTAATTTGACTCCACTAACACTCTACTTCCTATAAGATAGGAATTTTAATTTGACTGGACAACACTTAATTTAAATACCTGAAAAACATAAATAAACAATAACCACTTCACCGAACACTTCAAATCATAGTAGTTGTCGACGAAGACATAACAATTTTGGCTCTTCATCCCAATTTCTTTTTCTCTTTGTCGACGAGTTGTGTTAACAAATTAATGGATAATAAGAGATCAAAGAGAAGAAGATTATTTAAAATCGTTTTGAAAATTATCACTCGCTTCTGTATGTCAATATACAGAGCGGTTACAATCTATAATATTACATATTTATTACTTCCATACATCGGTCTATAGGTATAAATTCCTTACCGATCTTAGTCTTATTTACAATGAAAACAAAATATATGAAAAGTATCTACTAGTTATATTATATAGTTGGCAATTATGGGTTTGTCTTTCTTGCTGAACTTTGACGTAATAATGAAGCTTCATCTTTGAACTTAGTCTTTCAATCATTAAAATCATCCACTTTTCTTCTCAGATGATGATGAAGATGATGAAGATGATGATGAAGAACTTGAAGAAGCAGCAGTCTCAACGTATTGGGTCGTGACTTGTTCCCACTTGGTGATTGTCTGCTTAATCTCTGTCTGTTGAGTCGAAGTCACTGTCTTTTCGTTAACAATTTTACTGTTGATATCTTGTAGTTCTTTGAGAGTCTTCATCATTTGTTCTTGGCATGTCTCCATGTTGGTCTTCATCTTTAAATAATACAACGATGTAATCAATATGACTGTTAATTTTGTAATAAAAGTATTAGAAATTTACAAAAAAAATCTTTCGTACTCACCTTTGCTGATTTGCTATACGTTGAACCAACTGCAGCCATAGCTTCGGTAAGCTTATCAGTTGCTATTTTCGTTCCAGAAACATAATCTTTTGCGGTTTTGGAAGAAACCGTTGCAGATACAGTCATGGAAGCCTTCAATTTCTCGAAGAAAGCTTTGAGCTCTGCCTTTTCTGCATACTTCTTCTCGAGGTCCATTAAGAATGTCGTTACTTCTTTGGAAGTCTCACTCTCGACTTGTTTCACCGATGTAGCTGATGTTTTCTTTGTGCTTTCCATGTTTGATTCCTTTTTCATGGACGAAGCACTTCCACTTCCTTTTGAAGAAGTTTTACTAGAAGGGCTTTTGGTAGGACTTCCACTAGGGCTAACCGAACCTGTAGTGTCTTTGAAAGCACTTCCAGTTTTGCTGGAAGCAGCACTCCCACTGGTGGATTCTTTTGTCTTGGAAGAAACACTTCCGGTTTTACCAGAAGAGTTTTTGGTTTTACCAGAAGGGCTTCCGGCGGGACTACCACTCGGACTAGCTGAGCCAGTAGTGTCTTTGAAAGTGCTGCCAGTTTTTCCACCACTGGATTCTTTTGTCTTTGAGGAAACACTTCCGCTTGCGGTTTTATCAGCAGAGCTTTTGGTCTTGCCAGAAGGGCTTTTGGTGGGACTTCCACTCGAACTAACTGAGCCTGTAGTATCTTTGAAACCAGCTTTTCCACCACTGGATTGTTTTGTCTTGGTGGAAACAGTTTCATTACTGGATTCAGTTTTAGTTGAAGATGTACTTTTAGATTTGCTGGATGAAGAAGTTTTCTCCATGCTTGAACTTCCAACAATAGAAGCATCATTAACATCAACATCAAGTCCATAAGATGCTATATCGATTGTCTTTCCTTTCTTCTCAGAAGCTGACTTCACAAATGAAGCAACCATTTTAGTCCATTTCACCATATCCATAACCAGCGTTTTCTTCTCGGCAGTAGTCATCATCTTTGTATTTTTCTTTTGCTCAACCAAAGTCTTTCCCATTGACATGATTGTAACTTTGAAGCTCCCTGCTTCAGTCTATCACAAAAACAATAAACAATTATTAAAGAAAACACAAATTTTCTA
This sequence comes from Pugionium cornutum, assembly GCA_018901935.1. NCBI lineage: Eukaryota > Viridiplantae > Streptophyta > Magnoliopsida > Brassicales > Brassicaceae > Pugionium > Pugionium cornutum. The sequence continues at coordinate 12,759,280 of CM032157.1, read as the reverse complement.
ACATCATATGAATGTTTTTGGTATAAAACATACTGATTTTTCGCCTTGACCAGTACTCAATGCAGACATAGCCTTAAAGAGCTCGTCAGCTTTCGTTGTCATCTCGGCATCTACACTTTTAGATGTTTCCGATGCTGAATCTATGAATGACATGTAACTCTTGAAACTTGTGAAGAAACTCTTGAATTCCGCCGTTGCAGGACATCCACCTTCTAAGTCGGTAACTAATGTCAACAGACCTTTGTTAGCAAAAGGTGTAAATTCGCTGCATTTTTTGGGAAAATTCTTTTTCAAGTAAAGTTTTAATAAGAATGTTCCTTGCGCTTCATATATAACACTTGATGCTACTATGAACATCACACATAACCCTAATGAAATTCTTGCCATTTATCTTGAAAATTTACTGAAAGAAAACTTGTAAAACTATATTTTTTTTTCGTTTTTTAGATGTTTTTTTTCTTTTTGAATGATATTAGTTTTGGAAAGAACTTGGGTTTATATAGATTCTTAAAGAGTCTATATTTAAGTGAAGAAGAGAAAATGGTGGATTGTTTGTGAGGTTGAGAGAGAATAGTTAAAGTGACCCTCACGTTTCACTCTCTTATTTTGACGGTAATTTCTGTTTGTATGATCCGGGTTTGTCTGCCATCTATATTTAGAAATATCAAATGTTATTGACCCTAAACTTAAGTGTGTGCAACAATAGTTAAAAGATCACTAATTTTTTTTTCGATATCTCTAATAAATTAATCGAAAAATATTTTAGCAAAAAAACTAGATTTATAAATATATCACGATAACATATTATATCATCAGAGCATTTAAAACAAATATTACATAATATATAATTTATTATAGTATTTACCAAAATGACATGAGATAAATATTTAACAATATAATATATCTAAATTACTAATATTTTGACATAAATGGTAAATACAATATAAAAAAATATTAAAATTTTTAAATAATTATTCAAACAATATATAAAACAAAAATTTAAACTAATTGAATATTTATCACATATACAATTCCTTATCTGTTTAATGATATTATCTATCCAATATATAGATAATTTAAATTTATTTATATAATTCGATTTTATTGTATATTTTATTTATATAATAAATATTAAAAATTTCAAAAAAATATTTTTAAAAAATATAAAATATGTACATATATAATTTATATTTACGAAATAAATAATTAATTAAAATAGGTGAATATATATATATTAATTAAAATAATTAATTTATATTTACTAAATAAATAAACAATTATTGCACATGTTATAATTGCTTGATTGTCAAACTATGCTAAAAAAGTATAGATTAAAGATGATAGATTTGATGCTATGCACTATAACATGAATTAAATGGGCTACACTAAGTTAACGGTTCAGTTATTATGCTGAATAAATAAAAGAATAAGTTTTAGAGTAAACTTGTAATATATATATATATGTCTGCACTATGGCTATGAAGATCAGATTTTGAAGGCCATAGTTGGATAAAGTAGAAGATGTATTTGAGGATGGACCATAATTGTTTCAGAGTCAAAGACATGGTGTGCCGTAGGAGTTTATGTAACTAGTGACATGCTTAACTAAATAAGATGTGACGATTTCAAATATACATTATGAAAAATTTGATAAATACACAAATTTTGGGAAAATTTTGTAACTATTCGAGATCTCATAAGGATCTTAGGTTCTATGGTTATGGGTGTAATTAAATTCAGTTTCCTGTCTCATAAATGTTTACGCAAGCTTAGATAATTGTTGAGAGATGTACATATGTGTAACATACGCTCTAATGTTAGTAAAAATATTCGCAAATTATATAATATTATTTTTTCAAACTATTAACACATTTCCGTATGCCAAAAACCATATCCTTGGATCATTTGGTACATATTTAAGGAAAGGAAAGAAAAACTTTTTAAGAACTTTGATCGGGAACCATTATAGGTATTATGTATTCCAGAAGTTGAGGCTATGAGTTTGGATAATATTCAAAATGATATTAAAAATGAGTTTGGATGATATTCAAAATGATATTAAAAATGAGTTTGGATAATATTCAAAAATGATATTCAATTGAAAAGAAAACAATATATTAAAAAGTATTTCATAAATCTCCCTCAAATTTACATTATTTTTAGCATACAAAACGATTACAAACTATATTTATTTTTACAGATTTATTACTTGCATAGGTCGATTGGTGATCTTATACCTGTCTTTGTTTTATTTATAACAAAAAAGTCTAGAATTATTAGCTAGAGAAAATATTATATGATATTTTTAGGTGATTTTTTCGTGAATTACTGTTTTGCGTCTTTTATCTTGGCCTTGCCAAGGAAATAAGAAGAAGCTGGAGCAGTTTGTGTTTCACTCTGCATAGCAGTTTCCACGAATTGGGTTGTCACTTGTTCCCACTTGGTGATTTTGAGTTTAATCTCTTTTTGTTGTGCTGGTGTGCATGTTAATGATTTATCTTTCTTGCCTTTGTTTTGACTTACAATTTGACTGTGGATGGTTTCTAGTTCTTGCACAGCCTTCATCACTTCTCCTTGGTAAGTTTCAAGGGACTTCTTAACCTATAAAAGAACAGAATTTTTCACTGAGAATCACACTACCATACATTCACATGATCTAGATAGGGAAATGTCTTATTGTATACCTCGGCTGATTTGGTTCCGATTTTCGTCTGTATTAATGCCATGGCTTCAGATATTTTCCCAGCAGCAGATTTAATACGAGAAAAGAAGCCTCTTTTGGTTTTGGATGTAGCCAGTGAGGAGGCGCCAGTCATGCTAATCTTGAGTTGTTCGAAGAAGATCCTAAATTCGTCTTTCTGCGAACACTTCTCTTCGAGGTTCATTAAAAATGTCATTACTTCTTTGGAAGTCTCAGTTTCAACTTGTGTCACTGTTATGGCCTTTTGACCAGCACTAGCACTTTCAGTAATGGAGCCTCCACTTTGAGTAGAACTTGTTGTAGGGCTAATGGAACTTACACCAGTAGTATCCGTAAGGGAAGTTTCACTTCCATCTAAACCAGATGGGCTAATGGATGGACTTCCAATAGGGCTACCTAAGTCGATGTTTGAACCTGTAGTGTCTTTGAAAGAGATTTCACCTTTAAAACCAGATTTTTCTCCACCAGAGTTTGCTGTGCTTAATACCATTGTGTTTGTTATTTTAGTAATCACAGTCTCCCATTTTAAGATCCCTTCTTTAAGTTCTTTCAGTTGCTCTGGTGTTAACTTCATAGATTCTTCGCTCTCATCCTTTTTGCGACCACCCAAAATCTTACCAGCTACAGATTTCATCCATTTCAAATTATCAATAGCTTCCATTTTTTCCTCCTGAATTTCTTCCTTTATCTGTTACATATATGCATGATGAAGTAAATTAAATGCTTCATTAGAGCATCATGTTTTTTGTATTAAAGAAAAACTGACCTTTCCAACCGCAAAAGAAGATATGGCTTGGAGGAGGCTTCCGGCTTTGGCCTTCATATCCAGATCGTAATCTTTTTCGGCAATTTTTTTTATTGGACAAACATACTTGGCAAAACCTCTAAGTCTCTCAAAGAAAAGACTGAATTTATTTGTCTTAGGACATTCCTTTTCCAGATCTGACACAAAGACCATCACAACATTAACGGTGTAAGACTCCACATCTTTCACTGTTTTTGGATCTTCAATCTGAGGTAAAGATGGTTTAATCTTTAATTGAGCTGAAACAACATCTAGAAGGATAACTGATGCAAATAGAATGGTGAAAGATAACAATATCTGAAGTCTTGCCATTATTCTATATCGTGTAATGAAAGATGTTTATTTAAAGAATGAATGATTTTAGTTGGATTTCTTTGTGTCCTTTTATAGTTATGCTTAGTTTTCTATGTTTAGAATTCTTCGATCCACTCACCATTGAGAATTTTGTGGATTAATGTCCACTTATAGGTATTAATAGCAAAAGCTTCATGGTTCTTACGTTTCACAAAATCATTTATGGTCATAATTGTTTTCCTTTGAATTCAATTGTTATTTTTGGTAATTTTCATCGATGCTTTTAAGTTTTAGTAAGAGAGGCTTTAAATATAGATATTTACTAGATTTATATCCAAGCCATGAGTGGGGAAATATATTCGCAAATTATATTTTATTAGTAAATATAAATTAAATATTTATATAATTTTAAATTTTATTTAAAATTATTTTTAACATTAATTTTTGTATATATAAATTAAGAAAAAATAATAATTATTTTTTTTATGAATTTAATAGTATTTTTTGTTAGTTTAATAAAACATATTAATTATCTAACCAAATTAATAACAATGACATATATTGTAATTATTCTAATAAGTTAAATTTATTTATATATTTATTTGAAATTTACTGTAGTGCTAAAACGTCAACATGATATTTCTCTTAATAACACGCCAGAGTAAAATTTTATTACTTTGGTGAGTTGAATAAAATATATTTATTCTCTAACCAAATTAATATCAGTGGCATGTATTGTAATTATTTTAGTAACTTAAATTCTTTTATATATTTAAACTAAAACTCGTTGTGGTGTTGATACATCATCATGACATTTTTGTTATTAACACGTGAGAGTAAGGTTACTTTGTTAAAAAGTTTCTCAAATAATATATTAGGGATATATTCGGGATATTGATATTTATATTGATATTTCTATTGGGAAAATGGTAATTGAAATACTGAACTTTTGCGTCTTATCCATTTAAATGTTGAATTTTTTAATTAATTATTTAAATAACAATTTGTAGTTGACTATGCTGATTTATCTATGCGATTAGTCAATATTAATAACGAAATTATTTCTAACGATGATGCGGCATCTCGATGTCTACCTTTAGTTGGTTAAAATAACTAACATAGTTAATAGTGTTATTTCTATTGTTAATGTTGACTAATCGTATATCTAAATCGGTGCGATCAACTACAGATCGTTATTTAAATGACTCATTAAAAATTTGATATTTAAATAGCTCAAACGCGAAAATTTAATATTTTAATACTATTTTCCCTATTTATAATATTGAAAGAGAGTTATTTAATGTGAAATGATTTGTGTGTAGTTATAAAAAGTTTCAAAAAGCATGAATTAAAACTTTAAATAGTCCGTTGATTTCCATGGTTGGAGTATGTGTTTAATGACTAAAAGTGGTATGAATCTACATCCCAATACTATTAAATATTTAAGGATCACAAAATCTGGGTAGATACTTGTAGTACCTAACTTTTTTTGTTTAGGATTTTTCGCTTTTGAAGATGCAAATTAAGATTTTATCTTGAAGGCCGCAGTTGGATAAAGCATAAGATGCATTTGAGGTGCATTTGAGGTGCATTTGAGGTGCATTTGAGGATGTAAGATAAATTGTCTCGGAGTCAAGGACTTGACATGTCGTAGGAGTTTATGTAATTAGTAACTTGCTAATCTAAAAAAAAGTTGCGGCTATTTTAAATATACATTATGGTAATGTTGGTTTATCAGCCGCAATAATTTACAGCTACGGTTGCGGTAGATTGTTGTTCGTTTAACATCTGCATGTACTTGCGGCAAACGTTGTATACTGCATCGCAATTTTTTTGACCTCTTATTAAAATAGCGGTGCGACTAAAAATCTGCGATCAACCGCAACTGCAACCATAGACGACAGACAAACGAACAACATCTGCCGTAGCCGTAATATTGACCGCAACCGCAGGATCAGCTGCATGCAATAACCAAACGAACAAGACCTATATATAAGAGATTTGACAAGTATATAAACTTGGGAAAATATTTATAAATATCCAAGATTGAATCAGGATCTTAGATTCAAGGATTAGGAAGGTGTAATAAAAAAAAGGTGTTGTCTCATACATATTTAGGATATTGTTGAGAGATACACATGTGTAACATCGTATCGTAAAAAAAAAATCTATTGACGGTTCTTTTGTGAAAAACGGTAGCCAATGAAGATGGCAGTGCCCTAGTGTCCTTGGGTGATATATGCATTGTTTGATACTATTACCACATTCTACGTTTAAAGAATTTAGGAATGAGTATATTGTACACCATATGTAATTGCAATTTTATTCTATTGGATTCTTTTTTCTAGATTAGATCCTAGAGATATAGGTTCATGCCGTAAATCTCATAAAAAAATCTATGTGTTTTTTTTACTTTGTCCATTTATTTATTTCTTATTGCTCAAACCTAAATATAGTCCGAATCTAAATTAACTATATGTTTCAGGATCTTATATAAATTCTCTCTTATTACTTCGTAGAAGAAATCATATTGTAAATATATTGCTGAATTTGTTGAAAAACTATTATATAAAGACATCATACAACTACTACAACATGCATGATATGATATATTTGTTGTAGATGAGACACAAGTAAAATTGTGCATATTCTTAGATAGTTATAGGTTGATACATATATTAACACATAACAAAAAAAATTTGTAATAGAGTATTTCACTACAACATTATTAGCTAAACAGTTTAACATCGGAAAGAATAAATGGTGTACTAATTACATCACTTCTATGTATATCTCAGAAGTATGAAGTTTGACTATATCTTTATTCGTATGAAAGTGTTAAATCTTTATATAAAAATGTTGAACTATTGTACCAATCTGTTGTAACCTAATGATAAAAAAACAGTTTTAACCGGTAGAACATGTAGAACGTTTCTTTAACAATTTTTAAAAGCGATTGGTATTTTAGAAATTCGTACCCCATATAACCTACCAGATCTGACTCTCCGTCCTATATATGGTTGGAGAATTATCATTTTGGCAAAACTTCTAGTTAATAAAGGGCTTAACAAAAGATTTGGTTCAGGATCTACCATATATGTATGCAATGATCCATGGATTCCTATTCTACTACCTATAGCAGCCAAAAATAAAATTCAAAATAATTTCTTGTTCGTGACACTTGCACATATAATCAAGTTAGCATTGAGTTTCTGACATCACATACCTTAGATCATTGTGACATATTTAAGGCAAAGAATAATTTGTTTTTAAAGAATTTGGATTGGGATCCACTAGAGGTATTGAGTATGACGGAAAGGGTGGCAATGAGTTGGAGAATGCTCAAAATGATATAACTTCTTCTAATCACACATTAACAATTCTAGTTTTGAACATTGCAGAACAAACAAGATCGTGTTGTTAGAGAGACGGATCCTAGAAAGAGATAAAGTCTATCAACAGTCTAGGATTGTTTTGGTTTCAGGAAATTAGAGAAAGACCATTGTTGGGAACAAGAAACATATACATAAGTCTCGCACTTCTTCACGTTGAGCGAGAGGCTCTTATATGGGCTATGAAATGCATGGTCGCCAATCAATAAACGTCTATAAGTTTCAAAACGGACAGCACATAGTTGGTCAATATGAAAAATTCACCAAGAGACTAGCCTTTCATAGATCTCATTCAAATTTAGATTATTTTAACACAAAATGCTTACAAACTATATTCACTAAAAAGGTATTACCTGCATATGTAGATCGATGAGCAAATATCAGTCTTTGTTTTAGTTATAACAAAAAATTCTAGAATATTATAAGCAAAATTAGAAATCCTTACTTGTCGTATTGTGATTTTGTGTTTTGCATTGCAATCCATTGCATTGCTTGTTTACGAATAGTCTCATGCATTGGAATCATTGTCTTTGCTCTATCTTTAGTAATAGTTGAGTTAAACGATTCTATTGCAACAACTTCGAATTCTCTTTCTTTTGCTTGAATCCCCAATTGCTTGCCAACCCTAATTTGTAATTTTTGGGGCTAAAATCAATTTAGGGATTTAAATATGGGTTTGGATTCGATTTATTAATTGGATCAGTTTTCGGGTTATGTGGTAAACGCAATTAGGTTCTATTGATCGTGATTTCACAATAAAACAACGATTTGTGGAATTGTAGAGGAGAAATCGTCCATTTCATACGCGAATTTTGGCTCGTAGTTTATAATTCGTCAATGTTATTTCATATACGAATTTGGACTCGTCGTTACAATTCATCAATGTTCTTTATAGCTATGTCATTACATACATGAAATATGAAGAGTAAGCTACAACATACGTGAACAACAACAATAAGAAGTAATCATATGTATGTACTAAACTTCGTTACTTGCACCGTTAATCAAAACTGATTATGACGTCACATCAGATCCGACATCGTATTCAGTAATACAGTAGAAGACATGAAATGGCATCATTTCTTTGGTTCATAAAATTTTTAAAAATTGGCGACAGCAACTTAAAAGAAACCTGATATTTATCTTGCTAGGATTTACAAAAACCTGATATTTTTTTTCCAAAAAAGAGACATACTCAAAAGCCTACATCCAACATACAGAAAAACAAGTCTACATTAACCCGAAAACACCTTAGTTAACATTGTTTGAATTTTGTGTTGGTTGGCTCGGTCCCTCTTCGTACTCAACATTAATAGATTCTGAGACAGTTTATGTAAAAAAAATTTCTGACCTTATGATCTTCACTCCCACATTACTGCATCTCCTTGAGTTGTGTCCAACTAAGTCGCAATGTCCACAATGCATTGTCTACCCTTCTTTGCTCATCTTGACCTTCTTTGTAGGAGATTCGTGTCTGCTCTTCTTCTCCTCTTTTTCTCCGAGCCTTTGATTGATCACGAGGTGGTTCTTGAATCGTTGTTACACCCGAGTTTCTCCAAACTTTCGTGCCATTGACGGCAAAATTGAATCACTATACTGATTGTGCCATGTAGAAGTCAGATACCACTTTGACATATAATCATCTAGCTGTAGTTTTTTTGTCTAAAAAACAAAAAAGGTGAACCATTCTCCATGACTTTGTACCACCCATTTGGTCCAAGAAATGTTTTGCAATATTTTCTATATCTAGTTTCTGCCTCAACAACCCCTGCGACTTTAGGAGTAAATGTATTGGTACGCTCCATTGATTACTTGCGTCATTGTCCAATCCTAACTATTGCTTGCCTTTTTATCGTCTCCAACATCTCCACTAGTGGTAGTTCTCTTGCATTGTTAATAGCACTATTATATGATTTAGAGAAATTGTTGTGGATGTCCTCACAACAAGATGTGTTTGTGAAGAAAGCACGGCTACAATTCTTCAAATTCTCCGACATCATTTATTCATAAACTTCTAAATTATTACGCTTTAACTACTTCAGTGGCTTTATTATAATCGGTTGTATTATAACCCAAAATAAAAGCTTCATGAGTGGCTTGTTAAGAAAATTAGACTTTAAGTTACCGTATATATGGCGCACGCACATTTGATGTTCTATATTTGGCAACTCTTACTCAACCGCAATTAGCAAGCCATAAAATGATAGATACAATCATAAATAATCTGAAATTTATTTTTAGAAACAAAATAAGAAAATAAATAAACTCACTTTCTATCTATCCGATATAATCATGTACTCGTCTTCATTTTCAAGTTCTAAATCAAATTTCAGCTTACGAAAGAACCACATCCATGAATTAGAGTTTTCAACATGTACAACGTCCAAGAGATCGGATGTATTTGATTATTTGAATCTCTTCATGTTGCTGCCAATAATTTCTCTTTAAATGTTGATTTCAAGAAGCAATCATCGATGACTATGATAAGTCCACAACATGTAATCCATGTCTTACGCAATGCTTCAAAAAATATGTAAAAGCGATCAAACATCTCTATTCCATTATCTCCAGCGATTGTTGCAAGCTCCACTTTAGAACCAGGGTTCGAACTACAAAATACACAAATTATATTATAATTTACATCTCTTTAAAATTAAAATGAATGAAAGTTACAAGGGACTTACTCTAATATCTCGAGCTTATAATCTTTCAATTGTGCGAATTTCTCCCCATGCTCTTTCTGGATTAACGCAAGTGAATGAGCCTTCGCTTTCCTACATTGATCGTGCATTACCACGATTCTATATCATTCTTCCATTTGCTCTTTTATAGACTTCGTTCTGAAATATGGATCCTTTCTAATCTCATTTATAAACAACTTCGCAATCAGCATTTGAGAAATGATCCTACAAAACCCATTTGGGATTATGCTTGCTTTCAAATGACTTCAACATGAACTTTCCAGCCGGTTCTTCGAATGAATAGTAAAGTCTCCAAGTACATTCACTTTTCTGTGTGCATCTCACCTCACATATCTCATGTCCCCATCTTGTCTACTTGATATTGTACCCTTCCTTTAAACAATACTCAGCCACAACTTCTTTAAACTCTTTTATGCTAGAAAAAAACTAGGCCGAGCTTAATCTCACCACTTTCTCTCCTGCATATCTCATATCGTTGACACTCATCTACTTCCACATCTTCTGAATTATCCGGAGTATCATGGTAACTGACATGTTCTTCATAGTCTCAGAAGTCAGCCACATGTGATTCAACCCATGCTTCCTCATCACACGTCTTTGCGTTTTGGTCTTCCTCTTAATATTCATTGGCTTCTTCCTCTCCATCTTCATTTGCTTCTTCCCCCCTCCATCTTCATTGGCTTCTTCATCCCCATCTTCATTGGCTTCTTCATCCCCATCTTTATTAGCTTCTTCGTCCCCATCTTCATTGGCTCCATTCTGCCCATCTTCATTGGCTTCATTCTGCCCATCTTCATTGTCTTGATTATCTCCATCTTCATTGCCTTGATTATCTCCATCTTCATTCTGTCAACCTTCATTTCCTTGATTCTCTTCAGGATTAATGTTTTCTGCCTCCATATAAACATCGAATTCATGAGTCCAATGAGCCGCTTTACACATCTTATGAAAATTTCGATCTCTAGCAGCCATATACTTCAAATCAGTCAACACCTCAAATGGGAGCTTATACTACACTCGTTGTCCATATAGAGACCCTCTTGACTCTCTTTTTAATCTTGTAAACAATGCTTCCACTTCGTTTTTTACGATTACAACCTCGCCTCCAACGTAATTAAGCATTCCGTCAACTGTCTGGAACCTTCCACCGTAGTAACACGTGAAGATTGCATCATTATCAAAATTGCAAACAACCAAAGAAATCATCGACTCTCCAAATTCGCACATACATTTTCTCAAACTCTTGGTGGGCAAAAAACTCGAATACTCCTCAATGATATAAATTCTTGTTGCGTTTCAAACCAATAACCCCATTTGTACAATTACGATGAAATCCACTAACATTTAGGTGCCAATTCCTCTAAATTTGGGAGCGATTTCGAAGAATCAACCAAAATAAGAAAACCAAAAAAAATCCTAACGAAACACAACATGATTCGTGTATGAAACACAACACATATCTCATTATCTTCGTTTATCACTACTCGGTAGACGATCTAGGTTGTCATTGACTTCATACAATTAGGGTTGAAATCCACTTCAAAATCGTGAAGCTGCTATCGCAATTACGGTTTCAATCGCAAGTTGCCATAAACAAATATAAACAACGTCGTTTTTACATTTACCATAAAACATTACAAACGGCGTCATTCGATGCTACATAATTACTGTCAATAGTTTGTGTAAAATTTTGGTGCGCGTTGTTAGTTTGTGTGGCCTAATAAAGAGGCCCGAAGTTGAGGCTGAAAAATCGTGGGCAGCCAAAGTCCGTATGGTAAAATAGTGTTGTCTCTATGTTTGTAAAATTGTATTTTATACCTGTTTGCATGATATGTGATTTAAAAGCTACAACTGATATAAATGGTACAACTTGTATAACTTGATATAAATGGTGTTAAATTTTCATATGAAAGTATTAAGTTATTGGGTCTGTCCATTGTAGTTCAGTAAGCAAAAAAACAATTCAACTTTTAAAATACCATAAACTGAACCGTTAAAATGCATATTATTCAAAATTAATATGTGTATCATGCATAAACATTAAATTTATGAGTTTTTATTACATCAACATCTTATTTTTTCTTGAATCACCTTATATTTTTATGGTTAAGACACTTAATAATGAAAAACATATAAACACTGTATTTTTATACATATTAGTATTTTAAAAAGTGAAAAAGTATTTAATTTATTAATTTCATAAGTGCAACTATAAAAATGAAATACTTTTCTTGTATAAATAATTACAAGATTTGACCACCAAAAATACAACTATATTCAAGATAGTATCACTTAAACATTTGTGTATAACTATGTGATAATATTTATTAATATTTATACATTCTAAATTATGTTAAATTATTGTAAATTATCTACAACACGTGTTAAATTCTTTAAAATTATTTATGAATTATTTTTGTTTTATTCTTCATTTAGTTGTTTTAAAAATATTAGACATACTAGTTGTAATAAAAAAGATTACTTATACGAGTTGTACTAAAGAAGACTAGTTATACAAAAGTAACAGTTGTACCATAAAAAGAGTTATAAAAAAAATAACATTAGTAGCAAAAAAAGTTATAACAAAAATAACAATTTGTTGAATAATAATAGAGAGATAGAAATTTTATTATTATACCGATTTTATTAATCTTATAAATCTTACAGAGTAAGAACAGAGAAAAAGGAGAAGAAAAAAGTTACTTCATATGAATGAAGTAACATACATATTTATAGAAAAAGTTTCCCGACTTACTAAAGTCGGCAAACGTAATCGTTCATAAATAATCACATCTTCAGCAGTAATAGTTGACTTTTTCAACACTCCCTCTTGATTATTTATTATTATTGAAATATTACGTAATACCTTGTTAAAAACTTTATCATGTAAAAACCCAACGGGATAAAAATCATGATAAGGGAAAAAGTGTACATATACGCAATCTTCCTCTCGAAAAGATAGATATGTTTCCCTTCATAAATCTTGAAGATGACGCATTCTAATATTCTGAATATGTTTTCTGAACGTTGTTGTAGGAAGCGCCTTTGTAAACAAATTTGCTGCATTATCACTTGAACGAATATACTCGATGTCAATTTCTTGATTTTTCTCAAGTTCTTGGATATAGGAGAAGAATCTCGGAGGAATACGTTTTGTCCGGTCGTTCTTGATATAACTTTCTTTGATTTGGGTGACACATGCAACATTATCTTCGAATAATTTTATTGGCTTCTTATTGTTGGTTAGTCCACTTGTTCTTTCGATATATTGGATCATATTTCTGAGCCATACACATTCTCTATATGCTTCATGAAGGGCAATGATTTCTGCATAGTTTGAAGAAGTGGCAACCAAAGTTTGTTTTTGAGATCGCCACGAGATCGCAGTTCCACCAATTGTGAAAACATAATAGGTTTGAGACCGAGCTTTATGTGGATCCGATAAATATCCAGCATCTGCAAAACCAAATAAACCAAACTCGGGGTTTCTAGAATAAAATAATCTCAAATCAATCGTACCTTGGAGATAACAGAAAATATGTTTTATTCCACTCCAATGTCTTCGTGTAGGTGATGAACTATATCTCGCAAGTAAATTTATAGCAAATGCTATATTTGGTCGAGTGCAGTTTGCGAGATACATAAGTCCACCGATAGCACTCATATAAGATACTTCAGGACCTAAAATGTCTTCATTATCTTCACAAGATCGAAATGGATCCTTGTTTATATTAAGCGATCGATTAACCATTGGAGTACTCAAATGATTCGTTTATCCATATTAAATCATTTCAATATCCTTTTCGTATAATTTGATTGATGCACAAATATCCCATCTTGGAAATGCTCAATTTGGAGTCCTAGACAAAATTTTGTTTTTCCAAGATCTTTCATTTCAAATTCTTCTTTCATATGAGTTCTTGCATTATCAATTTCCTTTTGAGTTCCAATTATATTCAGGTCATCTACATAAACAACAATGATCACAAAGCCTGATGGGGATTTATTTATAAATATGCAAGGGCATATCACATTGTTAATATATCCCTTTTTCAATAAATATTCACTTAAACGATTATACCACATGCATCCGGATTGTTTTAACCCATATAATGATCGTTGTAATTTGACTGAATATAGTTCTTTGGGTCTTTTAAAGATCTTTGATCCTTCTTGGATCTTGAATCCTTCTAGGATTCTCATGTATATATCACTATAAAGGGTTCCATACAGGTATGCAGTCACGACATCCAATAAGGTGCATTTCTAACCTTTTGGATGATGATAAACTCATTAAATATCTAAATATAATTGCATCCATGACCGGAGAATATGTTTCTTCATAATCTATTCCCGACCTTTGAGAAAAACCTTGTGTAACAAGACGGGCTTTATATCTAGTGACCTCGTTTTCTCATTTCTTTTTCTTACAAAAACCCACTTGCACCCAACTGGCACTACATCTTCAGGTGTAATGATAATGGGTTCGAAAACATTTCTTTTTTGTAGAGAGAATAATTCATTTCTCATGGCTATTTGCCATTTTTCCCAATCAGATCTTTTCTGACATTCTGTTACAGACATTGGTTCTGCGTCATCATTTTCATTTTCAAGTTCTTTGTATACAGAAAAGGAGAATATACCATTAATATCCTCTATTTCATTTATAACCCATAATTTTCTATTTTGGGTATAGTTAATTGAAATCTCATATGTTTATGTATTGCGTTCATCTTCTGGACGGATTTTCACTTCACGATTTTCAAAAAACTATTTGCATATGTCTTCCGGACATTCCGTTTGAGTTGGTTCCTCTATAATCTTTTCACAAGTATTTTCGAGACGCTTTTTGTAAGGTTCTTCCAGAACCTTTTGATTTTGTTCTCCCAAATACCTTTTCTTACGGGGATTTTTATCTTTTGAGCCCATCGGTCTCCCCCTCTTTAACTGAACTCTGGGTTCATTTATTTTATCGCCATCAATATGTTCTACATGAACATTAATTCTTAGTGGGACATTAACAGCGGGTATATATGATTTCGTCACTTGTTTTGTATCTGTGAATGCATCTGGCAACTGGTTTGTAATATTTTGCAAATGTATAATTTTTTGAACTTCTATTTCACATTTTTTTGTGGGAGGATCAAGATACAACAAAGATGGCGTATACCATTTAATATCTTCTTGCAGTTGTTTAATTCCTCCCCCTAACGTAGGAAATTCTTCTTCATCAAAATGACAATCGGCAAATCGTGCTGTAAACATGTCACCAGTTCGTGGTTCAAGATACCAAATAATACTTGATGATGTAAATCCAATATAAATCCCTAATCTTCTATGTGGCCTCATCTTTGTTCTTTGTGGTGGGGCTATAGGAACATATACCGCACACTCAAAAACTCGGAGATGAGATACATCGGGTTTCTGGCCAGATGTTAATTGTAATGGGGAATATTCATGATATGCACTTGGTCTTATATGTACCAATGCTGTTGCATGCAATATAGCATGACCCCATACTGAAATTGGGAGATTTGTTCTCAAAATTAATGGTCTCACAATGAGTTGTAACCGTTTTATCAAAGATTCAGCCATACCATTTTGTGTATGAACATGCGGAACCGGATGTTCAACATCGATTCCGAGAGCCATTCATTAAAGGCTTATGACGTGAATTCACCAGCGTTGTCAAGTCTTACTTTCTTTATAGTATAATCAGAGAATTACGCATTTAACCTGATTATTTGGGCAATGAATCTTGCGAAAGCCATATTTCGTGTGGTTAACAAACACACATGTGACCATCTACTAGATGCATCAATTAAAACCATAAAATATCGAAATGGCCCACATGATGGGTGAATAGGTCCGTATATATCACCATGTATTCTTTCTAAGAATACTAGAGATTCATTACCAATTTTGGCTGGTGATGACCGAGTAATAAGTTTTCTTTGAGAACATGCTTTACACGAAAACTCGCGTGATTGAAAAATCTTCTGGTTTTTCAATGGGTGGCCATTAGAATTTTGCACAATTTTTCTCATCATGACTGATCCAGGATGTCCTAGTCTTTCATGCCAGACTTTGAATGTACTCGTAAACTTCTGGTTTACTATAATATACGATTCAATTATATTTATTTTTGTGTAATATAATCCAAAAGACATCATTGGTAATTCTTCCAATATTTGTTTCTACTCCCATGTAATGCAAAGATATTCAATGTTATTTTTACTCATTGTCTCTATGTGATATCCATTTATACGGATGTCTTTGAAACTTAATAAGTTTTTATGAGACTCGGAGGAATATAAAGCATCATTTATTTTAAATTTTGTTCCCCTTGGCATTGAAAAACTAGCTCTTCCGGAGCCTATGATAATATTTGTGTTACTCGATATTGTATTCACGCTTCCGGCGGAATCTTTTATTTTTAGATAGGAGAAAAACTTTTTATCTTTAAGTATTGTATGTGTTGTAGCACTGTCTGCTATGCATATATCTCCATTCTCATTCTCAAAAAGATACATTTTCTGGATTAAAATATTGATAAAGATGTATTAATAAATGTTAAACACACATATTTCAAAATCAACTTATATTATAACAAAACTATTTTATATTAAGTAATTAAAGTTCAAACTTACATATATTTTTCGAAAAGACATTAAGTTTTATTTTTGCTCGTAAGAAAACTAAATACAACTTTATATATATAACATTAAACTTAATTATCTTGTTCTTTGGTATTCTTGGAATCAACCAGAAAATCAGCAACATCGAGATATGCATTTCCATCGAAAGAAGGTTCGGGTTCATCCGAGATAAAGTTGGTTTCACTTTCTTTTCCTTTTTATTTCTGTGATTCTTGATACAGATTAGCCAAATGTTTTGGTGTACGACAGGTACGAGACCAATGACCTTTCATGTCACATCTGTAACAAACATTTTCATATTGTATATTTTGGTGTACAGCAGGTACGCGACCAACTTCATTTTTGTGAACTTTATTCTTTCTCCCGAATTTGAATTCATTGGAACGAAAACCTCTTCCTTTTCCTCGTCCACGTCCACCTTCTCGTCCACGTCCACGACCACGACTATGGCCTCGACCATGTCCATGTCCTTGCCAATTATTGTAACTGGATGATGCAACATTCACTTCTGTGAATGGAGCTGATCCAGTGGGACGAGATTGATGGTTCATCATCACAAGTTCATTATTTTGTTCAGCAACAAGGAGAACTTGCATTAACTCCGAATAATGAGTATATCCCTTTGCTCGATATTGTTGTTGTAGGATTACATTTCCACGATGAAATGTTTGGAGAGTTTTTTCAATCATATCATAATCACTTACTTTTTCTCCATATAATATCATCTTAGAAGTGATTCCGAACAACACGGAATTATATTCACTTACACTTTTATAATCCTGAAACCGGAGGTTTAACCACTCATGTTTGGCTTTCGGTAGGATCACATATTTCTGGTGATCAAACCTATCTTTGAGTGATTGCCAAAGATCTGCAGGATCTTCTTTTGTGATATATTCATCTTTTAAACCATCATGGATATGGTGACATAAAAATATCATGGCTTTTGTTTTTTTCTCATCGGATGTTGTTTCCGACCTATCGATGGTGTCAAGAAGGTCTTTTGCCTTTAAATGCATTTTTGCAGCTACTATCCATGTCATGTAATTTTTTCCAGATATATCAAGGGCAGCAATCTCGAGTTTTGTCAAATTTGACATTATAACTATACACATAATAAAACAATGTGTTAAACATCAGTTTTATAAAAATTCATTTTATAATTATTTTTAATAAATAATCATGATAAAATTTTGGGTATAGATTTTAATTTATTAATATTATTATTATATATATTTTTAATAAATATGTATAATCAGTTTTAAGAATTTAAACATAATGATGACATAAATTAATTTATGATAAAATTGTAAAACATTAGTGAATATAATAACACATAAATTAAAATAATTTCAGGAGGCAGAATCTACCATATAATATTTAGAAGGCAGAGGCTACCATATAATATCTAGAAGGTAAATTCTACCATATAATATTCAGAAGGCAGAGCCTACCATATAATATTCAGGAGGCAAAGTCTACTATATAATATTCAGAAGACAGAGCCTACTATATAATATTCAGAAGGCAGAGCCTACCATATAATATTCAGAAGGCGGAGTCTACCATATAATATTCAGAAGGCATAACCTACCATATAATATTCAGAAGGTAGAGCCTACCATATAATATTCAGAAGACATAGCCTACCATATAATATTCAGAAAGCAGCACCTACCATATAATATTCAGAAGGCAGAACCTACTATATAATATTGAGGAGGCAGAGCCTACCATATAATATTCAGAAGGCAGAGCCTACCATATAATATTGAGGAGGCATAGCCTACCATATAATATACATATATATTAATAAAACAGAATTTTACCTTATTTTAGGATCTCAGGTATATGGTAAAAACACTCGTACTGATAACATGTTGAATAATAATAGAGAGATAGAGATTTTATTATTATATTGATTTTATTAACCTTATAAATCTTACAGAGAACAGAGAAAAAAAGAAGAGAAAAATTATTTCATATGAATGAAGTAACATACATATTTATAGCGAAAGTTTGCCGACTTACTAAAGTCGGCAAACGTAATCGTTCATAAATAATCACTCTTCTGTAGTAATAATTGACTTTCTCAACACAATTGTACTAAAATATTATACAGTTACATAATAGTTTTAAAATACGCATTTACATATCACAAACCACCAAAATACACACACTAATAATGGCATGTTTCGACGAACTTTTGTAAAAAAGTTTTCTTGTGTTTTAAGAGATGACATATCTTCTTCGGAGTACAATGTTAATTTTAAAATTATTAATTTTTTAAAAAAATAGAAATTAAATATAATACAGTTTAATTTTCGTTTTTTTAAAAATTATGAATTTAAAAAGAGGATAAATGAAATCATTTTATAATGCTAAAGATCATTCAGCATTTGACCCTATATAGTGCTTTTCATTAGTACATTTGAGTCATTTTCACATTTGATTCTATTCGAACCTAAAAAAAACATGTCTTCACGAGGAAAACTATAAATTTTCAACAGCTGGTTCAAATAATTTCAAATCACTTATAAATAAAATCAAACTAAAGTGGCTATCTTTTGTCCATTTTTTTGACTCAATATAGCTACAGAAAACCATCCAGTTAGCTCCTAAACATCTTAGGCTTCAGAATTTCTAATAACTTTGTGTTGACTTCTTCTTATTGTCCATTTCACATGTAAAAAATAAACTAATTTAAAAATTCTGACATGTAAAAAAAAACTAATTAAAAATTCTAAAAACCTATTACTGCAAAAAAAAACCGTAACAAACACCTTAAAAACCATAAAAGTATAGTTAATTACCATAAAACCAGCAGTATTTCAGAAATTAGTCCTCTTTCTTATCTTAAGTAGTTGTAAAATTTACTAAGCAACGTAAGGTATAAGGTGGTTACGGGTAGATTTTTTTTTTTTTTAAACTGACTTTAACTTTTAAGATTTTGCAATACTGATATCTGAAATAAGACATTTTAATGAGATATGTGGTTCAATATATGTTGATTTTTTTTTTATCTCTATTGGAATCCAATGTTATTTAAATACTTTGTTTTTTATGAAATAATAAAGGTATATATTGTAATATATGTATATATATATATATATATATTTATTAAATAATAAAAGTATAAATTATAATGTTGATTCGTTCACGAAGTATTCATAAAACATATTTTCAAAATACCATTGTTATATAGTAGGCGATGCATTCTCAAATTTATGAACATAGACGATACATCCTTAAATCTATGAACATAGGCAATGCATCCTCAAATCTATGAACATAGGCAATGCATGCTCAAATCTATGAACATAGGCCATGCATCTTCAAATCTATGAACATAGACGATACATCTCAAATCTATGAACTTAGGCAATGCATCCTCAAATCTATGAACATAAGCGATGCATCCTCAAATCTATTAACGTTATGCCATCATTTCTCTGTCAACCACTGCGAGTCCTCCTCAAGTTCATCAGTTCCCTTTCTTGATTGGAGTTCTTTCCCACTTTTCCGTATGATCGTTTGATAGTATTTTTTTGGATTTGCTTTAGGTTTACTAGAAAAATTATCTTTCAATATACCCATTTGAGCTACGTGGTTTTCTAGTTCTTTAAGATGAGCTGGGAGGTTTTTATATTGTAATGTTGATTCGTTCAAAAGTTATTCATAAAACACACTTTCAAAATACCATTATTATATAGTAGATGATGCATCATCAAATCTATGAACGTCATGCCATGTCAAATTGATGTACGGTCATGCCTATTAAATTATTTTACTTTTTCGTTGTTATTATATTCAAATAATTCAAATTTTTTTATCATATGTATTTAAAAAAGAAATCCTAAAACATATTTTGAACAAGTAATTTTGTTAATCTAATTACCATGTAAAACTTGGCAAATTTAAAAATAGGTGTAGGTACAATGATGTATCTAAAAATCAAAAAGCTTCTTAATACAATTAATATTCAAAACATGCCTTAACATTTGCTGATAGAATTTTATACCCTTTCATGTTATCAAAAATGAATGATCATCGATTTTTCTCAAAAATTTATTCACCACAAACAAGAATTATATCTTTCATCGAGAAAATTGATATAGAAAGAACTTGTTTACGAGAATAAAAACGAAGAAAATGAGTAAAAGTTGATGGTTTTGAGTTCAAGTGACAATCTAATATGCCCGAGGTTGAAAATATGTGGCAGCTAACCCTAAAATCACCATACATATTTTTCAAATAGAGTTCAAATTGGCAATTAATGATTTAGTAAATCTGCCATCGAACTGATTAAAATGTCTGTAATGAAGTGTTATAATTCAAAAGTTTGTTATCAAATGTAAAATTAAAAAAAGTTAGTTTAGTCTTAATTAAATCTGCTACTTCGTGTAGAAAAATAAATTGTTGTAATTGACAGATTTAATGAAAATCTGTCGTGTCGTTACTCAAAATATGTCAAGTCACACGCATATGTTATTCATGTAATTATCTTGTAAATCTTTTTCATAGCAGATTTCACTACAAGAAAACAAGGTTTTTGCGACCATGTATGTGGTCGCAAAAGCTTCGTCGCAAATTTTTGTGGTCATAAATTTTTGTGGTCGCAAATTAGTCCCACTTTAGCGACTGATTTGCGACCACACTAATAGTGGTACATTTTGCGATTGATTTTCGACCAAATATTGGTCCCTGTATTTGCGACTGGTTTGTAGTAACAAATTTTGCGACCACTTTGCCACTAAATCAATGGTTGCAAAAACTATATTCGCAAATCAGTCACAAAATTTTGTGGTATACCTACCTCTCACATGTTTTTTATGTTGTGACTTGCCGTCACTTTGTGACTGAAGAGCCATTCCAACCGTGGTCGCAAATTGGTCGCATGTTTTGCGACCAATATGCGATAAACATGTCATTCTTCCATAGGCAGTCGCTAATAAGTCGCAACTTTGCGACTGATTAGCGACTGACAAACACAGTCGCATAGTAATCGCAAATTGGTTGCATATTACGATTATTGACTATGATTTTTAGTTCCAAAATTGTGACTACTACTACTCCGTAGTCGCAAATTGGTCGTATATCCATGGAAAGTGTGGTTGCAAAATGCAGTTGCAATTTGACAGTTTTTTTGGAGTGTTTGTTGTAAATTTGTCATACCTAAAATAAATTTGCGAGGTCGTATTTTCAAAAATCCCAACATAAGTCTGCCGCAAACTTATCAAGTCTGCCACAAACATATTAAGTCTACTACATACTTCAAAAGTCTGTCGTAATTACAAATAAAATAACGACAGACTTATTAACCCTACGATAGATTTAACAAAACTACGATAGTTTTAATATATTTGTGACAGACTTAATAAATCTGCGACAGATTTATGTTGATACCCATGAAATTTCATGACATTTTCGTCATAATAGCATCTTTTTCTTTAACATGACAAAAACTCCCAAAGAATAGTAATGATAGTTTGCATCATTACGTTTTTTTGCAACAATCACGATGAAGAATACGCTCGCAATCCAAAATATTTTAGTAATTAACAAATGTTTAGAGTCAATCTAATAATTAATGTTGAATTTTGCGTCATTTTAACAATTCTCCCTTGTACATTTGACATGTAAAAAATAAGCTAAATTTACAAATTCTAAAAACCTATTACTGCAAAGAAAACCGTAATAACAACCATAAAAGTATATTTAATTACCATAAAACCGACGATATTTCAGAAATTAGTTCTCATTCTTATCTTATGGAGTTATAAAATTTACTAAGCAATATAAGGTGATTACGGGTAGAGATTTTTTTAAAAACATTTAAAATAGATTTTGCAATATTGATATCTGAAATAAGAAATTTTTAATGTGATATATGGTTCAATATATGTTTTTTTATTTATATTGGAATCCGGTGTTATTTAAACACTTTGTTCTTTTATTAAATTATAAAAGTATATATTATAACGTTGATTCGTTCAAAAGTTATTCATAAAATACATTTTTAAAATACTACTATTATTTAATATATAGTAGACATTGTATTTTCAAATCTATGAAACGTCTATGGTCATTCTTTTAAATTATTTTTATTTTTGTTGTTATTATATTCAAATAATTCAAATTTTTATCATATGTATTTAAACAAATCTTAAAACATATTTTCAAAATTTATTTATTTATTTATTTACTATGTCAAACTTGGGAAATTTAAAAATCGGTGTAGGATCTAAAAATCAAAAAGCTTCTTAACACAATCAATCGGTGAAAGACATCATCACATTAACATTTTTTATCACTTTACACACATTCTTCTCAACGTTTTGAAAATTTCAAAATATTTTTTTTCTACAATTAGTTTCACATCAAAAAGGTAATTAGTGGTTTAAAAATATGGATAAATGTCAATTTAAAAGTTGGCATATGACCGTCTTTCAAAGACTCTTCAAACCTAAACCACTATAGAAAATATATACATTGAAAATAAGAGTTATAAAATAATATTGTTGACACATACAACTACAAGGATATTTTGATAAAAAAAAAGCTAGGGGACAGTAAGATCAATATGTTCTACTTAGTTTCAATTGAAATAGAAAATAAAAATAGTAAGAAAGTTTTTCCATAGATTTCTCTTAGTTATCAATTATTGTTCGCTTACAAAGTATATTTATTTTTACATAGTTATCATAGATCCATCTACAGACTCTTATTTGAGTCTGTTTTAATACAACAAAAAATTATGAAAATATTATTTGGCATTTGTTTAGGTGATTTTGTTGTGAACTATTATGGTAAGTTGTTTTGTGTCTGACTTACTATCATTTTGTTTGTTAATTTAATAATCACAGTTTCCCAGTTCAAGATCCCATCTTTGATTTCTTTTACTTGTTCTGCTGTTAGTTGCACGGACTCTATGCTCTCATCATTTTTACGGCTACCCAAGATTTGAGCCACCATAGGTTTCATCAATTTCAGATTAGAAATGGCTTCCATTTTTTCTCCTTGAATTTCATCCCTTACCTATTACATATATGCATGATAAAGTCAATCAAATGGTTCATTATCATGTCATATTTTTTTATATTGAAGAAAATCTTACCGTTCCAACAGCAAAACAAGATATGGATTTGACGAGGCTTACAGCTTTGTCCTTCAAGTCTATATCGTAATCCATGTTAGTTTTTCTTTTTATTGGACATACATATTTGGCAAAATCTTTCAGTTTTTCGAAAAAGATGCTGAATTTATTTGACTTAGGACATTCTTTCTCTAGTTCTGACGCAAACGCCATTACAACCTTAATGGTGTAAGGCTCCACATCACTCACTGTCTTTGGATCTTCAGCCTGCGGCAAAACTGGTTTTATTTTGAGTTCAGCTGAAACCACATCTATAACAGTAATCGATACAACAAGAATAGTAATACATAACAATAGCTGAAATCGTGCCATTATTCTATATATTTTGTAATAAACAATGTTTGTTTGAAGAATGAATTATTTGAATTGCACTTTTTTGTGTGCTTTTATAGTTATGTTTAGTTTTCTATGTTTAGAATCATCGATCCACTTTATGTTGGGAATTAAGATCCACCTAGAGGTATTAATAGCAAAGACTTTTATGGTTCGTACGTTTCACAAAATTATTTAAGGTGAGAATTCTTTTTCCATTTAAATCAATTGTTATGTTTTGGTAATTTTCATTTATATTAATATCTTAAAATAGCACATTTTAAAATTTTTCTTTCAAATCTAACATTATAAATTTAAAATCTCAAAAATAACACAAATAGTTATATAAAAAGACTTATTTATTCTAAATAAATTATACATAAATTTAAAATATTATATTTGGGTTCCTTTTTTCCAATTTAGGATTTAATTTTTTTCTATTAAAATATAGTTTTAATATATTTTAATCTTAAATTTATTCTATTATTGAAAGTTTAAACTAATGATGTTATTTTTGGAACAAAAACTTAAAAATGTGCTATTTTAGACAATTGCCATTTCATTTATGTATATATATTTCTCGATCTCGATCTCTGTTGTAAAAGCTTGTCAATTCTCTCGATTTTCAATCAGATGGATAAGATCCGTAGAATATTTAACAAAGCTAGAACATAAACATTGTTTTTTTTTAGATTTTGCATAGTCCATATGAAGCTCTGGAATTCCGTATGTATATGGGAAAGACCTCGGTAGATGCCCTACTTTCCAAGGATATTTGTAGTTTCATCCTATAATTTCATAATCCAACGCACCACCACCGCTTGGGTATTATTTTTCCAGGAGCCATCAAAGAAACAAGAGAACGTTAGAGCTTTTCTCGCATTATATTCCATAGATTTCTAGAGTACCATATCAGACTCTAGTTCTTCCACATCATTTGTTGCATACGAAGCAGCACTCTCTTTCTATGATTTTCCCAAAATCTTGATGCTCGTCAAACCGTTATTATTATCCCTACAAGAAAACAGTGGTTTAGCCATTCTATTTTGCGACTACATCCATGGTCGCAAACAATATGACCATTGCGCAACCCATTTGCGACTAATTTATGACTATACACATGTAGTCGCAAATTAGTCGTATTTTTTGAACTAAATTGTGTCGTCACATATTGGTGGCAAATTACAACCAAAATGCGACAAATATACGACCACGTACTATAGTCGATATGTGGTCGCATTGTTGCTACTAATATGTGAATACGTAGTTAGTCGCATATTAGTCGTATAGTAGTCTCATATTTTATGACCAATATACGACCACAAAATGAGTGGCGCTTCAGTCCCAATGTGTTTGCTAAACGATAACGTGGAACACATGTGCAAAGTAGTTGTAACTAAAAATAAGCGATCACACCACCATGGTCGCAAAAAGTTGTAAAGTAATGGCAAAATATTGACAAAAACTTATACATATAGGCAATATACGACCACTTTGCGATCACAGTTATGGCCGTAGAACGACTGTTTCCTTGTATTGTATACACTTTATCATTTAGTGCATTCCAAAGAATCCATAAAATTCATAAACACCTCCAAGAATCATTTTCATCAAAGGGACTCTCTAGGGTACGCCAAATTAACTGATATGTTTTGATTTTGACAAATTATAACTATTTTTCTACAGGTTTTTTAGTCTTTATCATGTCGATTTAGTCTTTTATGATTTTTTCACATTTTAGGTCGTAGTAGATAGAAACAAGCAGCTTTGGCGAAAAAGGAAGAAACATAAATTCTGGGCAAAAACCAGCTGAATCGATCAGACCAAAGAAAGACCGATCGATCCCGTTTGTGCAGATTGAACGGGTCATTCCAGTGGTCGAGCAGATTGATTGGTCTAGGAGGGACCAATCGATCTGATCGTCCAAAAGCTGGGCATATCGATTGGTCTACGAGGGACTGATCGATCCCTATGTGCAAAACATGCGAGATTGGGCCACTGACCAGATGGAACGATTGGTTCAAGATAGACCGATAAATCCCTTCGACGAGCAACCTGGTAGACCGACCGGTCCTCAGCTACTTGATGGAAAAACTCTACTTGGGACTAGTTTTGGCCCAATCCTACCCTTAGTTACCTAACACCACTCTACACATATACATATGGATTTTTAGCCTCTTTTAGGACAATGCTTTATTTTCCGAAAACTCTTTTCGGTTTTGCACTTGTAAGCATGAAGAAATCTTGATTTCACACTTTACTGAAAAAAATTCTAAACTTTTGTACTCTTTTATTATGCAATTCATTTATAGTTTTATGATTTCTTCATATTTTATTACGTCGGAGTGAATCCCTATTTAGGTTTAGAGGTTTTCAAGGGATTTCAGAAATCGTTACATTAGGGTGCTAGAATTAGGTATTTCACTTGAATCTTCATTTAGGTTGTTATTATTTTTTAGTCTAAACTAATCAACTAGACTACATATATTGGGATTAATTAAACGTATCAAAGATTTTGTTAGGTTTCCTGAAAAGAACCTAGATGAAAAAATTATCTTTAACCAACGAAAGCTGATGTTAAGAAAATTTGTAAACATATTAGGACCTTAACAAAAATACATGTTTAAGAACCTAAATTTAAACAATAGTTTAGAAAGATAAATAATTAGACATAGTAGATTAGTGTAACGATAATTGGCTGGTTAGAAATTTTTGTTCTAAGTTCTTGACGGCACTTAATCAAATCCCCAAAAGAAACCCGATTAGTGATATTGATTTATTGCAAATTCTTAACCTAGTGTTTTTTATATTATAAGTTCACATCAATATGAATTTTTACTGGTTAGATTATTTACCTTGTTACGAAAATTGTTTATCCAAGAACTATAGAGTAACAATTGGTCCTTTTCGATTCAATGCCTAATTACTATTGCGCTTGCATGTCTACTTGCAATAAGTTTCTATGGATTAAAACATAAGATATTAAGTTTTTGGCACCGTTGCCTAAAATTCTAGGATTGATATTTTGTCTAAGAAAAGTTGTTACTAATATATCGCATTTCTCGTTCTTGTGTGTTTTAGTGTATGACCAGAAGCATAGGGTCTAACAAACTCATTATTTTAGATAACCAAGATCTCCCAAGATAAGAATGACTAAACCGAATATCCGAGTCAAGAAAATTCAACATGGCTGACAATTTTGACAATATAAATAATCAAACTCAGTTTCTAGCATCCAATGCACATGTAGCTGAAGCTAACCAAAGGAGAAAACATCATGCTGGAAGTCATTGTCCTCTATGAGATTATGACATGCCATATGCGTTCCACGCCAATCGATTTGCAATTAGACCTCTGCCAATCGCAATGAATGATTTTGAGATCAAGCCAATAATTGTGCTTTGGTGAAGCAAACTCAATTTCACGGGTTACCTTTTGAAAATCTCATAGACCATATCGAGAAATTTGAGGATATTTTCTTAAATATAAAGAAAAATAAAGTGTTGGCTTATTACTTGATGTGCACTATTTTCCAATTTTCTCTCGCGTACAAGACGATTTTTTGGTTGAAGCAGTTCATTCTAGGATCTTTGACCAGTTGGGATGAAGCCAAATCTGCGTTCCTAAACCATTTTTCCACCAAGTCTATGTACTTTCTAAGAAACAAGATCTCGAACTTTGAGGAATTTTTTTGATATCTAAGGTTTAATCCAAAGAAACTTGCTGCAAGTGCACATGCAATTGCACTAGTACTTAGGAATCGAATCCACACGGACCAATCATTACTCTATAATTCTCGGAATAAACATGTTTGTTAAGAAGGATAATATAAGAATTTTATTAGTAAATAATATAATTGACAAGAATTCTTATTAATGTAAACATATAATATAAAAACGCTATATTCTGAGAAATTGACAAAGAATCAATATTTCTAGTTCGGGTTCTATTGGAGATTTGATTGAATGTCGTCTAAAACTTAGAACGCGACTATCTAGCCAACCAATTGTTGTTGCATTAAACTATTATGTCTAATAATCTATCCTCTTAAACCGTAATTAATTTGAATTCAAATTTTTAAACACATATTTTTGTTCAAGTTCTAATTAATATATTCACAAATTTCTGTAACATCAACTTTCGTTGGATAAGTTGAAATGTACTCAAACATGATAAAATGAACAAATAATAATAATATAAATAACAAAAAAAATTATCCCGGAGTGCTTACAAGCCAAAAGAGAACTTAAAAAATAAAATAAAATGTAGCCTCAAAAGAACTTAAAACCCCTTAAAATAGTTGCAAAATCGGATAACGTAAACTTTGGGTCAGATTGGGCGAAAGATCCGCCCAAACAGGGTTTTCCACATCATTGGTGGAAAATCTTTCTATGAAGCATGGAAAAGATTGAGGGAGTATATAAGGGATTGCTCCCATCATAGATTTAGTGAACCAAATCTCTTGAACACCTTTTACCGAGGAAAAATTTCAGATGATCTTATACACTGCAAGCAATAGAGACTTCATGACTATAAAAGTTGATTAGACATACGCTTAGATGAACAACTTCACAACTAGTATCAATAATCATTACCCCGAGTTTGATAGAAGCCGTGTTCAAAAATGCGGGCACGATAGAAGTCGTGTTCACATCTAGCCGGCCGTGAAGATGCTGATCGGTGGCAAGACATGGCGTGCAAGGGCAAATCATCGCTTTTATATGGTGAACATGGTATGGGAAGGCAAATAATCGTTTTATATGGTGAACTTCGTAATCAAATTCCGTGGCCGCCTTAATAACAAATTCGACGATTTATGTTATATTGGACCAATAAAATCGGTTTGAATTTAGCCCAAATCGTGATACCATATGCAATTCTGCAAACTCAAAACATTGTGTTTTGAACTTCCGCAGCTGCAAAAAAATCACAATCGCGATTTAAGGGCTTCTTCTTCTACGAGAAACCTTATATGCTCCATAGGACTTGAAATAAGCAAATTCTTCTTAAATTACAGAGCAAGCGAATATGAAATCAACAACCCCTAAGGTATTTCATGAGTTCTTAGCACTTTATTGAATCTCGTTGGATTGAATTTTTTATTGGGTTTTCATTGATTTTTTGACTGATTTTCACTAATATTTTCACTGATTTTCTGGCAAAAATAACTGATTCTTCAGTATGTAAGTTGGTTGAGTTGGGTTGAGTTGGATTGAGTTGGGTTGAGTTATATTGAGTTGGGTTGAGTTATATTGAGTTGGGTTGAACTACAAAAATTTTCACTTTTCCGAATCCATTGGATTAAACTGTGAAAATTTTCACTTTACCGAATTCCGTTGGGTTGAACTGCGAAAATTTCCACTTTGCCGAATTTCGTTGGGATGAACTACGAAAATTTTCACTTTGCCGAATTTTATTGGGCTGAACTGCGGAAATTTTCATTTTGCCGAATTCCATTGAGTTAAACTGCGAAAAGTTTCACTTTTCCGAATTTCGTTGGGTTGAACTGATTCTTGCACTACAAGAAAACTGCCAATTTGCGACTGTAATTTACGACTACATACGTGGTCGCAATTTTTGCGACCACATTTGCCACGGTTTAGCGACTAATTTGCGACTA
The DNA here is from genome assembly GCA_018901935.1 of Pugionium cornutum. Classification (NCBI taxonomy): domain Eukaryota; kingdom Viridiplantae; phylum Streptophyta; class Magnoliopsida; order Brassicales; family Brassicaceae; genus Pugionium; species Pugionium cornutum. The sequence continues at coordinate 12,729,639 of CM032157.1, read as the reverse complement.
CGACGAAGTAGTCACAAATTGGTCGCAAAAATGTGACCAATAAGTGTGGTCGCAAATCAGTCGCAATATGCAACCAATTAGCGACTGAAATGCGACTGCCGTGAGACTGACCCAGGTAGTCTCTAAGCAGTCGCAAAATAGCGACTCATTAGCGACTACATATGGAAAATCAGGTGGTAGTCGCTTATTGGTCGCTAAAAATGCGACCAATTTGCGACTACGGTATGTAGTGGCTCTGCAGTCACAAAGTGGTGGAAAAGTAACAACATAAAAAACATGTGTGTGTTAGGTATAACGACTATTAAGCGACTACATAGCTGTAGTCGTAAAGTAGTGGTAAATCAGTGGCAAAGTAGTGGCAAAGTAGTCGCAAAATGTTGTATATATATGCACCATCCCATTCTCTCATCTGTGAAATCAAAGGTAAAAATTTATGTAAAACATGTGGGGAAATTATAACAATTCGAGAGATTGGATGTACAGAAGAATTGATAATGAAACAAGAAATATCTCGGCGGAATTTGCACAAGGCATGGAGCAGTTCATGAATTTTGCAAATAGTCAACCTATAGCTCAAAGTAGCGGAGGTAAGTTTTTTTGTCCTTGTGTTAATTGCAAAAATGATAAATTTATTCCGGGACAAAAAATATGGAGTCATCTATATAGTCGAGGATTTATGCCAAATTATTATATTTGGTATAAACATGGAGAAGAGCTGAATGTTTAGTTAGGGACGAGTACTAGTCGGGGTGATGTACAAAGAAATCAGGGACGTGATTGTAGTAGTGATGAAACAGTTGGTATATCCGGTAATAGATATGTTGAAATGGTGACGGATGCATTTCGTGAGACAACGACTGATGATCATCATCAGTACTATAATCAGAACGAAGAAAATTATAATTTTAATTATGAAGAAGAACGGCCTAATGAAGAAGCACAAAAGTTTTACAACATGTTAGAAGCTGCGAAAAATCCATTGTATGATGGTTGTCATGAAGGGCACTCACAGTTATCTTTATTGGCTCGGTTTATGAACATCAAGTCTGATTTTAATTTACAAGAAAAATGTATGGTTCTTGGGCAGAGCTATTTACAGAATATTTACCCGAGGAGAATGAGGCGACATGTTCATATTATGAAACCGAAAAATTGATGCGAAATTTAGGCCTCCCGTTTTATACAATTGATGTGTGTGTTGAAAATTGTATGATATTTTGGAAAGAAGATGAGAAATGGGAAAAATGCAAATTTTGCGATTCCCCCCGGTATAAGCCAAGCGAGGGCAGGACGAGAATACCTTTCAGTCGTATGTGGTATTTACCTATAGGTGATAACTTAAAAGAATGTATCAAAGCGAGAAAACCGCAGATGCAATGAGGTGGCACGCAGAGCATGAAGCAGAAGACGGAGAAATGAGTCATCCATCTGATGCTGCAGAGTGGAAATTTTTTCAATATTTACATCCTAGATTTGCTGTTGAATCTCGAAACGTTTATCTTGGCTTATGTGCTGATGGGTTCAACCCATTTGGGATGTCTCGTAATCATTCATTATGGCCGGTGATTATCACTCCATATAATTTGCCACCGGAGATGTGTATGAAGAAAGAGTATTTGTTTCTAACTATTTTGAATTCATGGCCAAATCATCCGCGTGCTAGTCTGGACATATTCCTACGACCTTTGATTGATGAGTTGAAAGAATTAGGGTCTACAGAAGTTGATGCATACGATGTATCGCTGAACCAAAATTTCAATCTAAAAGTTATGTTACTTTGGACGATAAGCGATTTTCCCGCTTATGGAATGTTGTCAGGATGGACAACGCATGGAAGGCTGGCCTGTCCAATTTGTATGGATGATACGAAGGCATTTCAATTACTAAATGGGAGAAAGACGTGTTGGTTTGATTGTCATCGAAGGTTTCTTCCTAATGGTCATCCTTACGGAAAAATAAAACAAATTTTTTAAAAGGGAAGCACGCTTTGAATGACTGTCCTTCACAATCATTGACAGGAGAACAAGTTTTATACGAGCGAATAAAAACTGTCAATCCTTTAAGAACATCTAAGTGCGGCGGAAACGGTCATGAAAGTAAAGAAAAAGGTTACAGCAGCTGGCATAATTGGCACAAAGAAAGTATATTTTGGGAGTTGCCGTACTAGACGGATCTTAACCTTCGACATAATCTTGATGTGATGCATATAGAGAAGAATTTCTTCGATAACATCATTAATACTGTTATGAATGTGAAAACGAAATCAAAAGATACAGTTAAGTCAAGGTTGGATATTACGAAGTTTTGCTCTCGAAAAGAGTTGCACGTGGATGGTCGGGGTAATGCTCCATTCCCTATATTTCGATTGACCCAAAAAGCGAAAGAACGGTTATTGGAATGTATAAAAAAATGATGTCAAATTTCCGGACAGCTATGCGGCAGATTTAGCAAATTGTGTGGATATGGATGGACTAAAGTTTTTGGGTATAAAAAGTCATGACTGCCATGCTTTTATGGAAAAACTTCTCCCTTTTATATTTGCAGAACTTTTACCACGGAACGTTCATCTATCATTATCAGGTAAATATAGTAATAACTATATTTTTAATTGGAAATACGTAAATTAATAATAATTGCCTGAACTAATTAATTGTCGATGGTAATTAATATATATATATATATATATATATATAGGGATTGGAGGATTTTTCCGTTATTTATGCTCCAGATCATTACAACAAAACCGTGTCCAAATTCTGAAGGAAAATATAGTCATAATTTTGTGCAATTTGGAAAAGATCTTTCCGCCTTCATTTTTCGACATCATGGAGCATCTTCCTGTACATCTACCATACGAAGCTGAACTTGGTGGACCTGTGCAATATAGGTGGATGTATCCATTTGAAAGGTTTTTTTAAAAAACTTAAAAGCAAGGCGAAGAACAAACGATATATTGTAGGGTCGATTGTTGAATCATATGTGAATGATGAGATATCTTACTTCTCAGAACATTACTTTGCTCAACACATACGCACGAAAAACAGGTAACCTAAATTAATTTTTATGTTTATGAATTAATTATTTTATTATATATATACATATATATATATATATATAAATATGTACAGGTCTACAAGATTCAATGAAGGTGACGTGTCTGTATATCCAGATCCCGGAGTACCGGATATATTTACGTACATGGGTCGTCCAAGTGGTAAATGTAAAGAAATATGGCTCTCCGAAAAAGAATATAAATATGTACATGCATATGTATTACGGAATTGTGAATATTTTCGGCCACTAAAGAGGTATATTAAAACAATTAATTGCATTTATTACATTTTATTTTATTGTATTAAGAAATATATAATAATTTTCAATATTTACTGTTGTAGCATGTTTGAAGATCATATTCGATGTACGTATCCATATCTTTTGGAAGATGACATTTCATCGAAAAGAGATGAAGAGTTCCACATATGGGTTAGAGATTATGTATGTTTAATTAATTATTTGACATATATATTATATTTTATTTATTAATTTGGAAATACTAATTAAGTTTAATTTTTGATATATGATCATAGGTCAATTCATGCACTTCCACAGATTCACGTGTCTTTCCTATATGGGCTCAAGAATTAGTTTAAATTCCGATGAATAAAGCATCCACTTGGCCGATGTATTTTACAAGAGGTTATATGTTCCACACGAAGAAACATGGACATAGGAGAAAGACATGTAACTACGGTATTTGTGTGAAGGGGGACAATTACTCAGATGCATCTGATGAAGCTGATTTCTATAGTATTTTAACATATATCATTCAACTTGAGTATGTCAGACTCCTAAATTTGAAGATCACGCTTTTTAAATGTGAATGGTACGATCCTACGCCCTCGAAAGGTACTCGGAATTCGGAAAATGGCATTGTTGATGTCTTATCATGGGGGAAATACTACAAATACGAACCATTTATTCTCGGTACGTACGCATTCGGTAATAATTTACTATATATAGGATTTTTTTCTTACAAATTTATAACTAATTTATATTTCAATACTTACGATGTATCAGCATCTCAAGCAGATCAAGTTTGTTATATTCCCTATCTGCACACTAAATCATCATCAAAACAAATATGGCTCAATGTTTTGAAAGTTAATCCAAGATCTAACATTTTCGGGAAATACAAAAGCAAAGACGAGATTGGCCTTTTGCAACAAGAAAATGATGAAGACGTAATGCTTGTTCAAGAGATAGAGGTAGATCGGTTGGTCGATAGAGTTAATCATACGGAAGAAATTGATTTCGATGTCAGAGATGCAGAATTAGAAGATGAATTTCAATGTAATATTTCATCTTCAGATGATGACGAGAACGAAGAAATGTAATACATATAGTTCTGCTATGTATTTTGTACATATGATTTTTATATAATTTAATGTATTAGCAATAACTATATAAATATAATTTTTTAAGTAATTGTGACTGATTTGCCACCACTTTGCCACTGCATTGACAATGTGGTGGCATTTCAGTCACAAAAATTAATTGTGGTCGCAAATCAGTCGATATGGTAAATTCACATTTCCCCTAAGTATTTTTCACATTTAAAACTTGTATTTCTATACTAATGAGACTACTAACCATTATAAGTGATAACATATATTGAAAACCATATTTCTAATGATTTCATATTTAGATAACATTTGGAATGTATATAAGAAGTATAAGGTTAAGTAAATTTGTTAAGTGTTTTAGGTAAGTTATTTGAAAATTTGGGAAATGTTATTGTTTTCATAGTAATTGAAATTTGTATAACTTATAATCAATTAATCAATCTTATATAATTATATGTATTCATCAAAATCTCAAAATTTAGGGTTTAGGGTATTATTTGTGACTGATTTGCCACCACTTTGCCACTGCATTGGCAATGTGGTGGCATTTCCGTCACAAAAATTAAACGTGGTGCAAATCAGTCGCAAATCAGTCGATATGGTAAATTCACATTTCCCCTAAGTATTTTCCACATTTAAAACTTGTATTTCTATACTAATGAGACTACTAACCATTATAAGTGATAACATATATTGAAAACCATATTTCTAATGATTTCATATTTAGAAAACATTTGAAATGTATATAAGAAGTATAAGGTTAAGTAAATTTGTTAAGTGTTTTAGGTAAGTTATTTGAAAATTTGGAAAATGTTATTGTTTTCATAGTAATTGAAATTTTTATAACTTATAATCAATTAATCAATCTTATATAATTATATGTATTCATCTCAAAATTTAGGGTTTAGGGTATTATTTGTGATTGATTTGTCACCACTTTGCCACTGCATTGGCAATGTGGTGGTATTTCACTCACAAAAATTAAATGTGGTCGCAAAGGAGTCGCAAATTTGTGACTGATTTGCGACCACGTATAATAAATTCAATATATGTAAATGTGGTCGCAAATCAGTCGCAAATTTGCGACTGATTTGCGACCACGTGTAATAAATTCGAAAACTGTAAATTGTGGTCGCAAATCAGTCGCATATGTGCGACTGATTTGCGACCACATTTATAGTTTCGATAAATGATCAGGTGGTCACACATTTGCGACTGATTTGCGACTGATTTGCGACCACATTTACAGTTTTCGATAAATGAACAGGTGGTCGCAAATCAGTCGCAAATTTGCGACTGATTTGCGACCACCAATTAATTTGGTGGGAGTTTGAACGTTTTCGTTTCCCACCAAATTAATTGGTAGTCGCAAATCAGTCGCAAATTTGCGACTGATTTGCGACTACATCAATTTTGCCACTGATTTGCGACCACATCCGTGGTCGCAAAAAAAAACTATAAATACACGAAGGTTTTCCCTCATTTTTCACAAATCTCTCAAAACTTCATAATCAAAATCTCTCTAAACACTTTCTAAACACTTTCTAAAAACTTTCTAAAAAATGGCAAGTAGTGGTAGGTCGTTAAGAGGTCGTGGAAGACGATCTTTCGGATCGTCTTCCGGCCGAGGAACCTCTTCGGCCTCCTCGAACCCTTCACCATCCACTAATAGAGCGGCATCCCGCCTCCCTCCCCAATATACTTTTATCCCTCACTCCGTTCCTGAAACCCAAACACCTCCACGGTTTCAGGAATCGGATGAACATGAGGAGGAAACAAATTCCCGACTGTGAAACGGGAACAGATGAACAAACTATCACTCTTGATAGTTTGTTACAAACTCCGGGCCGCGAGCAGTATTTGACTGTGCTGTCTCCACAAGCGGCTCCTAATACATTGTGGTAAGAAGTTTTCTAAATAATTATTTTTTAATAAATATTTATTATAATTGTAATTATATTAATATAAATTTAAAATTTCTCTGTATAATTGAAATATTAGGTTTGACCGCGATAACGGGGCTATAACTCATCAAATCGCAAAAATTTTGAAAAATAAATTTGACGGTCCGTACTACAGTTGGACCGTCGTACCTCTTGAGAGGCAGGAAAAATATTTCATAGAGTTTGCGGTAAGTTTTGTTTTTTAAATTGTACATATTTTATAATATTTAAATAATATATATTAATATTTTCTAATTTAATTTCAAGCAATCGTACACCTGGGATCCTCTGATCACCCCGGTGGTACGAAAAGAGTTCGAGGCCATCTGCGTAAGGTGGATGAAAGGGATGGTGAGCACGGTTCATACAACCGGAAAACGTCCCCGATGGATTTCCCCAAGTTTGTACAAAATTATGACAGACTATTGGGGAACAGAAACATCTACCGAGAGGAGTACGAAATCCTCTCATAACCGCAACTCCGCTCGGGATGGTCTTGGCCCGCACAAACATTTATCGGGCCAAAAATCCTATATTCAGGTCCAGTAGAAAATGGTAAGTCAAAAATTTTTTATTTAATTAACATTTTTGGTAGCAATTAAATAATATTTCAATATCTGTGAAGGAACATAATTTGGAACGACCAGTCTCGATAGGTGATGTCTTTATAAAGATTCACACAAGACCAGATGGTTTGTATGTAGATTTGAAAGCAAAACAAATCTGTGAAGCATACGAACGAAACATCCAAGAGAAGATGACGATCGTGGAGGTCGATCCAACAGAAACATCTGATGGAACCTCCCGTCCAATTGAGCTGACTCCAGAACAGAAGAATGAGATCTTCTTTCAGGTAAAAAAAAATTTTCAAAGTTTTTTCTTTTAACATATTTTTGTAATTAATTAAATAATTAAATTTATTATTTAAATTTTATTTTTGTTATTTTGTAGTCTGCTGTTGCGGATGAACGAGGCCGTCTTTATGGACTCGGTAGCCTCAACCGCGTATAGTCTACGGGTAGACATACTGGGGTGCAAACCCATTCACCCGAGTACGTAATGCTTCAAGAACAAAACGCGTTGATTAAAAAACAAAACATGCAGATTTTGGAAAGAAATGAGAAGATTGAAGAGCTGAACAGAGAAAACCAGAAGAATATCTCGAGCATGGAGATGCTCCTCGGGTATTTCCAACGGACGGATCCCGTATTCACCTCCTATATGCGGGATAACGATTGCACAGGGGAACCCTTGACGGCTCCGCCCACGACCCCATTTTCGCCATCAGATTTCCAATTTCCGCCACCTGAGAATTAGATTTTTTATGATGTAGTTAATAATTTTCAATAATAAATTTTAGAATTTTAAATTTGTATATCTTTTTATTCAATATTTTATATTAATTAGTTCACATATTTTTCATTTAATATTATAATATTTTTAATTTATTAATAAAAATTAGTAAAAATTTAAATAATATGAATTTTAAACCATAAATTATAAGCTATTATATTAATATTTAATATTAAAACATAATAATATAAATTATTTTATTAATATTTCTAATTACAAAATATTAATATTATTATTGAAATTAATTTCCAAAATTATTATTCAAATTTAAATTTACAAATATTATTTTACATTTTTTTTAAATAATTTAAATATTTTGAAATTAAATTTAAAAGATTATTAATTATTAATATATTTTTTTCCAAAATATACGAAATTATTTCAATAATAATAAGAAATATAATATTTTTTTTAATCTAATTACGGTGTAGTCGCAAATTAGTCCTAAATGAGTCGCAATTTTTGTCACCGATTTGCGACTCCTTCATATATGTGGTCGGAAATCAGTCACAAAAAAATTGCGACTAATTTGTGACTACAGGACAAATGTAGTCGCAAATCAGTCACACTTTTTTGAGACTGATTTGCGACTACAGGACAACTGTAGTCGCAAATCAGTCACAATTTTTTGTGACTGATTTACGACAACAGGAGAACCGCAGTCGCAAAACAGTCACAAAATTTTGTGACTGATTTGCTACTACTAAAGTTGTGCAGTCGCAAATCAGTCACAAAAAATTGTGACTGATTTGCGACTGCGGTTCTCCTGTAGTCGCAAATCAGTCACAAAAAATAATACTGATTTACGACTGCGGTTCTACTGTAGTCGCAAATTAGTCACAAAATTTTGTAACTGTTTTGCGACTACATATTTAGCAACCACATATGTAGTCGCAAAAAGAACCATTATTTCCGTGGTCGTAAATCAATCGCAAATGTGCGATTAATTTGCGACTACATTGCGATCACTACCGTAGTTGCAAATTGCATGTTTTCTTATAATGTTGGTCTGTATTTTGATTAATAAATAGTCCATACACTTATGAAAATTATAATATATTTGACACGTGTATGCATTTGTGTGTCTGTGAGTGGGAATCTATGTATGTGTCGGTGGAACCGATATATTTCTTTTTTTCTGAAATGATACTTATAAAAGTTATAATATAGTTTGACACGTGTATGTATATGTGTTTGTGTGAATGGGAATCTATGTATGTGTCATTAGGTGGAACCAATACAACTCTTCCTTTTGGGTAATGCCATTAACAATCGTCTAAAACCCATAACGAATATCAAGTCTAACTTTCTAATAAGTCATTTCACTCCAAACAAACTTTTTAAGGTAACTTGTGACAACAATCGTAAAATAGAGGGCAAAATAGTAATTTTGATAAGAATTTTCAGAACTTATTGATGAGATCATCGGCCCAACTTCCAGTCAACTGGCCGGCTCGACCGACCCAAAAAACACAAAAGTGACCAAAACCATGCAAAATGATACATAGGTGTATCTTCATCAATGCTAACCAAACCAAGAAACGGCCAACAAATACTAAACTTGACCTATAATTTTGACTCAGAGAGGATACGCAGTAATAACGAGCTCACCCCAACCAAAATCAGATCAAGTCATGCACCATTTATCAAGTTGGTGTTGATGCAACTTATCATATTTGGAACTTTTCTTATATGAAAATGTACAAACATTTCATTAGAGACGAAGAGATCTTTTGGTATGTCTAGGAGCCCCCCTTAAAAACTTCTAGAAGCCATACTTGTTCTGTTACAATGCGATCAAAACGTATGCGACAAGCAACTCCTGAACTACTTAGTGCTTTGTACAAAGATTTTATAGGTGGTGTTGGTTCTAAAGTTTTGTCATGTCATGTTGCTGATTCATTGTATATGAGATTTGGTATCAAAGTTCATAAATATGTTGACAGTTAATTTATAGTTGGTGACAGTTTTTTGTAGTTTTGATAGATTTATTTTAATATATACGATCGCAGTTTTATTGTAAATATCAAGTACAAATCAACAAATAAGAAAACTAAATTATAGTGAATATATGATATTAACACATAAGTAGTAGTAAAACGTAAATTGATACAAATAAAGAGTTTAAAATCTTTATTTTTATTTATTTTGGTAACTAACTTTAAAACAAACTAAAAACAATATTTATTTAGTTTTGATATTTTAAATTAATTTAGGATGAAATAAATAATATTTGTCTATGCCGAACTTAGTTTTATTTAAACAGAAAAATTAAAAAATTTCTAGTAGTTATTAGTTTGTCTTTCTTGTAGATGTGTGTAGCCTCTTTGGAACTTAATTGTTTTTGACCATATTTCCACTGCTTTGCTGAGATGAAGAAGATGTAGAGGAACTTGATGAAGAAGCAGCAGTCTCCACAAATTGTGTAGTGACTTTTTCCCATTTAGTGATTGTCTGCTTAAGCTCTGTCTGTTGAGTCGAAGTTACTGTCTTTTCGCTAACGATTTGACTGTTGATTTCTTGTAGTTCTTTGAGAGACTTCATCACTTGTTCTTGACAAGTTTCCATGCTGCTCTTAGTCTATATTCATAACCAAAAAAGAAACTTTAGTTAAATCTTAATCATCAATAGAATTAGTTATTAATAAAGATGATTATATATTTTCTTACCTCTTCTGATTTGCTAAACCTTGAACTAACGAAAATCATAGCTTCAGATAGTTTTCCAGCTGCTGATTTCATTGTAGAAAGAAAGTCTTGTGCGTTTGTTGATGAAATCTTTGAGGAAGCAGACATGGAAGTCTTGAGTTTTTCGAAGAAGACTTTGAGTTCTGATTTTCCTGCATACTTCTTCTCAAGTTCCGATATGAATGACATAACTTCTTTAGAAGTATCACTCTCCACTTGTTTCACTGATGTGGCGGATGAGCTACTACTTGATGCTCCACTCGTTGCTGTCTTTTTGGTTTCGGTGTTTGATTCTTGATTCATGGAAGCATCACTTCCTTTTGAAGATGTTTCGGTTGTACCTGTAGTGTCTGATCCACTTGCACCTGCAGTTTTCTTGGTAGAAGCATTTCCGCTAGCAGAAGTTAAAACCTTACCGCTACCAGAAGGACTTCCGGTTGGACTTCCACTTGGACTTCCGGAACCTGAAGTGTCTGAGAATGTGTTTCCACTGGCAGCTTCAGATGACTTTCCTGATTTACTGGTTGAGGCACTTGCAGATGTAGCATCAGTTTCAGTGGAAGAAGCACCGGTTTTCTGGCTGCTTCCGGATTTGGTAGATGTAGAACTTTCATCACCGGACTTTCCTGATTTACTGGTTGAGCCACTTCCAGATGTAGCATCAGTTTCAGTGGAAGAACCACCGGTTTTCTGGCTGCTTCCGGATTTGGTGGATGCAGAACTTTCATCCTCTGAGCTTTCACCACTTGAACTTTCATTTTTAACACTGGAATCAACATCAACATCAAGTCCGTAAGATGATATATCAATCGATTTTCCTCTTTTCTCAGCTGCTGCTACCACGAATTGAGCGACGATTCTAGTCCATTTCACCATAGATACAACCAACTCTTTCTTTTGTGAAAATGTCATTATCCTTGAACCTCTCTTCTTCTGCTCAATCAAAATCTTAGCCATCGACATCATAGTCGTTTTGAAATCCCCTACACTCGACTAATCGAGAAAAACAACAAAAAGTTAAAGAAGAACAGAAAACTGACAAAAAAATCTTGAAGTTTATCAAAGAAACCATACAACAACTTACTGATTTTTCGTTTTGACCATTGTCCAATGCAGAACATGCCTGGAAGAGCGAATTCGCTTTACCTTCGATCTCAACATCAACATCTTTTGAGGATGAGATCGATACTGAGTTTATAAATGTTATAAAAGCCCTGAACTTTGTAAAAAATTCTTTAAATTCTGCAGTCGCTGGACATCCACCTTCAAGGCTCCTAACAAACATCAACATTCCTTTGGTAGCGAAAAGCGAAAAACCTATACAACGTCTGGGGATTTTTGAAGCCAAGTAGAGCTTTAACAAGAACGTTCCTTGGACTTCATAGACCACACTTGATGTTACTATAAACATCAGACATACTGCTAGAAATTTTTTCGACATTTTTTTATTGGGTGAATAAAAAAGAGTTTTTTTTTTGTTACTTTTTTGTTTTTATATATTTTTTTGTTTTCTTTATGGGATTTGATGATTTTAGTTTGTAGGAGAAATGGGTTTATATAGATGATTCAAATGTCTATTTTTAATTTAGTAAGAGAAAAAAGTGGATTGATTTAAGGTCGAGAGAGAATAGCAAAAGTAGTTCTCATGTTTTACTTTCTAGCTCAACGGCAATTTATGTTGCTCTCCATATTTCTCTGCAATCAAATTATGTTGTATTTGACTTCTGATAATTTCACAAAAAATTTTTTTTTTTCAAAACTACCACAAAAACATTTGTTCCAAAAATACTCTTAATCATTTTATTTTATTTTCAAAAATACTATAAATCTTTTTTAAAAAATACCATAAAACTAAAATTAAATTATATACTTCAAAATTAAATTATAGGCTTTAGAAACTACACCATAGATATTGAAAACTAAACTCCAACCAAAAATACTAAATCCAAATCTAAATATTTAAATTATACATTTTTAAAATTATTTTTGATGTTTGTAAATTTTTGGAAAAGATAAAAATATGTTATAAAAAACTTATTTGTTATAATATTTTAAAGTATTTTTTAAAATTTAATTATGTGTAACAAAGAATTCTAATCTCTAGTTACACCGAGCATGTGGTTCTTAGTAGTAATGATTCGTTAAAACAATTATTTTTTATTGAAACAACAACTAATTGTATACAATCTGTTAATAATTTTCTTTATATAAAAAGTGTCAAATTTTCTATGATTTGTTTTCAATGTTATAATTTTTAAACATATTTTCCTACGATATATTAATTTTCACTTGGTTTTTCGAGTATATTGTAATTTTATTTGTTTGGTAAAAAATTAAATTTTAATTCATACGTCAGATTTTATCAGAATTTTAAATGAAATGACAATAAATTAGATTTTTGTTTGCAATTATTCAGTTTCTCCTACAACATTAAGATGTCACATTCTCATATGAGGATGGGTTGAATATACTGTCGAAACTTGGATATCCAAACCTTAAACATTTTTAAACTAATTGTGGATTTAGAAAATATTTTTATTAGAGGTAAAAATTATTGAGATATAAGTTACCATAAAAACTTACATCTTTACTTTGGCTTATCTAGAGCCCAAGGATACCAAGAATCGGTCTCGTTTTTTATATAAAAAATTGATTTTTAAAAGGACAATTGTTAAAAATATTACTTTTTCAAGTTTTTATTTTAAATATAACACTAATCATATAAATTTTCAAAATATCATAAACTTAATATTAAAATAATTAAAAATCTCTTTCTAATAAAAAAAATTTAAATCTTAAATTGAAAAAGTGAATACAAACATTATGTTTTAATTTACATGTAGTTTATTTAAGATAAATAATTATTTTTACATAATAATTTATGGTATTTTAAAAATTTTATTTTTAATGTGATAAATTTAAAGGATAAACTTAAAATTATACTATTTTAAGGTATTACTCTTTTTTAAAATCGGTTTATATATTTTAAAAAATGTTCATAACAATCTATTTTTAGTTTTAACTTCAAAAGCCAATTCTTTAGTTGATTTATTTTATAATGTCCAAATTTTTGAAAATATCAAGTACTTTACTTCAATTAAAGTTGTAATATCGAAGTTTTTGTTAGATAGTTATAGTTTTTGGTAGAAATCGCTAATAAGCTATTGTATAAAAGTCTGTTGCTAATTTTATACCAAAACAAATTAGATCAAAGTATATTTGATGGGACACTGTTTGGACAGACTTTTTATGATAGTGTAGCTTTCAAGGAGACAGTTCTAGATTACGATTTGAATAATCAACGCAATATCAGATGTATATGATATGATAAAATCAAAATTACCTACATTTGTATTTAGAAGCGAGAGATGTGGCTGGAGAGTAGTGAGAGGAGGTTGTGGTAAACGGATAATACGAGTGTTGAAGGAGAACCATTTTTGTGAGAAAAATGGAGCTTGTAGCATGTTAAAAGTTCTTGGTATAGCTCGACTATTTGTTGATAAAATTAGAGATCAACCGGAACACTATATGTATGTGAAGAAAGAAGAAGTAAATTTTCAGAAATGGAGAATCAGTTTGACAAGGAAAACTTTCAAAATGCAACTATATTTTGCGATCACGACTGTGGTCGCAAAATTTGCGATCACATTTACGACGTATATACGACTAATTTGCGACTACAGAGCAGTAGTCGCAGATTGGTCGCAATTTTGGGACTAAAAACTATAGTCACTAATCAGTCGCAATACGCAACCAATTTACGACTAATATGCGATTACTATACGGTTACGTTTGTCAGTCGCTAATCAGTCGCAAAGTAGCGACTGATTAGCGACTGCATGTGGAAGGACATGTTGGTCGCATATTGGTCAAAATATACGACCAATTTGCGACCACGGTTGGAGTGGCTCTTCAGTCACAAAGTGGTGGCAAATGCACAACATAAAAAAATATGTGTGAGGTAGGTACACATACATTTAAACGACTAAACAGTTGTGGTCGCAAATTAGTGGTAAAATAGTGGCAAAGTAGTGGCAAAATAATATGCACGTAATATATGTATTAAATAACAAAATGCGAAGATGATGGAAGTGAATCAGAGGATGCAGGAAGTACAAAAGGAAAACCAGAGAAAAATTAACGGATTGAAGATGATCGTCGGGTATTTCCAACAGACGGATCCCACTTTTACGTCCTTTATGCGAGATAAAAATGCTCCAGTTGAATCGTCGAACGCTTCACCAGCATTTTCGCCATCCGATTTTTACTTTCCGCCTCCGTATAATTAGATTTTTTATGAATTTTTTGTAATTTGAATTTTTTAATAATTTTTTTATAATTTCATTATATTATTATTTTATTATAATAATATTTATAATACAAAAAATTAATTAATTAAAATATTATAAACATAAATTAAAAATTAATTAATAATAATGAATACTTTTACAAAACAATAATAGTTAACTAAAATATTTTAAAATTAAAATTTAAAATTATGATTTTTAAAATAATAATTTTTATTTTTAATTTTAAAATATTTTAATTAATTATTCTTTTTTTAAACTATTTTGGATGTAATCGCAAATTATTCGTAAATCAGTCCCAAATATTGTCGCAAATTAGTCACAAACATTTGTGACTCATTTGCGACTACACTGGTGTATGCAGTCGCAAATCAATCACAAAATTTTGTGACTGATTTTCTATTACATTGTATTCGTAGTCGTAAATCGGTTACAAAATTTAGTGATCGCAAATTATTTTAATTAATTATTCTTTTTTTTAAACTATTTTGGATGTAATCGCAAATTATTCGCAAATCAGTCTCAAATTATTCGCAAATCAGTCCAAAATATTGTCGCAAATCAGTCACAAACATTTGTGACTGATTTGCGACTACACTGGTGTATGCAGTCGCAAATCAGTCACAAAATTTTGTGACTGATTTTTTATTACATTGTATTCGTAGTCGTAAATCGGTTACAAAATTTTGTGATCGCAAATTATTTTAATTAATTATTATTTTTTAAAAAACTATTTTGGATGTAATCGCAAATTATTTGCAAATCAGTCTCAAATTATACGCAAATCAGTCCCAAATATTGTCGCAAATCAGTCACAAACATTTGTGACTGATTTGCGACTACACTGGTGTATACAGTCGCAAATCAGTCACAAAATTTTGTGACTGATTTTCTATTACATTGTATTCGTAGTCATAAATCGGTTACAAAATTTTTTGATCGATTTACGACCACATCTTTTTGTAACTAATTTGCGATTATGGTTTTTGCAACCATGGATGTAATGGCAAAATGGTCGCAAAATTTGTTACTACAAAGCAGTCACAAAATAGTCGCAAATACAAGTATGAAGAGTAGTTTGATGTTTTGAAACAGTTTTTTACAGGTTTGCAGACAACCTAAGACGAGTTTTTTAAAGTCAGCTAAAGACTTGTTCTCAAGTAGAAGCTTTCAAACTCTGGCACAAAAACAGTAAATTGACTCAATGAGAAGAGTAATAGCAACAGGAAAGAGAATTTCAGAGAAAGTACACACAAGAATCTGAAGCATTTCTCTTTTCTTAAGAATCAGTTTCAAAGAGTTGTTGGATGTCTCTTCTGAACAAGCTGCAGAGAGACAAAGTAACTGAATTCACCTAAGTTATTTACTTAGGTTAATTCAAGAATGTTGGCTTACATTTTAGATGCTCTGAAGTTGTATAAAAGAATAGAATAGAGCATCATTCTTGTGTGTGTGAGGGAGAGAGTTTAGGAGAGGTGAAAACAATCTATAAAGACGTTAAGGCTCGAATTTGAGCAAGTTTCTTAGTGAACTATCCTCCGGAGAAGGTTCTCCGGCGAGACGTAGGATCCTAGTTTGGACCTAAACTCGTAAATTCTCGTGTCATCTCTTTCATTCTCATAAAATTCCTTTCTATTAGTCGATTCTAAAACTACAGAAAACAACTAATTCTTTTTCTGACACTTTGAGTTCAATCAAAAACGTTTTTCAAACCAAACATAACACCTAAAAACATAGAAGTTTAAAGGTTGATTCTCAACAATTGGTATCAGAGCCTTGGTTATCTCTGAGAAATTTTTCATTTTGACCTAAAGAAAAAAAAGTTACAGAAGATGTCTTCAACCAGAATAGAAGTGGAAAATTTTGATGGAAATAGTGACTATATGTTGTGGAAAGAAAAACTGTTGGCACACATCGAGATCTTGGGTTTAGCTAAAGGAATGGGGGAAGCTGAACTCTCTGAAGGTGAAGCTTTAACTAGCAACACGGGAGAAGAGACAACTGCAGATACAACTCAAACTCAAGAAGAATCTGCTGTGAAAAAATCGTTGTCAGAAAAGAGAAGAAATGTGAGATCAACCTATCATCCTAAGTGTTGGAGATAATGTTCTCAAAAAGATTATAAAAGAAAGAACAGTTGCATCTATGCTCAAGGTACTTGACAAATTCTATATGGCTAAATCTTTGCCTGACCGTATATATTTTAAGCAGAAACTTTATAACTATAAGATGAATGAGGGTATGTCAATGGAAGAAAACATCAACGACTTTTTGAGAATGATTACTGAATTAGAGCATGTTAAAGTGTCTGTCTCGGATGAAGATCAGGCTATTATCATACTCATGTCTCTGCCAAAGGCGTATATTCAACTCAAAGACACCTTGAAATATGGTAAAACAACAATTTCTCTGGACGAAGTTGTTATGGCAGTAAGATCAAAAGAACTTGAGCTGGGAGAAAGTTGAAAACTTGTGAGAAGTAACTCAAAAGGACTCTTTGTCCAGGAGAGAGGAAGACCCATAAAAAGAGATAAGTCCAGTGAAAAGACAAATTGGAAGAATAGATCAAAGTCTAGATCAAAGAAAATCTGCTGGATTTGTGGGAAAGATGGACACTTCAAGAAGCAGTGCTCACTGTGAAAAGACAGAAACAGTCAGACAGTGAAGAGTGGTTATGAAAGAGGAGAATCTTCAAACGTTACTAGTGAAATATATGACACTGCAACACTTATGGTCTCAGAAGCTATGTTGATTCTAGAAGATGAACTGAAAAAGAAGTTGATAATGGACACCGGATGTTCTTTTCACATGACTCACAGAAAAGATTGGTTTGTGGAGCTAAAAGAAACAGATCATGGGAAGGTGAGAATGGCCAATGACACATATTCATCTGTGAAAGGAGTTGGAAGTGTCAGAATCAAGAATGTGGACAATACAACTGTTATGTTGACAAACGTGAGGTATGTACCACAAATGTCAAAGAACTTAATCTCATTGGAAATTCTTGAGAATCAGGGATGCTGGTTTCAATCTAGAGCTGGAATTATGAAAATCAACAAGAGTTGCAAGACATTGGTCAAGGGTGAAAAGAAAGGGACATTATACATATCTAAAAGGACACACACTGAATGGGGAGGTTAATGTAGCAGTGAACTGTAGGGATGAAACAAAATTGTGGCATAGAAGGCTTGGGCATATCAATCATAAGGGAATGGAGATATTACTGAAAAAACGGTATCTAGACAAGATGAAGATCACATAAATGGATTTCTGTGAAGATTGCATATATGGGAAAGCTCACCGAGTTAGTTTTGGATTTGGAAAACATGTCACAAAGGAAATATTAGACTATGTTCATTCAGATCTTTGGGGTTCCCCAAAGATCCTTCAATCACTCGGAAAATGTCAATATTTCATCTCATTCATAGATGATTACACAAGAAAGATATGGATATACTTTCTTAAGAGAAAAGATGAAGCATTTGCAACCTTCACAGAGTGGAAGAAACAAGCAGAAAATCAAATGGAGAGGAAGGTGAAAACATTCAGAACAGACAATGGATTAGAATTCTGCAACAAAGAATTTAATGATTTCTGTAGAAATGAAGGTATACAAAACTTGTGTTTATACCCCCACAACAGAATGAGATTGCAGAGAGAATGAATCACACAATACTTGATAAAGTAAGATGTCTGTTAAGTGAATCAGGTCTACCTAAATATTTTTGGGCAGAAGCTGCTGCAACTGCAGTCTTCCAAATCAACAGATCGCCAACTGCAACTCCTGAGTTTAACATTCCTGAAAAAATGTGGACTGGAATGAAACCAAAGTATGAAGAGCTGAGGGTGTTTGGCTCAATTGGTTACATTCACAACAGTCAGGGGAATCTTAATTTGAGAGCTATGAAGGGTGTGTTTGTAGGATATCCAAATGGAGTTAAAGGATACAAGTTTTGAGTGTGTGATATCTGAGATGCAATCTTCCATGAAAAAAAGATGTACAAACATCTAAATCAAAGTCCTAAAACTTTATCAGAGATAAATGATTCTCCTTCTCCTTTTACATATGAAGTTAATGTCCAAAACCGTAGGACTACAGGTGAAGAATGTGACAATCATGAAGAAGAATCTCATTCTGCTTCACAAGAAAATGAAGAAACACAAGGTGTTGAATCTGATTTTCAGCAGAATAGACATGATCTAGAGAATTATCAACTTGCTAGAGACAGAGAAAGAAAGACTCTGAAAAAACCAGTGAGGTTTGATGAATCAAACTTGGCAGAAAGTGCAGAAGAAAATCTGATCGGCTTTGCGTTGTTAGTTAGTGAGGATGGTGAGCTCCCAGAACCTTGTTGTTATGAAGAAGCCAAGAGAGATAAATATTGGAAGCAGTGGAAAGAAGCAATGGAAGAAGAGATGCAATCACTGCATAAGAATCAGAATTTGTCACTAATAAAAAGACCAAGAAACTGCAAAGTGATTGAATGCAGGTGGGTCTATAAGATGAAGCCTGGATTAACTGAATCAGAATCACCTATATTCAAAGCCAGGCTAATTGCAAAGAGATATCTACAGTAAGAAGGAGTAGATTATCAAGAGATCTTCTCTCCAATTGTAAAACATGTTTCAATAAGGCTGATTTTATCCTATGTAGTAAGTTTGGATCTAGAGTTGGAACAACTAGATGTTAAGACAACCTTTCTGCATGGAAACCTTGAAGAGTATATTCTGATGGAACAACCAGAGGGTTATCATGTAAATAATGGTATGAGGAAGAAGTTTGTTTGCTTAAAAGATCTCTCTACGGACTAAAACAGGCTCCTAGGCAATGGAACCAAAGATTTAACAATTTTATGCTGGATTCAGGGTACAAAAGAAGTGATTTTGATAGTTGCATTTACTACCAGAGGCTTGATAGTGATTCATACATATATCTATTGCTATATGTTGATGATATGCTAATTGCATCAAAAGACAAAGGCAGAATTCAGAAGTTAAAGGAGCTGTTAAGTGTAGAATTTGATATGAAAGACTTGGGAGAAGTAAAAAAGATTTTGAGTATGGAAATAAGAAGAGATAGGAAGAAAGTTATTCTGGAAATATCTCAAGAGGATTATCTGAAGAAGGTTCTATACATGTACATAATGAGTGAATCAAAAGAAGTGCAAACTCCTCTCGGAGTACACTTCAGGCTAAAAGCTGTAGTTGAAGAAAAAAGTGCAGCTCAAGCTAAGTATATGATTCCATTCCCTACTCTAATGCTGTTGGAAGTATAATGTATTCCATGATTGGAATCAGACCAGATTTGGCTCATCCTCTATGTGTGATTAGTAGATTTATGAGCAAACCGATAAAGGATCATTGGACTGCAGTCAAATGGGTTCTATGCTACATCAAAGCAACTCAGAAACTCAAACTCTCCTAGAGAAAGGAAGATGATTTGAAAATCAAGGGCTACTGTGACTCTGATTATGTTGCAGACTTGGATAAGAGGAGGTCAGTAACCGGTTTTGTCTTTACAGTTGGTGCCAATACATTTAGTTGGAAGTCCAGACTTCAAAAGGTTGTTGCTTTGTCTACTACTGAGTATGAGTATATGGCAATTATAGAGGCAATTAAGGAAGGAATTTGGCTTAAAGGTTTGGTAAATGAGCTGGGATTTACACAAAATGAAGTGAAGATTCTTTGTGATTCACAAAGTGCTATTTCTCTCTCAAATAACTCAGTGTACCATGAGAGAACTAAGCACATTGATGTGCGATTACATTTCATCAGAGAGAAAATAGTAGAAGGAGAAGTCAAGGGGACCAAGATCTCAACTCATTGGAATCCGGCTGACATACTTACAAAAACAGTACCTATAAGCAAGCTCCACAAAGCGTTGGAGTTGCTAAGGGTAACTAAATCTTCATGAAAGATGAAGAAGTTCCGGAGAAAGGAGGATAATTCAAGTTGCTTAAGGAAGAAGAAACCCAAGATTTCGATAACATTCAAACTAAGTTGTAGTTTTGTGAAAAGTAGTTTGATGTTTTGAAACAGTTTTTTACATGTTTGCAGAAACCCTGAGACGAGTTTTTTAAAGTCAGCTAAAGACTTGTTCTCAAGTAGAAGCTTTCAAACTCCTTGGCACAAAAACAGTAAGTTGACTCGATGAGAAGAATAATAGCAACAGGAAAGAGAATTTTAGAGAAAGCACATAAAAGAATCTGAAGCATTTCTCTCTTCCTAGGAATAAGTTTCAAAGAGTTGTTAGATGTCTCTTCTGAACAAGCTGTAGAGAGACAAAGTAACTGAATTCACCTAAGTTATTTACTTAGGTTAATTCAAGAATGTCGACTTATATTTTAGATGCTCTGAAGTTGTATAAAAGAACAGAATAGAGCATCATTCTTGTGTGTGTGAGGGAGAGAGTTTAGGAGAGGTGAAAACAATCTGTAAAGAGGTTAAGGCTCGAGTTTGAGCAAGTTTCTTAGTGAATTATCCTCCGGAGAAGTTTCTCCGGCGAGACGTAGGGTCCTAATTTGGACCTGAACTCGTAAATTCTTGTGTCATCTCTTTCATTCCCAAAAAGTTCCTTTATATTAGTTGATTCTAAAACTACAGAAAACAAGTAGTTCTTTTTTCTGACACTTTGAGTTCAATCAAAAACATTTTTCAAACCAAACATAACACCTAAAAACAGAGAAGTTTAAAGGCTGATTCTCAAAAACAAGGACCAATATTTGATCGCTAATTAGTTGTAAAATGTACCACTATTATTGTAATCGTAAATCAGTTGCAAATTTGCGAATAATTTGTGACCACATAAATTTGCGACGAAACTTTTTCGACCACTCTCTATAGTCGCAAAGTAATCGCAAAACTGGAGTTTGCAACCACTTTACGACTACTTCCATGGTCGCAAAATCCGTGTTTTCTTATAGTGTCAAGCGGTTAGAGAAAAAAATGAATTGAAAAGAAATACGATGATCAGTTAAAGCGTTTGAGAGATTATGCTAATGAGATTGTTATCTCTAATCCAAGTGCTTCTGTAGATGTTGAATGCTTCAAAAATTCAGACGATGAATATGTTTTCCATAGTTTTACATATGTTTTGCAGCGTTGAAAAGATCATGGAAAACTAACCGTAGGTTATTACTTAAGATTGATGAGACTTTTTGAAGTCAAAAGTAAAAGGCAACTATTGGTTGCACTTGGAAGAGACGATGACAACATAATCTACCCAATTGCTTGAGGTGTGGTAGGAGTAGATCTAGAATGCAGTTAACTGGATTTGGTTTGTAACAAAGATAAAAGTCGATTTAGATTTATGAGATGGTGAGGGGCACATTATACTGTCTGATCGTCAAAAGGGGCACATTATAGTGTATGATCGTCAAAAGAGGTACATTATAGTGTGTGATGTTGTTTTCTGATTTTTTGCTTTATTTTATTTTTGATACTGAGTTTTTTGCATTTTTATTTTGTTTAGGGACTAATCAAAGCAGTGGCTAGCGAGTTACCAAAAATAGTACACATGCATTATGTTCGGCACATCTACGGTAATTTAAAAGCAAAGCATGATAAAAAGATCAAATGAAGCCTCTCATATAGAATTTGACTAGGGGTTATTACAAAGACAAAGTATAAAGAGAGACTACGAGAGATAAGTAAATATGATCCATAGGTTTGATTACTCCTTATGCCTTTGAATTTCTCGCATTGGAGGAAGAATTAGTTAAGGTTTGTAAGGTAAAACTGAGCACGAATGGAATATATGAAGCTTTGGTTGCTGGTTGGGGTCACCACATAAACTTGGAGAAGAATACGTGTAATGTAGGAAATGAGATATAACAGAGATACCATGTGAGCATACTTACGGTGTTATTTTGCACAAAAAGCTTTTTGTGGAAGAATTTTTGTTTAGATGGTTTCATATTTGTATTTGGCGGCGGACTTATACGGAATAATGCCACTTAGAGATGCTAGGTTCTGCCTGCGTGAGACTTTTCCAATAGTGAAATTTTCATCTAATACAGAGAATAAGGATAAAAGAGGAAAAAAAGAAAAAAAGAAGGGAAAAATACTATAATAACGTTAAATTCGTTTTTAATTAGTTTTTTGATCTTAATGTTTCATTAATTAGTAAAATAATTTAGGTACCGACCGTACCTTTTTTCACCGTTGTTACAAAAAACATAATTACGCAAAATGCCATTACTATTCTTGGGGATTTGTTGACACGGCAGCAAAAAAATCACTGTTATTACGAAAATACCACGAAAATTCAAGGGTATCAAAATAAATTTGGCATGGAAAATCTGCCGTAGTTTTTTTACGTAATAGTCGCAGACTTTTTTTATAAGTCTGCCATCAGACTTATAAAATATATGACAGATTTATTTTGTATTACGTAATCGTATGCAGTTTTTATAAGTCTGCGGCAGACATAATGTCATATGACAACATAATTATTAAGTTTATGGTTACATAGAGTAAGTCTGCCGCAGATTTATTTTCTGATATTGGAAAAGCAACCTTGCAGATTTATTTTTTTAATGGTAGGTTTACATTAAATTTGGTATCGAAGAAGATTCACAAAATAATTACTACATTAACATTTCGACTTGACAGATTTTTTTAACGACAAAACAGATTTTCATTAAATCTATCCGTTACGGTAGTTGGATTTCCTGCACTAACCAGCATATTTAAGTAGGACTAAACTAACTCTTTGTATTTTATATACATAGTAGAATTTTGGGCCATTACAGATATGTAATGGCAGATTTATTAATTTTAAAATGCCAATTTTAACTCTCTTTGAAAATCATGTATGATGCGATTCTAGGGTTAGCCGTCGCATCTTCTTCAACCTTGAGCACATCAAATTTTTCAGCTGAACTTCAAAGCATTAATTTTTACTCGTTTTCTTCACATTCGTTCTCGTAAAAAACTTTTTCTATACCAATTTTCTCGATGGAAGACATAACTCTTGTTTGTGGTGAATGGATTTTTGAGAAAAATCGATGGTCATTCAATGTCGACAACAACAAAGGGTGTAAAATCTTATCCGCAAATGCTAAGACACATTTCGAATATTTGTTGATGATGGTTTATGAAGAATATGAGGTCGATAGAAATCAGTATGATGTTGAATTAAACTACATGTTTCCGAAGAAGATGTTGTTGAAACTACCGGTAAACACACCTCCGGTGAAAATGCGAAGCTGTCGACAACTTCATGGGGTTTTGGGTATGATTAAAACCGAGGCAATTCAGTTATGTGTGGAGGTTAGAGAGAAAGAGAAAGAAAAAATTGATAGTCTATCAATTCATCGTGACGACGATGAATATTTTAACTACGAATATCGACATGAAGAGGTTGGCGAAGATAAACACGACGAAGAACCAACTGCTGAAGTGGTTTCACCATGCGAAGACGATGAAGATGAGGAGTATCAATTTGATTACTATGATGATTCTGTTGGAGCAAGCGCTGAGGATGAAGAGTTTAGTGTTTACGGAAGGCTTTCGCAAAGTGAAAAGGTTAAGATTCCAAAATTACCGTCCAAGAAAAGAGTATGAAAAAGGTGGTAATAACGAAGAACAAGTTGGTAATGCTAATTTGATAGAGTTGGCTTCATTGAATCTTGATGTAGGACAAATTTATGTGGCAAAAGATGCATTAATTACTAGATTAAATATTTTATCGGTTCTACATCAATTTGATTTTGATGTATATAAATCAACTCCAGTGATTTTAATCGTAAAATGTTGGGTGAGAGACTGCAGTTGGAGAGTATGAGCTACACCGGTTGGGAACACGCCCCAATTTACACTTAGGAAACTCGTTTCAAACCATACATGTTCTGTTACAATGCGATCAGGACGTATGTGACAAGCAACTCCTGAAATTCTTGGTGCTTTGTACAAAGATTTTGTAGGTGGTGTTAGTTCTAAAGTTTTGCCATGTCATGTTGCTGATGCATTGTATCTGAGATTTGGTATCAAGGTTCGTAAATATGTTGACAGCTAATTTATAGTTAGTGACAGTTTTCTGTAGTTTTAACAGATTTATTTTAATATATACGGTCACAGTTTTATTGTAAACGGTGGATGATTTATTTTTATGCAGTCACAATTTTTGGTAGTTATGACATATTTATTTATTATATATAGAGTGATAGTTTTGGAAGTTGTGGCAGATTTATTTTAGTACAGTGGGTGATAGTTGTTTGATAGTTGTGGCAGAGCTATTTTTATACAGTCACAGTTTTTGGTAGTTATGGTAGATTTATTTTAATACGGTGACAATGTTTTTGGTGTAGTTGTCATACTGGAAAGCGTATCGGATACTTAGACATGCACGATTTTTGGTAAGGGGTTCTCCGGAAAGAGGTTATGAAGAATTACCAACTTATTTGTATATGATCAAAAGAGTTAATCTTGGAATGCTTACTCGTCTAGAAGTTGATGAACTCGAAAGGTTCAAGTATGTTTTTATTGCGTTTAGTGCTAGCTTGAATGGATTTCCTTTCATTCGTAAAGTTGTTGTGGTGGGTGGTACGTTCCTGCAAGGGACATATAAAGGGACACTTCTCATCGCAGCTTCCCTGGATGGAAATTTTCAAATATTTCCCATAGCTTTTGCATTAGTTGATACATAGAATGATGATTCATGGGAATGGTTCTTTAGGAAGCTTAGTTGTGTTATACCCGATGATGAAGGTCTTGCAATTATATCTGATTGGCATCGATCAATCGGTAATACAATTGGAAAGATTATCTGATGCCTTGTCAAGGAATTTACACGTACCATCTTTACAAGAATATAATACAACGATATAGAGGTGCTGCTGCATTTCATTTAGTGAAAAGGGCAGCGTATGCATTTGGAATTTCTGATTTTGAGACAATATTTGACGAAACACACGCCTTAAATCCAGCATTGCATAACTATTTGGTAAATACTGACGTAAAGATGTGGTCTCGTGTTCATTTCTCTGGGGATCGATACAACATCACCATATCAAACATATGTGAATCCCTTAATAAAGTTCTTTCGGAAACTAGGACTTTACCTATTGTAGAACTACTAGACACTGTGTGGTTAATGATGACAAGATGGTTTGCAGAACGCAGGAATGATGCATATAGAATGAAAACAACTCTCACTCGTGGTGTTGAAAAGATGTTGGAGGTAATATTGAACAAGTTCATAGATTTGTATGTATTTCTATTTGTTTACTAATGTTTTATTTTCTTTAGTGATGGCTTCCATATGCTAAGCAACTTAATGTACAAGTGATCGGCGTTGATCAAACTCAGGTTATAGGTGTCTCACCTTTGCATGTAGTAAACCTTACAGAGAAAAAATGCACATGTCACAGATTTGACTTGGAGAAACTACCATGTGTACATGCAATTGCAGCAGCGGAGGCACGAAAAATATGTCGTATATCACTTTGTCATCCTTATTACTTTACGACCTATTTGTATAATGCATATGCGACATCAGTTCTACCCAGATATGTCACATCACTTGCTCCTGTCCATATCACAGCGAAGGTGTGTTTGCCACTTTTGGTTCGCCAGTAGCCAGGGTGTCCCAAAAATTCAAGAATAAAATCCGCCTTAGAGAAAGCGGTAGAAAAGAAATGGCCCCGAAAAGAACATGCATGTTGCAAATGCAATGCAACTGAATATAATTATAAAACGTGTAAGGCTCCGGAGCCATTTTTGTGATTTCCAACATTTGATTGCACTTGTAATGTTAAAATTGTAATGTTAAACTTGTAATGTTAAACTTGTAATTTTAAACTTCTAATATAAATATGTCATCTCTACCAATAAGTCTGCCATAGTAACAATAAATCTACCTATAGTAACAAATAAGTATGTCATGAGTAACATATAACTCTGCCATCAGTAACATATAAGTCTACCTTCGTTAACTAATAAGTCTCATCGTAAACTAATAAGTCTGCCACTATTACCAAATAAATCTGCAGCGTTAATTACTAAGTCTTGCATCGTGAAATAATAAGTCTGTCATATCTACTTAAACAAGTAAAAAAATGTAGCACCAATCAAGATTAAACCTACCACTATCGCTTTCAGCTTCGCAATCTCATTGGCATTGTTCTAAATCTTAACACGCATAATCTCCAAATTGGTATCACAAAGACATCTCTTTGTGTGCTCTTCATTCCACAACCTTAAGATAGTTAATTCCTCTACAATAGCTTCGTCCCACCATTTGTGAATGTGGTATCCAGGATCCTCATGCAGTCGACACGTAAAGAATCTTCTCTCTAGATCGGTTGCTGTATAAGATGTCAAAACATCTACTTCTCCAGCACAAGAACACCTAGTTGGGATTCCAAATTCAGCATCAGCTCTGCAACATCCACTGCTAATGGTTCCTTTGGAGGAAGAGCTTTGGTTGTAGCTGTATTTTCCCATACCACTGTAAATACACAACGCGAGTACATCGAATCAAAACTCCGAGTAAATCGAATCCAAAATGCAAGTTTATCGAACTTACCAAAATCGAATCAATAAATCAAACTTACCGAAATCGAATCAAATAAATCGAATCCAAAATGGGAATAACTAATCAAATCCCGAAATCAAATCGAATAGAATAAACGAACTCGGGATCCAAGAGGAGAAGATGAGCTAACCATAGAATTTGGGGGAAAATAAATAGGGATCCACCCTGTTCATATAAAACCCGATAAGTTTAGATTTCAGGGTATAGAATCGGGACTCTATCAAATAAGAAATACGATTATGTAAGTCTATCATTAGGATTGAGATTTTTAAGGATTATATATTGTAATTGATTGTAGATTTTAGAGTTTAGATAAAATAATTTGAGGTTTATAGATCGTAATTGCTACTTTACAATAATATTTAGGATATAGCAATCTACAAATAAGTCTGCTATTAAAATATGGTTTAGGGTATAACAAATAACCAATAAGTCTGCCATCACAAACTATCAAATTATAAATAAATCTATCATCGAAATAACGTTTAGGGTATCGTTATACCATAAAATAATCAATAAGTCTGCCATGAAATCCAATAAGTATACCATGAAAGTCATACTAACGATGACAGATTACAAATATATAGCCAAACAAATAAGTCTGTCATCATTAACTAATAAGTCTGTGATAATATATTAATTAAGTCTCCCACCAAACTTGTAAAAAGTCTATCATTGTGAATCTGTCAGAAACAGAATTTTGAACTCGGAAACACGAGGTAAGGGGTTCCATAAACGAAACGAGGATTCCAGAACCTCGTCAAGTATTTCAGCAACCAACTTCTCACGTAATGCCTGGATGTTCTCATCATTCAAACCATTGAATGTACACCCAAGAGCAACACACTCAATGTATTTGATAGCATAGACACCACAATGTCTTGGAACAAAGTTTCGAGAAACATTCTTCAATCTTGTAAACCCTAAATTGCTTCTCAATCTTCTTCCGAATGTTAGAAGAAACCCATTTGTTCAACATAATGGGAGTCATTCTTGACCCAATCTTGTTGTATGGGGTCCTCAAATTCTCCTCGGGAGTTCTTGTCCTTGCATCATCAACCTTCTCTCCTTTTTTCTTAGATCGAGCGTACTTTTTCTTTACAACACAACGAATTGGAGTCTCGTCGTCTGATGTAGCTCGCATTGTTGCCATCCAAGACTGCACATAAAATAATAAGAACAATAAGTCTACTAACATTAAAAAATGTACAAGCAAAACTGCGGTAAACGAACTATAAGTCTGTCACCACATATGACATAATAAATCTGTCACATAATAAAACAAGAAAAACAAGTTTGTTATCACATATAGTAAAATAAGAAATCTGTCACATAATAAAACATGACAAACAAGTCTGCTACCACATATATACAAAATCTGTCACACTAAAATAACAAATCTGTCACAATATAAAACAAAAACAAGTCTGTCACGTAAACAACATGCCATGACTATAATAAAACTACCACCAATTTTAGAACGAAAAAACTACGTACCATTTCTTTGTTGCTTGCTCCATCCTCTTCGGGTTCATGACCACTCGACATTGCAATATCTCTTGGTCCCATAGCTGCATTGACATGCTCAACAGATTTTTCTAGATTTGAAATCTTCTCACGAAACTCTCCTTCCAACAAAGTCACTTTCTCATCAATTAGATTCACTTTTGCTTCTAAACATTCAATTCTAAAAGTCATAAGCGAGTGAGAATCATTCCATCACTCCAAAAACTTTTCCCACCGGTTCCTTCATCACAAGTTCCTTTTTTTCTTTTTTTCTTTTTCTTCAACGATTCACGAGGTTCACTTTTTTCAAAATCACCAACAATTTTCCTTTTCTTCTTCTTGGTCATTGCAGGTGATACATCTACTTGATTCCATGCGGTTCCATCCAATCGATCATGCAATATATCCATGATCAAATTGTCCAACTTTGGATCTTCTTTTTCATTATCCCATTTGGGATATATCTCTTCTTCTTCTTTTCTAATTAAATGTCTCACACGTATCTCATTGTGAGTTTTCTTTTTTTTTCAGCGATAAAATCATCAAACTCAAACCTTTTACGAGATCCACCCCAAGAAAGAAGAGAAACTTTTTTTTCCATACAACTCACCCAATCCAGGAACTGATTCGTACGCCTAAATCAGCAAAGCATGAACACATCCATGTATTGTGTACGTACTCTTTAAATCAAACACAATCATTTTGACAGACTCAATCAAACTTGTAAAAGCAACAAGACCCGAATGATAACTATCAAACCTCTCAGCACCAAACACTCTTTTAGTAGTATTCAAAGGAATTCTACTGTTAGGAGAAATGCCATACACCCCAACAGACAAAATGGCAAGGCAGCCCATCATTCTCCTCTTCTTAAAACTCCAATTCTTGCATTCGTCCAACACCTGTAGCACATGGCTAAGGCTAGGTCCTTCAACACTAGAAACATTAAGTTCTTCCCAAAACTCTCTATGGTCAATATCCCAATCATCTGAAACAATTTCATCACAGTTTAGACCTATGATTTCTACAAATTCGTAGAGAGAAAACCTGATAGGGCGACCACTTATCAAGGACCACATCTGATTTCTTCCCTCAATCGCCAACTGATGTGTAAGAAAGTAATGGACAACTTTCGCATACCAAACAAACTATGTTTCTTTAAGCTTGATATAAACACCAACTACTGAATTTCTCAGGAAATTCCAAACATCAAAACCAACTGCTTCCTCTATCAATTCTAAGTTGGAAAGAAAACAATTGTGATTCATACTCCGATTTGGAATTGGCGTTTTACCCTCTGGATAAATACGCATGAGGTTATTCTTCTTCACTGAATTCTTCATACCTAACATAAATTTCTTTAAACAGTAAGTCTGCCATTAAATAGAAATAAGTTTGTCATCAAATACAAATAAGTCTGCCATTACTATATATTGTGAAATATTCAATAAATCTGCTAACACTATCTTTAATAAGTTTGTCACAAAAGTTACTTTAATCAGCCATTTATGTGTTCACAAAATCCGTAAATCTGCCATCATATAAAAACATGTCTACCGTCAAATATACATAAAATTACCACCAAAGATTCAAGAGATTCATGAAATATCGATTAAATCTGCTATAAAAAAATTGTAAATCTGCTATAAAAAAATGTAAATCTACCAACAAATCGGTTCTATCTTCAACCTATAATCTAAAACAAATCTGACACCAAAGCCAAATAAGTTTGCTGTCAAAGTAAAATATCTCTATCATTAAAGGAAAATAAATCTGCCATATATACAAAAAACTTGTCATATATACAAATAAATCTGCCACCATCTCAATATAATTTCTTAATATGCTGAAAATTCGAAACTTTACGTTAATCTAAACGAATGAAAACTTACCGGATTCCGTGTCAGAGTTTCAAAAAATCTACAACAAACGATGTATATGTTAATAACGAAAGAGAATAGGGTTTCAATTTCGAATGTTTCATCGATTTTTTTATGTCAGTAAATGATTTTTACACAATGCATGCAAGAAAATATGAAAAATATACCAAAGATGGCGACTGTTAAGCTGGAAAAGACGACTTAAAGCGATGGAAAACTAGAAAATGAAACTTTAAACTAACACGAAGACGGCGAAACACAATGGAAGAAACACCAAAAGTCGCAGATAATGAACACCAACACGAGGACAAACGAAAATATCACCGAGAATGAAAACAAACACGTAGAAACACAAAAATATCGCCAAGAATGGTGAAAGAGTTTTTTTTTGTTTCAGAAATCAGAAGTCGAATTACTGTATCCACATATCATGTGAGAACATTAAACATTTAGTACATTTAATTAAACTCATTTGCATGATAAAACATGAGGGAATCATCTAGAAAGATTAAATGTGAGATTGCAAGGCGTGATCTACTAGCAAACCATGAATTAGCCTTTCTTGAAATTTACAATGTATCAAAGATGAAAGTCATTCTGTACAAAACAAGTATAAATACGGAGTGATAGGATATTTTTTGTATACTTCATTGGAGGTTAATATAATGTTTCCTTGAGGGATTCTTTTGATCAAAATAAAAAATATGAAACTATGATCACATATTTCACTATCCAATTATAGCATTTTTAGACAAATTATATTTTCTTCATCACTACTTGGGGTAAAATACCACTTTAACTTGTAAAAAACCTTGGTAGTATCCAACTTACAAGCTAAAGATCTTCATTTCCTCTATTGTTTACAATAGATCATGTTTTCTACTAGATCTACTAAGATCTTCATTAATTTATACAGTAAATCTACAAATATTTTCTAAATCCACAATTAGTTTAAAAATGTTTAAGGTTTGGATATCCAAGTTTCGACAGTATATTCAACCCATCCTCATATGAGAATGTGACATCTTAATGTTGTAGGAGAAACTGAATAATTGCAAACAAAAATCTAATTTATTGTCATTTCATTTAAAATTCTGATAAAATCTGACGTATGAATTAAAATTTAATTTTTTACCAAACAAATAAAATTACAATATACTCGAAAAACCAAGTGAAAATTAATATATCGTAGGAAAATATGTTTAAAAATTATAACATTGAAAACAAATCATAGAAAATTTGACACTTTTTATATAAAGAAAATTATTAACAGATTGTATACAATTAGTTGTTGTTTCAATAAAAAATAATTGTTTTAACGAATCATTACTACTAAGAACCACATGCTCGGTGTAACTAGAGATTAGAATTCTTTGTTACACATAATTAAATTTTAAAAAATACTTTAAAATATTATAACAAATAAGTTTTTTATAACATATTTTTATCTTTTCCAAAAATTTATAAACATCAAAAATAATTTTAAAAATGTATAATTTAAATATTTAGATTTGGATTTAGTATTTTTGGTTGGAGTTTAGTTTTCAATATCTATGGTGTAGTTTCTAAAGCCTATAATTTAATTTTGAAGTATATAATTTAATTTTAGTTTTATGGTATTTTGTAAAAAAGATTTATAGTATTTTTGAAAATAAAATAAAATGATTAAGAGTATTTTTGGAACAAATGTTTTTGTGGTAGTTTTGAAAAAAAAAAATTTTTTGTGAAATTATCAGAAGTCAAATACAACATAATTTGATTGCAGAGAAATATGGAGAGCAACATAAATTGCCGTTGAGCTAGAAAGTAAAACATGAGAACTACTTTTGCTATTCTCTCTCGACCTTAAATCAATCCACTTTTTTCTCTTACTAAATTAAAAATAGACATTTGAATCATCTATATAAACCCATTTCTCCTACAAACTAAAATCATCAAATCCCATAAAGAAAACAAAAAAAATATATAAAAACAAAAAAGTAACAAAAAAAAACTCTTTTTTATTCACCCAATAAAAAAATGTCGAAAAAATTTCTAGCAGTATGTCTGATGTTTATAGTAACATCAAGTGTGGTCTATGAAGTCCAAGGAACGTTCTTGTTAAAGCTCTACTTGGCTTCAAAAATCCCCAGACGTTGTATAGGTTTTTCGCTTTTCGCTACCAAAGGAATGTTGATGTTTGTTAGGAGCCTTGAAGGTGGATGTCCAGCGACTGCAGAATTTAAAGAATTTTTTACAAAGTTCAGGGCTTTTATAACATTTATAAACTCAGTATCGATCTCATCCTCAAAAGATGTTGATGTTGAGATCGAAGGTAAAGCGAATTCGCTCTTCCAGGCATGTTCTGCATTGGACAATGGTCAAAACGAAAAATCAGTAAGTTGTTGTATGGTTTCTTTGATAAACTTCAAGATTTTTTTGTCAGTTTTCTGTTCTTCTTTAACTTTTTGTTGTTTTTCTCGATTAGTCGAGTGTAGGGGATTTCAAAACGACTATGATGTCGATGGCTAAGATTTTGATTGAGCAGAAGAAGAGAGGTTCAAGGATAATGACATTTTCACAAAAGAAAGAGTTGGTTGTATCTATGGTGAAATGGACTAGAATCGTCGCTCAATTCGTGGTAGCAGCAGCTGAGAAAAGAGGAAAATCGATTGATATATCATCTTACGGACTTGATGTTGATGTTGATTCCAGTGTTAAAAATGAAAGTTCAAGTGGTGAAAGCTCAGAGGATGAAAGTTCTGCATCCACCAAATCCGGAAGCAGCCAGAAAACCGGTGGTTCTTCCACTGAAACTGATGCTACATCTGGAAGTGGCTCAACCAGTAAATCAGGAAAGTCCGGTGATGAAAGTTCTACATCTACCAAATCCGGAAGCAGCCAGAAAACCGGTGCTTCTTCCACTGAAACTGATGCTACATCTGCAAGTGCCTCAACCAGTAAATCAGGAAAGTCATCTGAAGCTGCCAGTGGAAACACATTCTCAGACACTTCAGGTTCCGGAAGTCCAAGTGGAAGTCCAACCGGAAGTCCTTCTGGTAGCGGTAAGGTTTTAACTTCTGCTAGCGGAAATGCTTCTACCAAGAAAACTGCAGGTGCAAGTGGATCAGACACTACAGGTACAACCGAAACATCTTCAAAAGGAAGTGATGCTTCCATGAATCAAGAATCAAACACCGAAACCAAAAAGACAGCAACGAGTGGAGCATCAAGTAGTAGCTCATCCGCCACATCAGTGAAACAAGTGGAGAGTGATACTTCTAAAGAAGTTATGTCATTCATATCGGAACTTGAGAAGAAGTATGCAGGAAAATCAGAACTCAAAGTCTTCTTCGAAAAACTCAAGACTTCCATGTCTGCTTCCTCAAAGATTTCATCAACAAACGCACAAGACTTTCTTTCTACAATGAAATCAGCAGCTGGAAAACTATCTGAAGCTATGATTTTCGTTAGTTCAAGGTTTAGCAAATCAGAAGAGGTAAGAAAATATATAATCATCTTTATTAATAACTAATTCTATTGATGATTAAGATTTAACTAAAGTTTCTTTTTTGGTTATGAATATAGACTAAGAGCAGCATGGAAACTTGTCAAGAACAAGTGATGAAGTCTCTCAAAGAACTACAAGAAATCAACAGTCAAATCGTTAGCGAAAAGACAGTAACTTCGACTCAACAGACAGAGCTTAAGCAGACAATCACTAAATGGGAAAAAGTCACTACACAATTTGTGGAGACTGCTGCTTCTTCATCAAGTTCCTCTACATCTTCTTCATCTCAGCAAAGCAGTGGAAATATGGTCAAAAACAATTAAGTTCCAAAGGCTTTTAAGGCTACACAAATCTACAAGAAAGACAAACTAATAACTACTAGAAGTTTTTTGTATTATTTTTGTTTTAAATAAAACTAAGTTCGGTATAGACAAGTAATGTCTACCGACGTATGCTGTAAAAAAAATTAAAGATAGCCTATAAGCACTCTGTATTTTAACATACAGAAGTGAGTAAGACCCATTAAAGGGATTTTGAATCATTTTCTTCTTCTTTAAGGTTTAAGTACAAAATAAGAACTTTATTCTTTTAATCACTTACCATTCTAAAACTTTTAAGAAATTAATAATCAAAATTTATCATCAAAAGGAAATATTAATCATTTTTTCATTATTAAAATTTTCATCCTCGTTTGTCATTCTTTTTTCTTTTCTCTGTCTTGTATTCTTCATCACACTTAAAATTCAAGATATACAAGTTTTATATTAAAATAAAATAAATTTTTTCTTTGAATAATAATTTAAAATATTATATTTTAAGTTTATACATTAAAAATAAAATTTTTAAAATACCACAAATTATTATGTGTAAATAATTATTTGCTTTAAATAAATTATATATAAAATTAAAACATAATGTTTTGCTTCATTTTTTCTAATTTAAAATTAAAAAAAATTTAGGAATAAATATTTAATTATTTTAATATTAAATTTATAGTATTTTTGAAAATTTAAATGATTAATGTTATATTTAAAATAAAAATTTGAAAAAATGATGTTTTAAACAATTGTCCTTTTTTAATATTGATGAAATTGTAACGCAGTTAGAGCAACAAACAATTTTGTTAGAAGCCAAACTAAGTAGTGTTTTATTTAGACCAAACAGAACTTTCAAAATAAGAAATCATTTTCTTTTTCTTTGAACTACCACCTAATATTTTTCATAAACACATTTTTCTAAAGGTTAAAAAAACATGAAATTTTTCTAGTTGTATTAGTGGGAGTTTTAGTAATTTAAGTGATATTTATAAATATGGTAAAACAATAGTGTTTCCGTAGTTAATGTGTGACCATTCAATCCACAATCTTTGAACATATTGAATTTTGACTCATTATGTTGCAAAGTCTATCTCAACTGCATTCAGAAGTGCATTATTTGGGAAGTTTGCATCAACCCGTGAATCAAATTCAAAGCTAACATGTAAAAAATTCATGTTAACAATATGTTACCTATCTAAACAGTTACTATTTAGTTTAACAGATTATGTAAATTATTATCGGCTATTCTGTTATGATCCATGTTATCTCCAATCGAGTTAACATAAAAAAAATTGCGAATTACACTATCTTGGCTACCTAGATGAAAAAAAAACAAAATAATCTAAGGAACCTCATACTTTTCCTTCTTGATTAAGCACTCGCGCATAGCCCGGGCTAATTCTTTTTGTTGGAACCCCTTGCATTATCCCGATTTTTTTCCGTTTGACCTTCCCTTTCACTGTCTGATTCGAAAGAAGAAGACGAATTGTTCAACTGCTCGAATTATAGTAGAGAAGGTACGGTTTCGACCATGAGCAATTGAATCGAATGAAAAAAATCCTTTTATTGCAATGGAACTTTGGGATAGAGCAAGTACGTCTGTTCTTTTGACACTAGGCACAACCATATCGAAAGCAATCTTGCACTATGGATATGCAAAGAATGCATCAAAATCTTGGATAAGTTCAACATGAGTCTTGTCAATTTTGGGGAGATAGGATGATGGCAACAACACCAATGCCGTGATAGCAAGACATGCATACTTGATCCTCTCCTCTTTATCTGCTACTGTTTTCTTTTTTAGCATTTTAATTGCTAGATCAACAGGGCACGCTTCAAGATTTTCGAAAAGTGTTAGCCAATAAGGCTTCTCTTTAATCGAATGCTTCTTCTATCCCTTGGCACGAGTAGAGAATTTACCGCATGGAAAACCGGTAATGATACAAAACTCTTTTAACGAGAATCTAATTGGCTTATCCGCAAACAGAAACTAGAACTCATGGTTCTTGGAAGTTTTGAGTTGGCGGGTTAACATAAATTACCAAAGCTACCGGAGTAGGTTGGCTTCTCGGTTATAGATAGGACTTTCCCAAAAGGGGACTTGCGGATGACCTCAGCCTCTTCTTCATCCAAAGCATTCATTATATCATGAAGATGTTTAGTTTTGTAGTAAGTATTCACTTTTTTCCGGCCGGTTCTTCACCGGCGGAGAACATTCTTTCCGGTAATTGGATGTCGGAATCCTACAAAAAATCACACAAAATCAAATTGCATGCAAAGATTTTTGCTTCAATTTCGTACTGAAATCAAAAATCTTAAAGAAAAAATACATACCATTTTTTCCGCTAAACTTCTTCAAATCCAGAATTTTTTCACTGTTTGTGTGAAAATGGATATAGTTACATTCACCGGGATTTTTATACTGTAAGCCGGCAGGTACAAAATTGAACCGGTACGAAAAACTCGATAAAGTCGTGACTTTTGCAAATCGGTGAAATAGTGTTTATCTCTTTCGTTTTCTGAAAACCTTCACTGTTCACGTGAACAGTAAGTGTTTTCAGTAACTTTAACTGAGAAGTTAACGGAGAAAACTGAGAATTGCGAAATCGGAAAAATTTACATTTTCTAAAATGGAGGAGAAAGAAAGAAGAAAATGATGTTTGAGTTGGTTTCCGAAAAATAAAAGCTAACTGAACCGATGAGAAAGACGAATCGCATGCCATTTATTTCCTTTCTCCAAATCTACTCTCTCCACTTAAATGAAAGTAGGATTCTGACACAATCTCTGAGCCAATAATAGATATCACGTAAAGTTAGTAAGTTAACAAGGCACAACCGGATTATTCGTTTTTGTACAATAATTTATACAGGGAATATATAGATTGCAAATATTCACAAAATTTTATATTATACACTACAAATACTCTAAAAACTAATTATGTGGTTTAGCTTCGATTGCTAAACTGATGTAATTATTATGCATCCATTGAAGAAAATTGATGTTATCTGACGCTAACAAAACAAATTTACACATTAAAATAATAAACATATAAATTTTCATTTTCTTAGCTTCAGTTAATTATTGATATAAAAATTTATGCAAGTTTTAATTTAATATAGGTTAACATCATCAAAATATCTTAAGTAAATACTATCTAATACATAATTTATTACATTATTTATGAAAACTGTTATTATATAAATATATAACAATATATTGTATGAAAATTCTTAATATTGCAACATAAAAATCATTTTGAGATAAAAGTCAAACACAACATAAAACAATATTATGAATTTTAAAAAATTAGTCAAATAAAATATAATTTTTTTGGATTTAATTAAATATTTATATATTTACAATTCTTTACGTATTTAATAATATTATCAAATTAAAATAGAGACCATTTAAATTCATTTGTATACTCTAATTTTATTGTTTATTTCATTTGTATAATTAATATTAAAAAAATTTAAAAATAGATTTTAAATAAAATATATATTATATACATATCTAATTTATATTTACTAAATAAATAATTAATTATAATATTTAACGTAAATATAAATCTAATACTTTTGATATTCAGAAAAATATTTGTAAGTTTTTGTTAATCAAAATAACATGAATTTTTCATATTAAATAAACTCGTTTTATTATAATCCACGACGTAGCGCAGAATTTTGATGACAAATTATTTTCTAAATATAGAAGAATAAAAACATTAAGAACAACACATTTTGCCACAAGAAACGGGCAACACAAAAAAACCCATTAATTTCTTTCGTTATTTTCTCGTGACCTTAAGATGGATCCATCCATTTCTCTTTCTCAGATTAGTACTTTTAAAATCATCTATATAAAGCGAGTTGTTTTACAAAATATGATCATTTAAAACCCAAAAAATAAACATATAATTTAAATAAAAAACCTAAAAAAATTCACATCTAACAAGAAATCAATGGCAAAATTTCCATTAGCGATATGTTTAATGTTTATACTAATAGCATCAAATACTATATATGAAGCTCAAGGATCTTTCCTTTTAAGGCATTACATGAAGAAATTTCCAAGAGCTTCAAATGACTTTGAGCCTTTCGCATATAAAGGTATGGTTACGTTTTTGGACAACCTTGAGGGTATGTGTCCGTTGAAAGGAGGATACAAGCATTTCTTCGCAAAGTTGAAAGCTTTCATGGAATTCGTAAACTCCGCATCAGGATCCTCATCGGAATTTCAGTCTCAGTTGAAAGCACAATCCGAGGAACTTTTCAAAGCAATCTCTGCACTTGGAATCAAGGGAATATCATCAGTAAGAATTTGTTATTTATTATTGAAAATATGATTAACATCAAGACTATGTTTCAATTTTCTTGGTTTTGTGACAGGAGGAGACAAGTAATTTGATACAAAGTTTGACATCGATGGGAAAAACTTTGGCTGAGTATAAAAGGAACGGTTCACAGGTGATGACGTCTGAACAAAGGAGAGTGTTGATTACATCAATGGTGCAATGGGCAAAAGTGATTGGTCAATTTGTGAAAAACGTTAGTGAGAAGAATGGTGACGGTGCAAATATTAATCTACCATCTCTTTTTGGTGGTATGAATGATGATGGAGGAAGCTCTGCTGGTGGAAGTTCTTCTACCCGAGAAGAAAGCACAAGTCCAAGTTCTGGTGGTGATTCCACTTCTGCCGGAGCTGGGAGTTCTTCTGACGGCGAAAGTTCTAGCTCTGGTAATGGTTCTGGCTCGGCCGAATCTGGTTCCGACAGTACTGGAAATCCTACCTCCAACGGCAGTTCCCCCTCCGAAAACGGTTCTTCTTCGGGGGGTTCTTCTTCGGGAGGTTCTTCTTCGGGAGGTTCTTCTTCGGGAGGTTCTTCGGGAGGTTCTTCGGGAGGTTCTTCGGGAGGTTCTTCGGGAGGTTCTTCGGGAGGTTCAGCCGCTGGTAGTGACGCAGCAAGTGGTGGAAACTCGGAAAGCGGTTCTTCTTCTTCGGGAGGTTCTTCGGGAGGTTCTTCGGGAGGATCAGCAGCTGCGGGTGAGAGCAATGGTAACACAGAAACTGCAAGTGGTGGAAACTCCGAAAACGGTTCTTCTTCTTCGGGAGGTTCTTCGGGAGGATCAGCAGCTGCGGGTGAGAGCAGTGGTAACACAGAAACTGCAAGTGGTGGAAACTCCGAAAACGGTTCTTCTTCTTCGGGAGGTTCTTCGGGAGGATCAGCAGCTGCGGGTGAAAGCAGTGGTAAAACAGAAACTGCAAGTGGTGGAAGCTCCGAAAACGGTTCTTCTTCTTCGGGAGGTTCTTCGGGAGGATCAGCAGCTGCAGGTGAAAGCACTGGTAACACAGAAATTGCGAGTGGTGGTAACTCCGAAAACGGCTCTTCTTCTTCGGGAGCGATGGGAGGTTCAGCAGCTGCGGGTGAAAGCAGTAGTGACACAAAAAGTGCGAGTGGTGGAAACTCCGAAAACGGTTCTTCTTCTTCTTCGGGAGGTTCAGCATCTGGGGGCACAGAAAGTGCAAGTGGTGGAGAAAGCTCTGTAAGTGGCGAAACTCGTGAAGATGCAATGGCTAGAATGAGTGCTAGTGGCCCGAGTGGAGCCACAAGTGGTAGCTCCACCACTGAATCAACTTCAATGGCTGGCGGTGGTACTGATGGTACCTTCTCAGATTCTACAGGTGGAAAATCATCAAATGAAAATGGATCAGCCGCAGCCACAGCTGAAGCAGCAGCCGCATCCGTACGTTCCTCTTATGAGAGTGGAACATCTGCATCGGGTAGTGGAAGTCCTACTGGATCTGCTAATCCAAGTTCAATGGGTGGAGAAAGCTCATCTGAAGCCAATTCAAGTGGTAGTGAAGCCTCTGGAGGACAAACCAGCTCGGTTAGCTATCAGAAGACACACTCAAAATCCTCTGGAAAAGCATCTGCTCTCAAACATTCTTCAGAGGAGAAAAGCTCTCAGAGCACTGAATCGTAAAATTTTATCTCAAATGTCAAAAACCATATATTATTAGTAATACTATTATTTCAATAAAGGAATGTACCTGCTCAATTACAGCAGTGAACTGTAGAAACTTTTTTGTAATGATTTTATTTTAAGTAAATGTATTTTCATCTCTATAGAATTACACGCAACAAAATAACATTTTTGTAAAATATACATATATATAATATATACGTATAAATTTATTTTTAGTAAATGTCCTTTATGCCTAGTATTCTTCGTATTTTAAAAATATATACCAGGGAGAAATACAGAAAATTTAATATAACAATTTTTTTTTGAAGTTTGGTATCTAATATATTTTATATTTTGAGTTTTGTGAAACACTAAAAATTGCATTAACTTTATCAAAATACAGTTTTAACTGATTTTTTATAACTTTATATATATATATATATGAAAAAATATTAGATAATTTATTTGTTTTCTATATCACACAAAATTTAGATTTAGAAATTTTATATAAGCAGAATGTAGTTGGTAGTTATTTATTTTAATGATAAAAATTACATTTAAAGAAAAAAACAGGAAAAATTACACCGAGAATAAAACACAAATACAACTAATCAAAATAATGCTAAAAATAAAATTTTAAATATTTTTCATTAACATTTTTTATAATATTAATAATATTTTGAATCTATCCTTATTCATAATTTACAAATAATTTTTATGTAAAATATATTTACGCAGTTATAAAGTTATAAAAACTTTACGTATATAAATTATACTAGGTCTATTTTGGTTGAATAATTTTTTTTTACTAGTTATATTAATTGTACACTTTTTAGTTATACCAGTTATATTTATTATGTTTAGTTATATTAATTGTATTCAGTTTTACCAGTTTTTTAAATTATTGTTGCTTCCAAACTAGGAGTCTAAATGTTTTTTCATAGCTCGTTTACATGTTCAACACCAAATTCGCCATGCAATATAAATATATAAGAATTACGAAAAGATAAAGTAATATTATAAAATAATATCATTTTAAATTTATCTTTCAAATTTAGTATAATAAAATAAAATTTTAAAAATAACAAAAATTATTATATGAAAATAATTATTTGTTTTAAATAAACTATATATAAAATTAAAATATAATATTTGGATGGGCAATTGACTAAAATAGCACTATTTCAAGTTTTTGTTCCAAATATAACACTAATAACTTAAATTTCTAAAAATAGCACAAATGTAATATTAAAATAATTAAAAACATATTCCTAATAAAAAAAAATTAAACCCTAAATTGGAAAATATGAACCGAAACCTTATATTTTAATTTTATATATAGTTTATTTAAAGTAAATAATTATTTTCACATAATAAGTTATGCTATTTTTGGGATTTTATTTTTAGTGTGTTAAATTTAGAAGATAAACTTAAAGTGATGATATTTTAAGGTATTACTCTATTTTTGGATTCACTTTTTCCACTTAAGGTTTAATTATTTTTATTAAGAATAAGTTTTTAAATATTTTATTAATAAATTTTTATTATTTTCTAAATTTAAATGATTAATTCTATATTTAAAACCAAAATTTTAAAATAATATTATTTTATTCAATTGTGTAAGATAAAAACGACAAAATCGAATAAAAAAAG
Source organism: Pugionium cornutum (assembly GCA_018901935.1). Taxonomy (NCBI): domain Eukaryota; kingdom Viridiplantae; phylum Streptophyta; class Magnoliopsida; order Brassicales; family Brassicaceae; genus Pugionium; species Pugionium cornutum. The sequence goes on along the minus strand of CM032157.1, from coordinate 12,687,595 downwards.
ATAAATGGCAAAGAAAATATTTGAAAGACAATAAAAGGAAAAGAGGACAAAAATATCTTAAAGGAGCTGTGACAAATAATAGAATAATGTTGAATAATAATAGAGAGATAGAGATTTTATTATTATCAAATTTTATTAATCTTATAAATCTTACAGAGGAAGAAGAGAAAAAAAGGAGGAAAGAAAAGTTACTTCATATGAATGAAGTAACATACGTATTTATAGAGAAGGAGTAAGTCGGCAAACGTACGTTTATAAAATAATCACTTTGAGAAGCCGTAATTGTTGAATTTCTCAACACTCCCCATTGATTATTTATTATTATTGAAGTATTACGTATTGCCTCATTAAAAACCTTATCATGAAAAAACCCAACGGGATAAAAATCATGATAAGGAAAAAAGAATACAGATACGTAATCTCCCCCTTGAAAAGATAGTTGTGTTTCCCTTCATAAATCTTGAAGATGATGCATTCCAATATTCTGAACGTGTTTTCTGAACGTTGTCGTAGGAAGCGCTTTTGTAAACAAATCTGTTGTATTATCACTTGAACGAATGTACTCGACGTCAAGTTCTTGATTTTTTTCAAGTTCTTGGATATAAAAGAAAAATCTCGGAGGAATATGTTTTGTTTGGTCACTCTTGATATAACATTCTTTGATTTGGGTCACACATGCAGCATTATCTTCGAATAATTTTGTTGGCTCCTTATTGTTGATTAATCCACTTGCTCCTTCTATATGTTGAGTCATGGATCTGAGCCATACACATTCTCTACAAGTTTCATGAAGGGCAATGATTTCGATGTAATTTGAAGAAGTGGCAACCAAAGTTTGTTTTTGAGATCGCCACGAGATTGTAGTTCCACCAAGTGTGAAAACATAACCAGTTTGGGACCGAGCTTTGTGTGGATCCGATAAATATCCAGCATCTCCAAAACCAACTAAACCAAACTCGGGGTTTCTAGAATAAAATAATCCCAAATCAATCGTACCTTGGGGATAACGGAAAATATGTTTTATTCCACTCCAATGTCTTCGTGTAGGTGATGAACTATATCTCGCAAGTAAATTTATAGCAAATGTTATATCTGGTCGAGTGCAATTTGCGAGATACATAAGTCCACCGATAGCACTCATATAAGGTACTTCAGGACCTAATATGTCTTCATTATCTTCACAAGGTCGAAATGGATCATTGTTTATATTAAGCGATCGATTAACCATTGGAGTACTCAAAGGATTCGCTTTATCCATATTAAACCGTTTCAATATCCTTTTCGTATAATTTGATTGATGCACAAATATCCCATCTTGGAAATGCTCAATTTGGAGTCCTAGACAAAATTTTGTTTTTCCAAGATCTTTCATTTCAAATTCTTCTTTCATATGAGTTCTTGCATTATCAATTTCCTTTTGAGTTCTAATTATATTCAGGTCATCTACATAAACAGCAATGATCACAAAGTCTGATGGAAATTTATTTATAAATACGCAAGGACATATCGCATTGTTAATATATCTCTTTTTCAACAGATATTCACTTAAGCGATTATACCACATGCGTCCGGATTATTTTAACCCATATAATGATCGTTGTAATTTGACTGAATATAGTTCTTTGGGTCCTTTAGAGATCTTTGATTCTTCTGTGATCTTGAATCCTTCTGGGATTCTCATGTATATATCACTATCAAGGGTTCCATACAGGTATGCAGTCACGACATCCATAAGGTGCATTTCTAACCTTTTGGATGATGATAAACTCATTAAATATCTAAATGTAATTGCAGCCATAACCGGAGAATATGTTTCTTTATAATCTATTCCTGGTATTTGGGAAAACCCTTGTGCAACAAGACGTGCTTTATATCTAGTGACCTCGTTTTTCTCATTTCTTTTTCTGACAAAAACCCACTTGCACCCAACTGGCACTACATCTTCAGGTGTAATGACAATGGGTCCGAAAATATTTCTTTTTTATAGAGAGAATAATTCATTTCTCATGGCTATTTGCCATTTTTCCCAATCAGATCTTTTTTGACATTCTGTTACAAACATTGGTTCTGCGTCATCATTTTCATTTTCAATTTCTTTGGACACAGAAAAAAGAGAATATTCCATTAATATCCTCTATTTCATTTCTAACCCATAATTTTCTATTTTGGGTATAGTTAATTGAAATCTCATATGTTTCTATATTGCGTTCGTCTTCTGGACGAAGTTCCACTTCACAGTTTTCAAAAACCTGTTTGCATATGTCTTCCGGACATTCCGTTTGAGTTGTTTCCTCTATAATCTTTTCACAAGTATTTTCGAGACGTTTTTTGTAAGGTTCTTCCAGAACCTTTTGATTTTGTTCTCCAAAATAATTTTTCTTATGGGGATTTTTATCTTTTGAGCCCATCGGTCTTTCCATCTTTAACTGAACTCTGGGTTCATTTATTTTATCGCCATCAATATGTTCTATAGGAATATTAATTCTTGATGGGACATTCACAGCGGATATATATGATTTCGTCACTCGTTTTGTATATGTGAATGCATCTGGTAACTGGTTTGCAATATTTTGCAAGTGTACGATTTTCTGAACTTCCATTTCACGTTGTTTTGTGGGAGGATCAAGATACAACAAAGATGGCGTACACCATTTAATATCTTCTTGCAGTTGTTTAATTCCTCCCCCTAATGTAGGAAATTCTTCTTCATCAAAATGACAATCGGCAAATCATGTCGTAAACATGTCACCAGTTCGTGGTTCAAGATACCGAATAATACTTGATGATGTAAATCCAATATATATTCCTAATCTTCTATGTGGCCTCATCTTTGTTCTTTGTGGTGGGGCTATAGGAACATAAACCGCACACCCAAAAACTCGGAGATGAGATACATCAGGCTTCTGGCCAGATGTTAATTGTAATGGGGAATATTCATGATATGCACTTGGTCATATTTGGACCAATGCTGCCGCATGCAATATAGCATGACCCCATACTGAAATTGGGAGATTTGTTCTCAAAATTAATGGTCTCGTAATGAGTTGTAACCATTTTATCAAAGACTCAACCATACCATTTTGTCTATGAACATGCGGAACCGGATGTTCAACATCGATTCCGAGAGCCATACAATAATCATTAAAGGCTTGTGACGTGAATTCACCAGCGTTGTCAAGTCTTACTTTCTTTATAGTATAATCAGGGAATTGCGCTCTTAACCTGATTATTTGAGCAATGAATCTTGCGAAAGTCATATTTCGTGTGGTTAACAAACACACATGTGACCATCTACTAGATGCGTCAATTAAAACCATAAAATATCAAAATGACCCACATGATGGGTGAATAGGCCCACATATATCACCATGTATTCTTTCTAAGAATACTGGGGATTCATTACTAATTTTGGGTGGTGATGGTCGAGTAATAAGTTTTCCTTGAGAACATGCTTTACACAAAAACTCGCGCGATTGAAAAATCTTCTGGTTTTTCAATGGGTGGCCATTAGAATTCTGCACAATTTTTCTCATCATAACTAATCCAGGATGTTCTAGTCTTTCATGACAGACTTTGAATGTACTCGTAAACTTCTGGTTTACCATAATATACGATTCAATTATATTTATTTTTATGTAATATAATCCATAGGACATCATTGGTAATTCTTCCAATATTTGTTTCTGCTCCCATGTAATGCAAAGATATTCAATGTTATTTTTGCTCATTGTCTCTATGTGATATCCATTTGTACGGATGTCTTTGAAACTTAATAAGTTTCTATGAGACTTGGGGGAATATAAAGCATCATTTATTTCAAATTTTGTTCCTATTGGCATTGAAAAATTAGCTCTTCCGGAGCCTATGATAATATTTGCATTACCCGATATTGTATTCACGCTTCCGGCGGAATCTTTCATTTTGAGATAGGAGAAAAACTTTTTATCTTTAAGTATTGTATGCGTTGTAGCACTGTCTGCTAGGCATATATCTCCATTCTCACTTTCAAAAAGATACATTTTCTGGATTAAAATATTGATAAAGATGTATTAATAAATGGGGAAAATCGCATAAAAAACCTTTACGCTCAAAGGCACTGACACTTTAAACTTTGAGAAATTTGCACTTACACAATAAACATCAAAACATACAAAATAACCAGTTTTAACACTAAAATTCAGTCCTAGTTACACAACGTTAAATACATTTAACGGATGTTAAAACGTCGTTAAATAAAAATAACTCCGTTAAATATATTAAACGGATGTTAATTCACTGTTAAGTTAAAACACGTGGGTTAGAAGTCGGGTAAAAGGTCCCGAAACCTTCACAAAAATCGCAAACTTTTTAGGGTTCTTCGCAAGTGAAATCGAGTTGGGGAAAAGTTGTGCAATTGATTGTAGAGAGAAATAAAGAGTGTGCACGGTTCGGAATGAGGTAAGAATGAGTTTGAAGTTCGTATTTTCAAGAATTTTATCTCGATTTTTTGTGATGTGTGAAATCGATTGTTGCGAAATCATTTGGAGTGAAAATCGTTTGACTTGGTTGCGATTAAGAGAGTCGATTTTAGGGTTTAGATTGAATGGTTGTATTGTAGTCGATTGAATGGGTTTCGATTAGAAGAGTCGATTTTAGGGTTTGCATATGTGTTCGGATTGGTGTTGGTGATGGGATTTCAATTGGGGAAATCCTGTTACTGTTGTTTCCGACTGAAGTTCCTGGAAAAATTCAACGGAAAAGGCATAGTTCAGGGTCCAAGTCTACTATGAAAATATGGTTGGCTCGGTGTTTGCATTGGGACAAATATTCCACAGTTAAAGCTGTGCAAAAACGAAAAAAAATCACAAATAATAGCATCTAATGAAACTGTGATAGGATTTATGTTGGGCCGAGTGGGGTTTATGTTGTTGATGGGATTTCAGTTAGGGTGGGGTTTGGATTGGGATGAGATTCTATTAAAGTATCATTTGGGAGTTTAGGACTTGATTTGTGTCCAAACCACTCGGGATGTAGTCTCTAGTGTTTGGTTTACTGTTTTGTTAAAAAATCCTTTGAAATTATAAGTTTCAGTTTAGATTGAGTGTGTTATCCGAGTTGTAGCATCATGAATCCTAATACCATAATTGAGTTTACGCTGAGTGGGTTTGGTTTATTGGTTTGGTGAAAAATCCATGAAATTATAAGTTTGTTTAGATTGAGTGTGTTATCCAAGTTTACGTTTTATTCTAAATGTTGATGTATTGTGTTTTTTTCCAGTAATGATGGAATGGTGAAACTCATAATACACTTCGGTGGTTTTATGAGAAAAGATGCAGAAGATTACCAGTATTTGGAAGAATTAGGACAATGAAGAGAGACATGGAAGATATCGGATTTACGTTGGGAGAAATTTGAAGAATTTCTTGCGACGGAGAAAGTGTATGCTCCAATATACTTCATTTGGTACAAACAACAAAGTGAAAGTATGGCAAACCTTCAATACGCATTGGAACCATTGGAGGACGAGTTACCGGAGCTGTGTTTACTTGCTGAAGTAGCTGGTGAAGTAGAAATATTTTTCGAACATGGTTGCTCAGAACATGATCCGGTTGTATCCGAGTTTTGTCTACCAAGCAGTCAACCTGAATACGAGGAGGATAGAGCTCATGATTTATCTGATAGGGAAAATGAGGCTGATCCTCTATACGAATGTGAAACTGGTGTGGCTGAGGTTGATAGTGATGTTGATATGCCAAGAGAAGAATTTGAAGGTGAGCAATCTGAAGATGAAGAACATGCAACAGATGGGGTGAATCAACCCGAAGGTGACGTTGGAGACGATGTTGTTGTAGAAGAGGATGGTACCAATGACGATAGATTTAAGTCTTTGTACGAGGAAGGTGCAAAATCAAGTTCAGAAATGAAGGGAGATGCTTATAATGAAGAACAAGTAGAAGAAGAGAGGGAGGCTGAAGACAGTGCTGAAGAATATGTTCTTGGTGATGTGCAATATCCAGATACACCACTCGAATCTGATGAAGAATGGGATCAATGGACTCTTAAGAAAAATCCTAAAGGTGGGGATAAGTTTCATGGAGATTATGATAAGGAGCCATATATTTTGTTATTTCAGAAATTCAACAGCGGCTTGGAGTTTAAGGACCAATTACTCCGGTATTCACTGAACACACAATATGACATCAAAATGGCAAAGTTAGAAGCAAATAGGATTGCTGCTATTTGTTGCTCTGAGAAATGTCCTTGGAGGGTTTTCTGCTCAGTTGAACATCCAATCAACAAGTGGATGGTGAAAGTGTGTCATAGTAAACACAACCATGGGAAATCGAGCAGAGTATCTATGCTTAAGCAAGGTGTGATTGCTGGTTTGTTTAGAGAAGAGCTTAGAAGAAATGTTAGTTTACAAGCATCAGAGATTAAAGACGCGATAAAGGCACGCTATAACATCGTCGTGCCTCTTTCTAAGTGCTACCGAGGAAGAAGAATTGCATTGAACACCTCCTTGAAGCTCAAACGAACCAGTTTGCGAAGTTATGGGACTATGAAGCTGAACTTAGGTGATCAAACCCGGGTATAACGACTGAACTCAACACTATACCCGTTAATGGTGTCGACCAGTTTGATTGTTTCTACATGTGTTTTGAGGAACTCCGTAGGGCTTGGATGACGAGTTGTAGACCTGTGATTGGTCTAGATGGATGCTTCTTAAAATGGGAGCTAACTGGTGATGTCCTTTCGGCTGTTGGTAGAGACGCAGATAATCGGATGTATCCAATTGCGTGGGCAGTGGTTCGTGGAGAAAACAAAGATACCTGGGCATGGTTCATTAGAAAAATAAAAACAGATTTGAACTTGTGCATGGGAGAGAAGATAACTCTCATTTCAGATGAACAAAAGGTATTATCTTTTGCACTTAATATTTTTTGAACTTAACACTCTTATTGATGATGAACACTACTATTCGCAGGGACTTTGTCTTGCTATTGATGCTGAACTCCCAATGGCCGAACACCGACAATGTGCACGACACATATATGCAAGTTGGAGGAAACAATTCACTCGGTCGGAGTATAAAAACTTGTTTTGGGGTATAGCATACAGCTACAACCAAGGGGAATATGTTGAGAAAATAAAGCTGTTACAAGATTATGATGCCGCTGCGTACGAAGCGTTGCTACTCCAAGAACCGGAAAAGTGGTCTCGTGCATTCTTCTCACTTGATTCGAACTGCTCAGATGTGCACAATAATTTGTCAGAAAGTTTCAACAGGACCATCAAAATGGCAAGAACAAAACCCGTGATAAGTTTGCTAGAAGATATTAGAAGACAAGCGATGAGGAGAATAGTACGTAGGTTCATGAAAGCAGAAAAGTGTAATACACTACTTACACCAGCAACAATGGGAATACTTGAGAAGGCAAGAATTGAGAAAAAGTACTGCACAACAATACGCAGCAGTACAAATTTGTTTGAGGTGGTTGAATTTGATAATGGCTATACAGTGAACTTAGCAACAAAGCAATGTGCATGTCGACGATGGGATCTCACAGGTATGAAATATTCAGTATGATAGGGTATTTTCTTTCTCACAGCTATGAAATATTCATTACATTTTCTGATTTTTGGTGAAGGTATACCATGCAAGCATGCTGTGTGTGTTCTTGATGATAACAAAGATGATCCAGAAAAATATGTTGCTCAACATTACCATGCAAGCGTTATGAAAAATACATATTCGGAGAACATCAAACCGGTGAATGGTGAGAAATTGTGGAGGAAGATTAACAAACCTGCCATTAGGATCCCCGAGTATCAAAAGCCACGTGGTAGACCCAAAAATCGAGACAGGAGGAAAGAACCATTCGAAGACTTAAAAAACAAAGGTAAGGCCACGAGACATGGGAGAATTCCACACTGCAGTAGATGTGGTCAAGCTGGTCATATCATAAGGAGCTGTAAAAATGAACCAGCAATTGTTCATGGTCCAAAAAACAGACGTGGAAGACCTCGTAAACATCCAATAGAGGTAATTGTTACAAATAAAAGTCAAACATTCTAATATTGGTCATGATTTGGTTTCTTTTGCGTAGGCACCATCTCGGCCAACAATTCCGAGACAGAAACGAAGGACCCCCTCGGAAGTATCGGCTTCTCAACCTTCTCGAGTATGTGGCCAGTCAAGCTCTTCTTACCCTATTGTGTCTAGTGCTCCAGAACCATCAAGTTCAACCAACCAGCCAAAGAGAGCTAAGCGTGGACGTCCATTGAAGATAACTAAACCTGGAAATATACCTACAGGTGTTGGAACATTTTGGAGTCCTTTTACAGATCGAGTGTTTGATGTGTTTCCTGGCCGAGCTTATGATAGGACTGCAACACCATCACAACCTCCACCTCCACAATGATTTATGGTAGAAGCAACGTTTTGTTTTGTTCCTATCATTGCATGAACTGTTTCTTTTGTTTTATGTCGCTCAAGATATTTCAGACAATGTAGACTTTTGTCTACTTTTGTGTAATGATATGGATATGCTTTTGCTTTTGCTGAGTTTACTACTTTACAACATTAAACAATCAATGCTACAAGTAAACTGCTGTCAACTTTCACTACACAAGTGTTTCCATGAATGTCAACCTTCATTCCCATTACAAACAAGATTGTCAACCTTCATTCCCATTACAAACAAGATTGTCAACTTTTATCATTCCCATTACAACTACACAAAAAATTACTCAAGCACGATAGTACATTCCTACAATTCCAAACACAATTCCAAGCATGATGGTAAATACAATAGTCAAATAAATCAAAATATTCTGCAACACCCGACTCCTCTCGGTTATTATGAACACTTCTCGCTTGAGTGCTTCACATTCTAAACTTGTGTGCTTCAATTCATCCATTCTTGAACTCGGCGAAACCATCTTATTTTCAAGATCACTACTTAGCGTTCTTACCGTCTCTCTTAAATGTTTTATCTCCTCTCTTTGTTGAGTCATTACATCTCTTGCCTCCAACAACGCAATGTGTTGCCACCCATGCGGTTTCTCTAAATCATACCAACAGAAAAAATTGCAAGACTCGAAACCAAGACCAATTTTACGCCTTCTACAAGTGTAAAATCTTCTTCCGGGATTGTCATTAGTCCATGATTTCAAAATTTTTGCTGGTCGATTGCAATTACACAACACAGTACTCCCACTTTTGTATTCTTCTATTGTTGAAGAACTTCCACTATGAGACATCTTCACACAAAAAATCAGTATATTATTGTCAAATAAACACCATAAATATCCACTACAAACAACAACAACCTGAATTCAACATCATCGCTAAAGGTTTATAGAGCATTTCGGCAAACCCCATCACCCCGAATTCAACATCATCCCAAATCCCGAATTCAACGAACAACAACAAACCCTAACTCCAAATATACAAAATTTCGACAAACAACACCATCCCGAATTCAATATACACACTAGACAAGCAAAATCGAAACCCATAAACTCAACAAACCCAATCGAAAACCACCCGAACCCCATAAAATCGCAGTTAAATTCGGAATCTTTCTTACCTCAACCGACTTCTATAACCCCAGAAAAAATCAAATCGTTTTCATCTTTTTTACCTCAACCGACTTCTATATGGAATCTCAAATCTCCATTTAACTCTTCTTTCCTTCCTGCATTTCAACGCGATCGATTTTCCCAAAATTTTCCCCTTTTCTCACAAACCCTAATACAAAAGATCTTTCTTAACTCTTTAACTTTTTCTTGGTTTACAATAAACAAATCCCACGTGTTTATTTAAAATAAACGGGGTTAAATTCTTTTTAACGGAGCTTAAACTTCTATTAACGTCGCTTAGGTTCTGTTACTTCTACTTGACGGAGAGAAATCGGGTGTTAAGTTCAGTGTTAAAAGTGATAAAACGTTAATCGTAAATGTTTATATTGTAAGTGATAAATTTTTAAGGTTTAAAGTGATAGTGGCTGCCACATTCGAGGTTTTTTATGCGATTTTCCCTTAATAAATATTAAACACACATATTTCAAAATCAACTTATATTATAACAAAACTATTTTACATTAAGTAATTAAAGTTCAAACTTATATATATTTTTTAAAAAGACATTAAGTTTTGTTTTTGTTCGTAAGAAAACTAAATACAACTTTATATATATAACATTAAACTTGATTATCTTGTTCTTTGGTATTCTCGGAATCAACCATAAAATCAGCAACATCGAGATATGCATTTCCATCGAAAGAAGGTCCGGGTTCATCCGAGATAAAGTTGGTTTCACTTTCTTTTCCTTTTTGTTTTTGTGATTCTTGATACAGATTAGCCAAATGTTTTGGTGTACGACAGGTACGAGACCAATGTCCTTTCATGCCAAATTTTCTGTAACGACCAATTTCATTTTCGTGGACTTTATTCTTTCTCGAATTTGAATTATATTTTCGGTCCACGTCCACACGACCAGGTCGACCACGTCCATGTCCTTGCCAATTATTGTAACCAACATTCACTTCTGGGAATGGAGCTGATCCAGTGGGACGAGATTGATGGTTCATCATCACAAGTTCATTATTTTGTTCAACAACAAGGAGAACTTGCATTAACTCCGAATAACGAGTATATCCCTTTGCTCGATATTGTTGTTGCAGGATTACATTTCCAGGATGAAATGTTTGGAGAATTTTTTCAATCATATCATAATCACTTACTTTTTCTCCACATAATATCATCTTAGAAGTGATTCCGAACAATGCGAAATTATATTCATTTACATTTTTATAATCCTGAAACCGGAGGTTTAACCACTCATGTTTGGCTTTCGGTAAGATCACATATTTCTGGTGATCAAACCTATCTTTGAGTGATTGCCAAAGATCTACAGGATCTTCTTTTGTGATATATTCATTTTTTAAACCATCATGGATATGGTGGCATAAAAATATCATGGCTTTTGCTTTTTTCATCGGATCTTGTTTCTGACCTATCGATGGTGCCAAGAAGGTCTTTTGCCTTTAAATGCATTTTTGCAGCTACTGCCCATGTCATATAATTTTTTCCAGATATATCAAGGGCATCAATCTCGAGTTTTGCCAAATTTGACATTATAACTATACACATAATAAAACAATGAGTTAAACATCAGTTTTATAAAAAAAATCATTTTACAATTATTTTCAATAAATAATTATGATAAAATTTTGGGTATAGATTTTAATTTATTATTATTATTATATATATTTTTAATAAATATGTATAATTAGTTTTAAGAATTTAAACATAATGATGACATAAATTAATTTATGATAAAATTATAAAACATTAGTGAATATAATAAGACATAAATTAAAATAATTTTAGGAGGCATGACCTACCATATAAATGAGGAGGCAGCGCCTACCATATAATATCCAGGAGGCAGAGCCTACCATATAATATTTAGAAGGCAAAACCTACCATATAATATTCAGAAGGCAAAGCATACCATATAATATTTAGAAGGCAGAGCCTACCATATAATATTTAGAAGGCAGAGCCTACTATATAATATTCATAAGGCAAAGCCTACCATATAATACTCAGAAGGCAGAGCCTACTATATAATATTTAGAAGGCAGAGCCTACCATATAATATTCAGAAGGCAGAGCCTACCATATAATATTCAGGAGGTAGTGCCTACCATATAATATACACATGTATTAATAAAACAGAATTTTACCTTATTTTAGTATTTCAAGTAGATGGTAGAAACACTCGTGCTGATAACGTGTTGAATAATAATAGAGAGATAGAAATTTTATTATTATACTTATTTTATTAATCTTATAAATCTTACAGAGGAAGAAAAGAGAAAAAGGAGGAAAAGAAAGTTACTTCATATGAATGAAGTAACATACGTATTTATAGAGAATTAGTAAGTCGGCAAACGTACATTTATAAAATAATCACTTTGAGAAGCCGTAATTGTTGACTTTCTCAACAAATAAGAATAGGAGAACATTTGAAAAATAATAAAAAGAGGAAAATAAGAAAATGTGAAAGAAAAATAAAAAGAGGCGATGAAGAAAATGTAGAGGAGAGAAAAAACCATATAAGAACCAAAAGTGAAGATGGATAAAAGTTAGATTAGGATTAAATTAAAACGAATAGTTTTAGTCACAATTAAAAGCAAAATAATCTTATAACAAAGAATATTTAAGCATATTTTTAGATCAAAAGTGGTATTTGAACATTTGATCCGTGAATTTTTCTAATAACTGTTTTTAGTCAGAATTAAGAAAATGACACTTATATAAAATATATAAAGTAATTAACCACTTATGTGCTACCAAAACTACCTTTTGAAATTTATTCATGATATTTTTCTGTTTGAAGATAAATAAATTTATATTCTCATCATTTTTTAATTTAGTTCATTGGTATAAATTAGTAAAACAAATTGAGTATAAAAAGATCTTAATTTTTTTAGCATATGTCGTAGTTTAAATTTTTGAATACAAACACAATTTTTTTAAAATAAAATAAGTGTAAGTATGTCATTTTAATTAGAAAAACACATTATTCTCTATTAAAAGATGTATTTTAAACTAAGGTTCCATTTTAAATCCAAGCTATACCATATGAAAAATGCAGATTTTACATAAGATATTGAAATTAGTTGTTGTTAGAACCGAATTTATATTTTATTCAACTTTCACAAAAAAATCTTTAAAATATTCTATGAACAATTTTCTTTGTTTTTGAATAATTTTTAATTATATACGCGCTGATCTTTTTATATTATAATTCACAATTAATTCTACATATAAAATTAATTACAGATTTGGCGGTTATAATATAATTAATTATCGACGGTTACAATATTTATTATTTTTTTGTTACAAAATAATTAAAATTAATTATATATTTGGTGGTTACAACATAATTAATTATTGACTGTTACAATATTTATTATTTTAGTTACAAAATAATTATTTATTTTGACCGTTACATAATTAAATAATTGGTTTGACTTTTTTTAGGTGCACTTTGATCCTGTTAACGAATTTAGATTTTGAAATTAAATCCAGTATCCACAATTCTCAGAATGAAACCAAAGATGAGAGGGGTTTTTAAGTAACTAATTGTTGTTCTATATATAATACTATTTGGCTCTATATACTATTAGAGATGACTAAAAAGCTCTTTCCAATGGAAACCCAATATAATATTTTAGTTTTTATAATTTATTTAGAATAGTGAGAATAAGTTTAAACAGATGTTAATAGCAAAAATCTAAATTCTTTTCAATTACAATTTATATTTTATTCATGTTACATATAAAATAAAATCAGTTATTATATATATATATATCCAGTTGAAAAGTAATTTGTGATTTATTATAATGATGAAATTATATTTAAAAGAAAATTAAAGTAAGAGTAACAAAGAGACAAATGATACTAAAAAAGTATAAAATACGATTAATAAAAAAGGGTAATCCTCCAAAGAATATTACTTTTAAATAGGAAATTTTTAATTTTTATTTTAATAGTATTCTAAATTTAAAATTGTAAAAATAGTACAAATTATTTTATGAAAATACATATTTACTATAAATAAATTATATAATTGAAATATTATATTTGAGTTTTGTTTTTAGTTTAGAATTTAATTTTTTTATTAGAATAAAGTTTTAAACTATTTTAATATTAAATTTATGCTATTTTTTAGAAATTTAAACTAATGATGATATGTTTGGAACAAAAACTTAAATTAGTGCTATTTTTGTCAATTGCGATTCTCCAAACTAGTTTTTTAAAAGTTTTTGTTTTAAAAATAACATCATTAGTTTAAGTTTCTAATAATAGCAAAAATTTAATATTAAAATTAATAAAAAACTTTATTTTAATAGAAAAAGTAACTATAACTTAGAAAAAGTAACCCATCTATAATTTTTTAAATTTATAAATAATTTATTAAAAATAAATAAATATTTTTACATAATTATTTATGCTATTTTGGAGTTTTAATTTTAAAATACTAAATTTAGAATAAAAAATTTTAAAACATGTTTTAAAATATTACTGTTATAAAATGACTTCTTTGAATCCTTAAGGTTTGATACGTAGTAAAGTTTAAAAGTTATACTCTATGTTTGTGATGTTTGAGTTTAGATGAGTTTGTACGGAAAACCTAAGAACACACGTCGAGTTTTACGAGTTCGGATTCCAAATTGAAATCCTACGTCTCGCCGAGATATAACTCGGAATCCACTAAGAAAACCGTCTTACTCAAACGAACCTTGTTCTTGCAACTCAACACAAATAACTCTCTCGAGAAAAACTCTCCTCACCACACCTCTATTTTACGTTTTCAACACTTATATATTGACTTGCAAAACTTTCTCGAGGTGCTGCACTTGACAACACAAAACTCGAAGTTGTCTCCCAACATAACATTTCTTGTGTTCTGTGAAGACTGTGGCAAGCCGCCTGAAACTTCTTCACTACACTGTTCTGTCGTGTACTACTGTGTAGAGTACGGCCATCGACTTTGTCGAACAAGAAGAAGTCAACTTCTTCTTAATTTCTTCAACTTTGGGCCTAATAATTTCTTCAAGCCCAATCACTTAAGTGTAAACCAAAGCTTTATCTTAACAAATCTCCTCCTTGGTTTACAACTTAATTTCACTCGGTTTTCTTCTTGGTTTCCAATCTCGGATCCTCTTCTTCTCTTACGCAGAAAAAGACAGAAGCTTCAAAGCTTCCTCAAGTTTCTTGACTGGAACAATCTTAGTAAAGATGTCTGCCGGATTCCATGAAGTTGAGATTTTTATCACCTATATAATCCCTTCAGCTACCTTTTCTCTGATGAAGTGATATCTAACGTCAATGTGTTTTGTCCGATCATGATGGATAGAATTTCGTGAAAGTGCAATAGCACTTTGTGAATCACACATGATCGCCACATGATCCTGTTTATACCCCAACTCCTTTAACAATCCATTCAACCATATAGGTTCTTTTATGGCATCAGTAAGTGCCATATATTCGGCTTCCGTGGTTGAGAGAGCAACAACCTTTTGTAAACAAGATTTCCAACTGATTGTATTCCCACCTACTGTAAAGACACAGCCAGTTACAGATCTCCTCCTGTCAGGATCTGTTGCATAGTCGGAATCACAGTAGCCTCTGACCTAAAAAACTCCTCCTGAATTCTTGAACGTGAGACACATATCTTTGGTCCCTTTTATGTATCTCAAGATCCACTTGACAGCCAACCAATGTCCTTTTGTTGGATTTGTCATGAACATGCTTACCACACCAATGGGATAAGCTAGATCTGGACGAGAGTCAATCATCAAATACATCAAACTTCCTATTGCATTTGAATATGGCACCGATTTCATGTAGTCCCTTTCTCTCAAAATCTCACCTTTTGTAGCTGATCTTAACTTAAAATGAGCACCCAGAGGAGTTAACACTGGTTTGCAGTCCTCCATTTTGAAGATTCTGAGAATTTTCTCAATATAGCGTCCTTGAGACAACTTTAACAAGCCTTGTGATCTATTTCTTGTTATCTCAATGCCCAGAATTCTTTTGGCCTCGCCAAGATCCTTCATCTCGAAAGTCCTTCCCAAATGGTTTTTCAACTCCTGAATCTCAGTTTTGCTCGTTGAAGCGATTAACATATCATCAACATAGATGAGTAAGTATATATATGATTCATCAGTAAGTTGTTTAAAATAAACACATGAATCAAACTTACTTCGAGTGTATCCAGATTCTGTCATGAAGCTGTCAAAACGATGATTCCAGGCTCTAGGGGATTGTTTAAGTCCATAGAGCGACTTTCTCAAATGACACACCAACTCCTTGTTCCCGGTTTTCCTGTATCCGTCTGGCTGATCCATAATGATGAATTCTTCAAGATCTCTATGAAGGAAAGCCGTTTTCACATCCATTTGTTCCAACTCCATGTTGTGTTTCACTACCATTGAAAACAGGATTCTGATGGAAACATGTTTCACAACTGGTGCAAAGATCTCTTGATAGTCTATGCCTTCTCTTTGACAGTATCCTTTGGCAACCAATCGAGCTTTATATCTTGGAGGTTTATTTGTTGTTAAACCTGCCTTTCTTGTGAAGATCCACTTACATCCGATACACTTCTTTGATGCAGGTTTTTCAATTAACTCCCAAGTTCTATTTTTTCTAAGGAGTGCATCTCTTCCTTCATTGCTTCTTTCCACTTGTCTTTATCAACACAGTTGATGGCTTCAAGGTAAGTTTTAGGATCAGAAAACTCTCCATCGACTGTGGTTGTCAAGGCATATCCCATTAGACTCATCTCATCATTGTACCTCTGAGGTGGTCTTGTCTGCCTTCTAGAGCGATCTCTGGCCAACTGATATGACTCTAAGTCTTCTTCTTTTTCTTCTTCATTATCATTTTCATTCCTTTCAGAGTTAGAGCTAGACTTAGTTTCTGATTCCTGCACTTTTTCCCAGTGTGGCATCTGATCCTCATCCACTGTCTCAGAATTTCTTGAACTGACTGGATCATTTACCTCAATTGTTATTCTGTCTCTTTCTTCTAATGATCCACCCACGTCAGGTTCAACTTCTTCACTCAAATGTTTGAACAAGACTTCCTCCTGAAACACTATGTCCCGTGAAATAACACACTTCTTTTCTTCCAACAGCCATATCTTGAATCCTTTAACTCCTGAAGGATATCCAAGAAAAATTCCTTTCTTGGCACGTGGTTTCAGCTTCCCCTGGTCTACGTGAACATAAGCCACTGATCCAAATCTTTTCAGCTGCTTATAATATGGAGTTCTTTCTGCCCAAATCTCATCTGGGATCTTAAAATTTACTGAAGAACTTGGACTTTTGTTTATCAAATTCACAGCTGTACAAGCAGCCTCTGCCCAAAACTGTTTCCCAAGGCCTGATTCACTCAACATACTTCTGACTTTATTCATAATCGTCCTATTCATCCTTTCAGCAACTCCATTTTGCTTAGGAGAATAGGTGCAAGTTCGGTGTCTCTGAATTCCCTTATGTTTGCAGCAATTGTCGAAGTTAACGTTGCAGAATTCAAGACCATTATCTATTCTAAGGGTCTTGATCCTCTTTCCCATTTGATTCTCAATGAGAGTTACCCACTCAGTGAAGTACTTAAAAGCCTCATCTTTGGTTTTCAGAAAGAAAATCCAAGTCTTCCTAGAGAAATCATCAATAAATGTAATGAAGTATTGACACTTACTTAATGAATATGGAACTGAAGGAGATCCCCAAAGATCAGAGTGTATGTACTCTAATCTCTCTTTGGTTTCATGTCTTCTTGATCCAAAACTCACTTTGTGAGACTTGCCATATATACAGTCCTCGCAAAATGGTATGTTCTTGATTTTGACTTCATCAAGATGTCCCTTTTTGCTTAGAACTTCAAGTCCCTTTGATCCAATGTGTCCTAGCCTGATGTGCCACAGTGATGCTTCATTCATTCCCTCGGAGGTGTTTGATTCACCAACATATGTTGATCCTTCCAGATAGTAAAGAGTATTCTTCTTCACACCTATCAAAACCGTGTCATCTCCTTTAAGAATTCTGAGAACTCCTTTCTTGGATTCGAACCAGCAGCCTTTGTCTTCCAGTGTTCCCATGGATATTAAATTCTTAGACATATCTGGTATATATCTAACTTGTCTAAGTAAGATAGTGGTACCATCATTGTTTAGAATCCTTATATTTCCTCTACCTTTGACACTTGACATAGTATCATTTCCCATGATAACTTTCCCATTTTCTTCTGCAGTATGATCTAACATCCAATCCTTTCTGCAGGTCATGTGAAATGAGCATTCGGTGTCAAGTATCCACTTATCTGAACATCCATGTTTGGTGTTGAGAAGCACGTCTGAAGCTACTAAAGCTGCTGCATCTGTCATGGACGTTCTTACAGTAGATGCTTCTCCTTTCTCATATGTGCTATCCTTTTGTTTATTCCGTTCTTTCCACACAAAACACTGTCTCTTATAATGTCCTTCTTTTCCACAGATCCAACATTTCTTAGCTCCACCTCTTGATTTTGACCTGGTCTTAGACTTCCCCTTCTCTGTTCCTTTTGCAGTTTTCTCTACAGATCTGCCTCTGTCCTGAGTAAACAATGCATCAGAAGGACTTTTCAACTGTTTACCACTCACTCCAAGCTCCAGACTTTTCGATCTAATTGCAACATGAATGTCATCCATCGTGAGAGTGGTTTTGCAATACTTGAGTGTCTCTTTTACTTGGTCAAACTGTCTAGGTAGTGACATGAGTAATATAATCGCTTGATCCTCCTCTGAGACTGAGACTTTTACATTTTCAAGATCAGCAATGAGCTTCAGAAAATCATCCATGTTTCCTTCTATGGACATATTGTCACTCATTTTGTAGCTATACAATCGTTGCTTGAGATAAATCCGATTTGGCAGTGACTTTGTCATATATAATTTATCTAAGATATTGATCATTTGAGCAGCTGACCTTTTCTTTATGATCTTCCTCAATACATTGTCTGCTACACTTAAAATGATTGTTGACCTTGCTTCCCTTTCTTTTCTTTTAGAGTCTTTTCCTTATTCTGCTTTCTGCAGCTTCAGCTTCACCAGTTTCAGCAGTGGAGGCTTCTGCTTCTGAGATTTCTACTTCGTCTTCTGTTAAACCTTCCAAAAGACCCAATATCTCTAGGTGAGCTAGCAGTTTTTCCTTCCACAGAATGTAATTTCTCTCCCCGTCAAACTTTTCTATGTCAACCTTTCCCGAAGCCATTTAGTTTTCCTCTTCTTCTGTTCTGGTTGTAAGCCTGGGCTCTGATACCAATTGTTATAAAATGACTTATTTGAATCCTTAAGGTTTGATACGTAGTAAAGTTTAAAAGTTATACTCTCTGTTTGTGATGTTTGAGTTTAGATGAGTTTGTACGGAAAAACTAAGAACACACGTCGAGTTTTACGAGTTCGGATTCCAAATTGAAATCCTACGTCTCGCCGAGATATAACTCGGAATCCACTAAGAAAACCATCTTGCTCAAACGAGCCTTTTTCTTACAACTCAACACAAATAACTCTCTCGAGAAAAACTCTCCTCACCACACCTCTGTTTTACCTTTTCAACACTAATATATTGACTTGTAAAACTTTCTCGAGGTGCTGCACTTGACAACACACAACTCGAAGTTGTCTCCCAACAGACCATTTCTTGTGTTCTGTGAAGACTGTGGCAAGCCGCCTAAAACTTCTTCACTACACTGTTCTATCATGTACTACTGTGCAGAGTACGGCCATCGACTTTGTCGAACAAGAAGAAGTCAACTTCTTCTTAATTTCTTCAACTTTGGGCCTAATAATTTCTTCAAGCCCAATCACTTAAATGTAAACCAAAACTTTATCTTAACAATTACTCTAGAAAATGAGGACTGAGGGTTGACACTATATTTTCCCATGTTGTTTTTATGTTTTTCTAACCTTTTATACTCGCTATTTTCTTATTTAAAATAGTGATCATCAGTATCACATATCACGAAATATAATTTTAATAAAAATCGTACAAATCCAGTTAAATTTGTAATCGCGTTCGGCAATCTGTTTTTGAATTTGTAAAACTTAAAATTAACTGATAGTTCATAATACCTTTAAAATGGGTAAAATAATTTATTTTGATAAAAATGATGGAAAATATTATTTTACGATATTTTCTGTCTTGCTATATTTTGGAATATTTATCTTAAAAGAAAGAAAAGATGAAAATTATTGATTTTGATATATTGATTTGAAATGAAAACAAATATAAACATAGGTAAATACTAAGAGAGATAAAAAAAATAATAAATTGAACCGATAAAACACAATATAAGTAAAAGGGAAAGATTGTTTCGAACCCAACCCAATAAAGACAATAGAAACTACAATTGTTTTTCGATAAAACGATAGAAAAATGTTATTTTAGAATATTTTCGGTCATATTTTGAAATATTTGTGTTACAAGAACCAAGAGATGAAAATTAGCTATTCGAAAATAGTTCTCTTAAACGAATATAAATTGACAAATGAAATATATATATATTTTTTAAAGCAATATTAAAGTAATTCTCCTATACATTAAATTAGAATAAATTTTTGAAAAAAAATAATTACATGTTATTAGAAAATGATGACATGATTAAAATAAATGATATTATGATGTTTGGTAAAAAGTGATATGTTAATTTTAAAATAAATGAGTAAACCGATAGACATAAATAAAATTATGCTAGGTTCAGTTGAACATATTGGATCAAATTTTTAAACAAATAAATAAAATTAAGATTAAGATTAAAAAGTGAATCCAAAAAACTGAATGAGTAAACCGATTGACATGATTAAAATTATGTCTTAAAAAAATTAGTGAAATGATCACGAGATTCAAATAATTAGATTCATTGTAGCGCGGGAGAGCTGAATTACTAATACTCTTCTCGGTGAATGCCAACTCAGCTCGACAAGCACTGGCGCGAACAGTGGAACTCTAACAGAATATGCTATTGTTCATCGTAAGTGATATCTCTTGAGATATCGCAGTCGCACAAGCATTAAATGAAGGATTTCGAATAAATTTTGTAAATATATATTATAGGTGTAAGTATATGTTATACCCAAAGTTAATTGAGTATATATTGCTTTATCACTAGTAAAATAGTCACCACTGATATATAAAGTGAGAGGAGAATAATTTTTTCTGGGTTAGACAGCAACGGCGATAACAAGCACTACCATACATTCCAAACTGGCATATTTTTTTATTGAAATAAATACCAAATTTTGAAGGTAAAATTTATGAAAAGTAATTTTAAGGTTAGTTTAAGATTTTTTATGCTTCACATAAATGTTGATATTTAAAATGGAGATATATATGACTGGTAGAAGATGTTTTCGACAACCTTTTTGTCATTTAATTTTTGTTTTTGATTTCTGAGCTTCATATGCATATTCAAATCTAAACTTGTGGAGATCTTACATGTTATTCCTGTTGGTGTTCAACACCGTGTATAACGGTTAATAACTGTTTGTATAGGTGAAAAGATTTTTTTTTTAAATGTGATAATGAGATATAGTGATGGTGCGACTTGTGAATTTCGTATGCAGTATTTGAGAGAGAGGTGAAGGTGGCGATTAGATTTTCAGGAGTGAAGCAGGAGCCATAAAATATGACATAAAACTCCAAGAAAATAGAACATACTCATCCCTCGTGGTGTTGGTGAGAAGTCGATATGGATAACCAGACACCTATGGCTTTAACATATAAATCTCCAGAGTGGTTGCTGGTGTAAAATGGTGTCTAGGGTCCTCTAGTCGACATATCAACCGACGATGATGTGAAAATCTTTATGTTAGAACGAGTTCAGGCTGAAGAACTGGCTTTGTGCATTACGGTGGGATTGTATCAAGTTGAAAGATACATATTTTACAAAAGAGGTAATTTCACTGGTGGCATGAATTCAAACACAATACATCAATTGCAAAAGTCTTTAGATGATCAACCAAAAGATTACCAAAGTAAACTTTATGTTAGTATCAAAAGTAAATAATATCCGATATTTTAATGATTTCTGTAATAGCTTGGGTTGAATTTAGATTTGATGGCAGATGGTGTTATAAATGCGAGTCAGAAAGTCTTGGAGGAAATATATACACTCGAAGAAATGGTTTTCATAAACAACATCCATATTTTGTTAAGTAGAATAATCTCTACAAACGATATCATAAATCCCGTAACGGAAACACAATCATCCTCTGACTCGTCCAGTGAGTTCTGCATCATGGATGATGTAGCCACAAGTAATGATGATGAAATCGTTGGTTTGGATGAAGATGAGAGCAACACATCCCAAGGAATGGAAATAGGAGATGCAAGCCCTAACGATCAAGAGGACATCACACCAAATTCTCATTTAGATGGTAATTCTCACATATTCACTTCTATATAACATGAAAATATCAACTATAGAAACTACTTTTGATTCAATTTTAACCTTCTTTACATTGCCACGTAAGTTTGTGATGTCGGTAGTTGTTCAAGACACACAAGCCCGAGCAATCATTCCAGCAACTACAATCGATAAGGGGAAAGAAAAGGTATTTGATGGCTAGTTCAATTTGGAAATAGGACAATCGAATCGGTAGAACAATTTTCCGGTTGAAGACACAGAGTCGTTGGTTGATTCTTCTTCGGAAGGTATCTGCTACAAATAAATGTGTTATTAACCATGAAATAGTCGTTGGTTGATTCTTCTTCGGAAGGTATCTGCTACAAATAAATGAGTTATTAACCATGAAATAATATTGTCATCCATTTAATAATGTCGTTTAATCAAATGATTAACAATAACATTCTGTTTATTCTGGTACAATTATTTGTATTACTTACAATTGTATTTGGTATTCAAACGAGTTACCAAAATAATAATTATTAGCCATACAATAATTGTTAGCAATTAATAATTATTAACAGTGTAGTAATTATACGTATCAGCAAGCGTTAATTAATTTCTTATCACTTTTCATGCGTTGCTAACCGGTAATGATTTTAATATCGTGTTAAGATGATTTTCTTAAAAACAGTGGGAGTGATGTCTACGTTGGGATGATATTCCATGACCAAGATGCCTTCAAACTACATATGGCTTTGTATGCACTCAAACGGAAATTTTATTAACACGATCTAATGCATAAAGAATAACCCTAAAATATAACGGACGTGGATGTCCATGGCACGTCTATGCCATAAAAGTAGCGGGTTGTGGTTGGTTCTAGGTTAAGAAAGCAAAATTTGATCATTTGTGTACATTGGATGATCGAAGAGGATTTCAGCGATTAGCAACATCATCAGTAATTGGTGAAATGATGAGAACAAAGTTTAATGGCCGAGGAATTGGGCCACGACCAAATGAAGTTCAAGAGATGATGCGTAACGAACATGAAGTACCAATATCATACTGGAAAGCATGGAGGTCTAGGGAAATCGCATGAATTTTCGAAAGGATCCAACATAAACTCATATCGGTTACTTCCATCTTATCTTCAAGAGTTGGTGCATGTAAATCCAAGTTCTATAGTCGGTCTAGAGACATCATATGATGAGGGGGTTGACCAGTGGTTTAAGTATATTTTCTTTGCTTTTGGAGCCAGCGTGGTACGCTATACGTACGTACATGCAAAAAGTAATAATAATTGACGGAACCTATTTAAAGGGGAAGTATGGTGGTTGTTTACTCACCGCAAGTGCACAGAACAACAATTACCAAATTTTTCCATTGGCTTTCGGTATTTGTTGACGGGGAGAACGATAAGTCATGGGAGTGATTTTCTTAGAACTTGTTGTTAGTGGTACCCGATGAAGAGGACACAATATTTGTGTCATATCGCCACAACTCAATCTACTCAGGATTGCATAAGGTAATACTTTCGATAAAATAAATTTATATCGGTAATTGACATAATACGATGACAATTTAATTTAATTAAGTAACTGGTATGATAGTATATTACATGAAATACATTTATGTATACAAAACATGTGCACTTTTAGTATACTATAATGGTAATACAGATGTGTTAGTGTATATTGAATTGATTATTGTGACATCCATACTGTATAGGCTAATAATTTTTCTTCATAATTGGACACGTATATCAAAAATGCAAGCATTGCGCTTGCGTCTTACACCAGCAATACAACATACATATAATATTTAATAATAAACATTTAGGATATCTTGTATCTAGGAAAGCAAGGGCGTACAAATGCTAGAATTTTACTCGTATTTCAATAAAATAAAAGAAATAGATATTGCGTGTCCGGATTACTTGTTGGATATTGGGCTGGAGCGCTGGATAAGGTCTCATTTCAAAAGATTGCGATATAATATAATGACAAGTAACATGACGGAATCCTTGAATGCAGTCATGAGTGAAACTCGTGGTTTCCAGATAATATCTCTAATCGACTATATAAGATCAATACTTACTGGTTGGTTCAGTAAAAGACAAGAGAGGTCAACATCCATTACCAGTCCACTTACACTAGAATTTCGTACCAATAAGAATGAGTTTGAGATACGTACCAAATTTGGGGGTACATACCACATGGATCTTTTGGAAAAACTTGTTCTTGTTGTGAGTTTTAGATTCTTAGGATTCCTTTCCCTCGCACAGTTGTTGTTGTTGTGCATACGAAGATAATACACTTGCGTGTACCGAGTTCACTTGTGGCTTTTGGAGGATGTCTTATAACAACGGTGTATATCTAGTATCTGAGTGATTAATACACCTAGGGTGAATGACCCACTAATGGAAATCAATTTTTCTCCCCCCCTGCAATGAGGCGACCACCTAGACGTCTACGAAAACAAAAGATCTTCTCGTGTGGAGAATTTAGAGTGAGATTTACCCGTTACAACTCTTATTTACGCCTATTTTTGTACTTATCCGATACTACTATTATGGTGTAAATATTATAACTCTTAATTATATGAAATTTTAAATTGGAAATTGAAGGAAGGAGTTAGAAGACGACTAACGGTATGTGGTAGGTGCGATGAATTCGGTCATAACCGTGCTACTTGTAAAATGCCTATATGAAGTGACTAAGTGGTTGGAAGAGCAGAATGGACATCACGTGTTATAAATCTTTTTGGTACCAACGTTAAAATGGTAATTTGTATGCAATATTTTGCAGATGTTAACCGTAATGTCATTTGTAATCCCGTGGACAAATAAATAATTATTTCTCTTCCAGATTGAATTTGAAATGTGATTTGCATAAATCTGGTAATGTAATTTTACAAGATAAATAAGTTTGTTGTTCTCCACGATTGTATTTTGGAAGAACAAAGAATAGAAAATTTTAAGAAATAATTTTTGTGATAACAACTGAAACATAGGAAATAACAATTGTGATAACAATATTTTCAAACTTAAAAGGAATCCAATAGCACAATTTGAAAAAGTATTAAACAACATTGATGTTGGTAACATCTAGTTCATAATGTATCCGAATAATTATATAAGTAGCAGACATACAATAAGTGAATGAGATCCAATTAGTTTTACACACAGAGTAGTACAAACGGGGTAAGGAGTCCAGAAATGTAAAGATAAAAGTTCAAACGAGATCAGCTCATAGAGTATCAATGGTATCCACAAACTCCTCAAAAATTATAATATTGATCTTTTAAGATTCAGTTGTTATAGACTCGAGTTTGATGTTTTTTCATCCATCAAGTCCGCTGATCGAATGAGCATGCATCATAAGCAAAGACGTATTTGCTGAATCAACATATATACTATTCTTGAATATGTCTCTATGCCTCACGACAAAATATGCCTTAGTCTGAGACAACATGAGCAGTCCTCTTCAACATATAGGGTATCATATGAGGTATTGGGCTAAGGTTTTTCTTAACCAAACTATCCGAACGGAAAACAATATTGCAGTCAAGTACGTATAAAATGATCAAAAAAGAGTCGACGCACACACCAACCCAATGTTGTTTGTCCAAGTTGAAGGGGAAATACAGCCGGGGTGGAGCATTTGGATTGCTCTCCAACCTAAAATAGATGAATATATCATCATCAAACATGAAATGGACCATGTCCTTAACTGCAATCCTCGTGAATTTGGTGTGGTGTTTCATCAGAACGAACACAAAAATGGTGTCCAAGAATAACACAGTTTGTCATGGACTTTGCTTTCTATTGTACATTACCTGGGTCAAATGCATTAGAGCATCAAACATCTGGAAACAATTACAACAAATGTGTTAGATGAACCTTAACTAACATAACAATTGCATTTGAACGATGTATGAATACTTACTTTTGGAGACATCAGTTTCATTCTCTCAGTAGTGTCGGTTACATCTCTGTTGTTAAAAGTGGTGCTTTTAGACAAATATATTGTGCTACAGACAAGAGAAACGGTTAACAATATAACGTTCCTAATAGACTGAATATTATAAACAATATCAAAATATCATCGTTAAACATCCTATAAACCTATTGAAAATATTGGAAGCTAGCGTCAAAGAATATTAGATAAACTTATAGTTTCTTCTTGAGTAGACTGTGTAGCTTGACAAATTTCGATGCATAATCAAGCTCAAAATCAAATCCATGAGAATCAGTTATGGATCTTGATGCACTGCGATAAGCCTTTTATCACATTCGAAATTCTTAAGCACATTCGGTGTTGTCCTCTGCCTTTTTCTCTTACGAACCTCCTGACCCTCATCGTTTTTAGTAGCATCTTCATTTTCATCTTCATTACCAGCAATGTAAGCAGCGGCATATGTTTCTGGTTATTCTTCTATGGTACCACTACCATCACTTTTGTACACATTCTCCTACGAAAGACCAAGGAAAAACGAAGATATGGACGATACAAAAATCGAATCATTGATCGGTATGGGTTCAATCCTCTGTTTGACATTAGCGACGTACAACTAAGAATATCAGTTACATATCAATAGTATTAACAAATGAGCAATGGGTAAAACGTACCATTTCAATTTTATCTCCTCCAACATATATTTCAGCTTCACCTCCAGTCTCTATTTCAAGGTTTGATTCATTGGGAAGGTTGTCCACATTCATGTCAGCCACATCATCAACTCAATCATCATGGACCGAGAAATGAACCTATTTCCATTATTCAAATGATTTTGGTAACAAAAATAGTTAATAAACATTAAAATCAATTATCGTAATAAGAGTGGGATAAAAAAGTATGTAACATGCTAACATAATAGATATCTAGAACAATAAATATAACTATTTCTTAAAATGAAATTATGTTAATAACAACATACCTCATCCTTCTGCAATTTGATTAATTGAACCAAGAACATCATTTATTGCATCAGATGCATCCAATTCCGCTATCATTACATCAATAGGTGGGTCCTTGGTAGTCAACCCTTATGATGTCCGGGGAACATTGCTCGTCCCAACATTATCATCACGGTTAGCAGGAATAGAATGATGGTCTACAGGGATATTAAATGATGTAGACCTATCCAAAAACTCACGAATAAACTTCACAACAGCATCCTGCATCTTGGTAATCTTTTCCTCGATAAATTTCTCCTTTGATTCCTATAATTTGGTAAATGACTCATATATCTTCTTGAAATGTGCAACCGGTTTATTAAGCTTCACATCAATCGCAAAAACTGATCTTTTAGTTTCGAAGTAACCAAATCAGCAACCAATTGCGGATCGTTTGTACTCGATGCTGGTACCCTGCCACTAGTGGACGAACGACTAGATTCAGATACATTTCCTTTTTTCTTATGCTTATCCTTCTTCTCTCTTTTTTCCATCTCTTTCTTCTCCATCTATTCACTCCGCAACTTATTCAATTCAACCTCTATTGTTCCTCTAGAAAACATGGTTTTCTCGAATTCAAAATCCTCAAGTATCAACTTCAACATATTGTTTACCTTCTCGTCATCTTCATCCTCCGACCAAACCAATTCCTCTTCATTGATTGTCAAAACGCCAACTTCCGGAATAATGCTATGCACAACGACCAATATACAACAAAATATATAATCAATTTGATTAGCGTGTGGTAAAAATATATACCCCGTTAATTTCAAAAACAACAGATGAAAAATTCATTCATCATAAATTAAAAAAATTAAATATCACTGGGAAAAACATTGATATCAACAAAAAAAGGAGACCAACTCATAGCGATTAACATCTATATACGTAACAAACTATAATATGAAATTATACAAGATAATTATTAATGTATCATCAACTAATAAACTTTTTACGGCGCTCACAAAGTAATTATCCGGTACTAGATATCATTAGCAGAACTTGCAGAAAAAGGAGACCAACTAATAAGGAGATCAACTAAAAAGTAAACCAACTCACACCGATTAACATCTACATACGTAAGAACATGTAATATGGAATTATAACGGATAATTATTTATTTATCAAGAAGTAAGTTATCCCAAAGTAGATATCATTAACAAAAGTTGAAGAAAAACAATGAAATCGTAAAAAATGCGGAAAATGATAAAAAAAAAGATTTGGAAAAAAATACATGGCATTCCTCATCGATTACCCTAGCATGTCCAGGACTAAATCCAATTTTCTTCTTCTTCAAAAACGATGAGTTATCACACGTTTTATCTCCTTGTTCCTCGGTATCGTCCTTGGTTTTAGAGACGAAGAAGAGTCAATCAATTGTTCAAAATCCAGTAATGATGGAATGACTTCAACCATAAGAAGTTGAATTGAATGGACAAAACCCTGAACAGCGATCGAAATTTGTGATAAAGCAAGAACATCATTTTTCTTAACACTTGAAATCACCAAACCAAAAGCAAGCCTTCCCCAAGGATAAGAAAAAATGCATCTAAATCTCGTATGAGTTCGACATGATTTTTGTCAATCTTCAGAATATGGGATGTAGGCCCCAAGACAAGATGCCATGAAAGCAAGACAACCATACTTGATCCTTCGTCTTTATCGGCTACACTTTTCTTTTTCAACATCTTTATTGCAAGATCAACTATGCATGTTTCGAGATTACCAAAGAGTGTTGGCAAATATGCCTTCTCTTTAATTGGGTGCTTCTTCTTGCTTTTGCCACGACTCGGAAACTTCCCACATAGAATACTGGTTATGATTGCAAACTCTCTTAGCGAGAATATGACCGATTTACCCGCAAACATAAACCATAACTCATGTGGTTTTGAAGTTTTAAGTTGTCGGGTGATCATAAAGTGACCAAAACTTTCAGAATATGATGGTTTCTCCGGCTGTTGCAATGACTTTGCCAAAAGACAAATTTCAGAAAAAATCAACTTCATGTTCTTCAATAGCATTCATAATAACATTTATCATTTTCGTCTTGTGATATGAATTGACACGCGGCAAAAATCCTCTCGAGAAGTTGACGATGAGAATCCTAAACATGCAAAATGGAAAGAATGATTTGCATGCATAAATCCTCATTTCAATTGCAAAAAAAAACAAAAAAAATAAAAGACACTTACTATTTCGGAATCATCCATGTCTTCTTATTCACTGAGATTTTTCACTATTCAAGTGAATAGTAATAGAGTTACAAAAATTTGGTTTTTATCCTGCAAAATCGGCGGTCACAAAGTTTAGAGCTACGAGATTCATGGAGAGTTGCGATGGTTCAAAAATTAGGATGAAATCGAGAATCTTACCGTACTAACTATATCTGACAGTATTCACATGAACAATATAAGGTATCGAAAACGGAGGTTATTACCGGCAAAATACGCCGGTTACGGAACTGGAACTGCGAAAGTTTGGGAATCGCCGGCAAAAAAATAAAAATGAAACTGTTTAGGGAAATGAATGGGAGAAAAAAGAACATAGGACAAATCCTTTGAAAACCATCTCTACGAAATGAGACAGTTTTTACCCTCTCATCATTAAATCAATAGAAACTCATCTGATAAATCTTTACAAATTTTATTTTGCCTACAACCGCTATATATTTAGAGAAATAGAGATAATATCGGATTAACATTATGTGTACAATGTACGGAATAGTTTTTGGTTATTTACCTAATTTTGACATAAATTTGATTCATGCAGTGCAAATACTCTATCAATTATTAGCTGTTTTATTTTATTTTTTTATGCTAGCATAAAATATCTTTTTATACAATTTTTTTAAATGCATTAGTTTGTCTAGATAAAAATAAGTGTTCATACTAAATGAACTTATTTAAAGTTTAGTTACATAGTAATTTACTTTTAAATGCATTAATTTGTCTAGATGAAGATAACTATAATAGACTATATTCTCTATTGCATATAGTAGAATTTAACTTTTCAATAAAATCATTTTTATCCATATTAAATAGTGCTTACATGTACACAATCAGTAATATATTATTTCAAATTCATAAAAAAATTTAACACATTGTTCTTTCATTTTTTTAGTTTTATCCAATAATACAACGGATAACAAACTACAATTTTACATTTTGGTAGATATCAAAATTGATATCTAAACTTTTTATACATATAATATCCAAATTTTGAAATTATTCAATATTAAAAAATAAACTTATGTGTCGATATTCAGTCTCTATATAAGTTCATAAAGAGAAAACATATTCCTTTTGTTCACAATGTCTTAAAAAAGCTTTTTTATTTTTTCATTAGTGCTCTTAATCTAGTTCTTACTAAATATTAAATAAATCTCACAACACAAGTAATCATCATCACCTATAATGACAATAGCTAATTGTCATTTCGAACTTGACGTAAAATTAACAAACATGATGAGGGTTTTACTAAAAAACTGAAAAAGTCCATTACACGATTTTTACATCTATTCCAGTTATATATATTATCTATATTATTTTTCCGTTTCATTTTAATATTTTACACATTATTAACATACTAACAAAAAATGATTAGGATGGAAAATGTATAACAGTCTCCACAAGTGAATCTATTAACACTTCAAAGTTGTTGAACTATTTTATTTGCAAGAAGTATACCAAAAAAGTTCTACCATATACTGAACAGTTGAATAGCAAACTCATACAATTATGAAAAATGTAATGATGTTGAAGATGTTGGTACCAAGTAATACATACATAATTTGTATATATTCTAATCTTATAAAAACAATATACAAACATTATTTTTGTATATTTTTGTAATCTTTTAAAAATAATGTCCATATATTATTTGGTTTTGATTTATTTGATGAAAATTCAGCTGCTCAAATCAAAATTTTATTCTTTGATGATAGTTGAACACCTTATCATAATTCGCCCTTAACTAGATTTTATTGCGCTAGAGAATTATCCCTTGGAGGTTGCAAATTAGTTTGTTGAAAAATATATTGAAATATCTACTTTATCATAAAATTAAAAGTTCTATTTTATTATTTTCTAAATAAATATACAAAAAAAATTATTTAGAAAAGTCTATATTTCATCCCTCCCATTATAAAAGCTTTCATCAGATATAAAATTCTAATATATGCATTTTAACAGTATATATGCATTTATATAGTTAAGATGACTTGGGATGGATAAGATATAAGTCATGTTCGTATATATACAATAATTATAAACTATGTTCTGTATTATAATTTTTTACTGATAATTAAAACAACAGTGTAATTACAAATATGAGATCAGATACAGACGCAACTACCGATAGCAGACCAACGAACAATATATATTATAACCGTAGTGTTGATCATAGTTGTAGTTGCAGCTAGCGGTAGCAGATAACTGAAAATAATCATAATTGAAAATTTTGAACCATTGCTTTTTTTAGAAATAATATTTTGTCATTAAGTTATTTAAATATCAAAATGATACAATATAAAAACTATATATATATAACAGTTTTAGTGTTTAGATTTTTTAGCAACCTCTTATGTTGACAAATATTGGAAATTTTTTTGAGATATCTCTATTACCTTAATTAACACCTATGTCGCAAACGAAAGATGAGAACCGACAAAACTCGGTAAAAATCAAAACTCTACAACCAAGAAAATCAATCTAGAATTTAACAATACTAAATAATGGTACCACTATTTTATTTACATTTAATGAACTTTTAATATCATTGAATAATTCTACCAATTTTTTTAAATTGCTATTTTTGTGCATAAATAGTACTTTTGAAGAAATATAACTTATTTTATTCGTTTGACTTCTATATCATGAACTATCAATTCACACAAATACCTTTTGACTTAAACATGAACCATTTAGTTAAAATTTACAAATAATCTTTATTCTAATAAATTAAAATATACAAATAATCAAACGTAAACTTTTGTGGTTTCACATTTGAAATATTAAAATGATTTAAAATGTTTATGTATCTTCTCATCACCCATGATATATACACACATATTGAACATTATGGAAAAAATATTATAATGGAAATATGTTCATTTATGCATATGTCTTCATTCTTTTTACTTTTTTTATAGATATCCCTATTATTGATAATACCAACACATCCAGTTAATTAGGATTTATGTTATATAAATAAAAATGTTAACAGTTAAGTCATTAGAGTCACTCATTTTTATTCAAATACTATAAAATACTAAATTCATTCATCGTGATGTAGATTATGATTTGTAATAGGTTAAAATATTTTTTTTCAATGATGAAACAGGAGACATAAATATAAATTTTAATTTGAAACATATTTAAGTGATATAATTGTTAATCCCAAAATTAAAATTATTGATGAGGCATTTAAGTGATAATTTTGGGGTTAATTTATCGATTTTTTACAAACATATAGATTTTATGTATAAATTAGGATTTGGTAAACAACTATTGATATTTTGAAAACAACTATATTACAAAACATATGCTTTCTTAACGAAAATATCAAAAAACATAATGTTAAGATTCTTCAATAGTTATATAAGCCAAACAACACATGTATTATTACTAAAAAATATTCATGTGAGAGACAATTCTATAAAACTCTGCTTATATAAAATCTTTGAAAAAGTTTAAAAATAAATCATCATATTTTTATATAAAAATATGTGTATGTATTCGTATGTTTGAATTTTTCTAACCAAAAAAAAAATGTTAAAGGAGATCATTTTCTAGGGAATGTTTCATTCTTTTTCACTACTCTTTTTACTTTGCTTTCCACTTTGGTTTAGACAAAAAGAACTGCAACATAATCATTAGTTTTTTTGTTATCTTTGTGCTGTTTCCAAATATTAATAGATCCAAAATGCAAAGTTGCAAACACCTCAATTACTCCAAAATATTTGTAGCACCAAATTTTTTTACTTCAATTACAAAATTTAACCACATTATAGTTTATAAAAGTTGAGATTGTTTATCAGTTTACTTTGCTTTGAAAAATTAATTATTATTATTTTTTAAATTTTCTTATCCGATTTATATTTTGTAAAATTTATTTTCAATAAAAAAACTAGTTAAACGTTGACATTAAAAACCGAATCAATGAAACTAAATGAGTAAACCGATTGATACAATTGAAATTAAAATTGGTTATTGACTCAAATTAGTTCAACAAATCGGTTATATCGATGTTAAAAAATAATATAAGAAATATTATTTATTAGTTATGCAACCATAATGAATTTGTATTTCATAATAACACAATCTTAGCACAACAAATTGTTGTATCATTTTTTGATCTTTCAATTTATTCATTCGAACAAATAATTAAAAATACTATAATCAAGAGAGAAAAAAACCTTTATACATATCCAAAAATATGATTTTATATATGATGAATGATGTTTATGATGTGAATGCACTTGACCAATCAAGATATGATTGAAATATTTTTTGAAGGTATATCTACTTTTAATAGCTTTGCTTTATCTATGATGAAATTAATTGTGTTTCAATAATTTTTCTTCAACAATCTTTTATTTACTTTTAGTTCGCAAAAACATAAGTACGTCTTCGTATCGAACAAATCATCTAGAAAATTGATGTAATATTCTTGCAAAAAAATGAAATGACTGAGCTCACCAATAACTAAGGAAAACTCAAACGGCTTACCACACTACCAAAAATCTAAGTATTCATTTCAATATACTTTGTTTGTAAAAATTAGTAAATAAATTTAATTTTTTAAAAATATATCACCACCGTGGTAGACAATGTTATCAAAAATCATTAAAACGAATGATGATTCGTTTCCACATATACCAGTCAATACAAATGTGCAAAATAATAATAAAATCTCATATGTTGCACCTCTTTTACAGAAACATATATACCAATTTTTTGTATTTTTTAGTAATGTAAGATCCTAACATTATTAAGCTAATATAAACTTATGTATCACAAAAAAATATTTCAAAAACCAAAAATAGTACATCTAATTTTTTGGGACATATATTAAACGATACACTTATGCAACACAACAATGATATCAAAATTTCTACATCTCCCTATGAGAAACTTAGGTGCTAATATATTGCGTTTACATGTAATAATATTGTTTAGCTATGGTGGATATACCACACGTGACAGATAAAAAAATAGAAAAACTTTTGAACACTAAAGATAACTCTTCAAATTTGAAAGAACAATGTTTAAACAATTTTTACGAGGCATTGAAAATCAAAGTGAATGATATCTTCTAATACGGTATGTTCATATTCTTATTTCAAAAACATAAACATATCTATTTATAGGTTGAAGACCAAGAAAAGAACAAATTCCCCCCAAAACATTTTACATTCAAAGACATAACCATTTCATTGGAACAAAAATCAAAAGGTTCGTTTTCAGTAACTTATATAATCATCATATATTTACATTATAATTATTAATTATTATGTATGCAGATGTTTTACTATTTTTTGCAAACCCAGATGATTTTTTTTGTTTATAACAACTGATTCTGAACAAGAAGAAGAATCATATTCTTAAGGTATTTCGTTAGAATCATAAATTTAACATAATATATCATTATAACATATTATTATTATAATATTGACTATAGATGTGGAAAAATTATGAAAAATAAACGTATAAGTATCAGTCTTATGCGCCAAATTCATGCAATTGGATTCTAGAACAAAAACCTCAACCAACTAATATTCTAGACAAAATCAAAGAGGTTTGAAAGTTTTCAATGTGATTTATATCAGATCAAAAAATGTAAATGCAAAAACCTCATATAACTATTTGTTTTATAATGATTAATTAACATCGTTATCTTTTATGCTTTATTGATAATCACTGATGAACTATATTTTAAATTAAAATGTACGTAGGTTACTATGACGATAGAGATCCTTCTTTTACGTGTCGACATTGTAAAGCTTATATGTGGTTAGGAGAACTCACACATAAAAGAGCAATAAAGTCAAATCCAATGTTCACAATATGTTATAAACAAGGAAAAATCAAGATTCCACTGCTAAAAACTCCTCCAAAGATTTATTAGCATTGTTGTTTTACGAAGATGATAGAAGCAAACACTTTCTTGAATTTATCTTATCTTACAATGTGATGTTTTCCTTTACAACACTTGGCCGAAAGATTAATCATATATATTACGGAAAAGACCATTATCTATGTCAGTTATATGGTGAAAATTATCATCTTAATAGATGACATTTTTACAGCTCTATATACATGATACTCTAAATGAGATAAAAAAATCAAAGTTTATGGATAATTTATTAGTGTTACAATTTTTATTTCAATTTTATGAAAATAATTAACTAATACATTTAATGAATTTTTTTTTGTTATATTAGTAAAACAAGAGATTCTACAAAACTTGAGACAATAATAGTTACAATAATTAAGAAGATGTTGGATGTTCTCGATCCTCATGTGAAAGCATTTAGATCTACAAAAGAGAGGTTTCATGTTAATAAACCAATTGAAAGTTTACCGAGGCTTTCAGGTTTGAAATATACTGATGGGAGGACTCATAATCTCCTTTCTAGTGATGAAGTCACTGCTCTAACACCGGGTGATTTTCATATTAGTATTAACACCCGTGACATTATTCTTTATACTATAGCAGGGTGATTACAACATATTACTGAATTGTATCCTGCTTATTAGTCAATATCCGTTTCTTTTTCCTTATGGTGAAGATGGGTTCATATTAGGAATCGACATTGGTTTTGGTGAGATCAAAAAATCAGACACGGAAGACTCTGTCAAAGGAGCAGCAGTGACAATGAGAGAGTTCTTTATTTTTCAGATACAAAAGAGTGGGAGAATCTCTAGTTATATTGATGTTAGGCCGATAATTTAACATTTTCTAGTGGATGTGTATACAACGACTAAGACTAATATATTAAAATATCTTTATTTAATCAAAAGAAACTTTGGTCTGACAACTACAATTGGATCTAAAATGTAGGTGATCAAGGTAATTGTAATCTATCAAACCAAAGGAAAGAATTTTTATACCTTCCTCATTTACCAGAGATGTAAGATATATAATGCAACACTATCTCGATGCTATGAAAACAAACAAGTTTTTTGGATATCCTGATATTTTCATTACTATTATTTGCAATCCAAAATGGCATGAAATTACTAGATATCTTGAGAAACATAACTTAAAGGCAGAGGATAGACGAGACATTTGTTGTATGATATTGAAAATGAAACTCGATGGTCTCATTCATGTGTTGACAAATAAGAAAACGAGTAACACTTTTGGAGTAGTTAAATCTGGTATATAAATTTGAAATTTAAAAACTCTTTATATTATATTCTATTTATTATTTAAATTAATGTATATGCATTCATATAGATGAATGCATTTCTATTATTTTGGCATTTTACAACTACGTACACAAACGAGTTTCGAAAAAGAGATCTTCCACATGTGTATAAGATACTTTTCTTGCATCCAAATGCAAAATTACCAACCAGTGATGATATTGACAAGATCATTAGTGCTGAACTACTAGATAAAAATCAAAAATTATATTTATATGAAGTTATTGCAGACATGATGATATATAAACCATGTGGAGTTGCTAATTCTGCAAACGTTTGTATGAAAGATCGAAAGTGTACTTAATCCTTTCCCATATTGTATAGTTCAATTACTAAATTTATGATTTTGGATTCCTATTTATAGAAGGATTCCTAAATTTATGATCTATACGTAAAAAAAGGTTTGACTATGCTAATAAGTATGTGGTTCCATAGATAAAGATTTTTTATTCGTTTTTGAGTTCATGTTAACGTTGAAATGTGTAACCAAAAAACATTTATCAAGTACCTATTGAAATATATTACTAAAGGTCTTGAGTATATTAGTATCAGTCAGAAAAGATGAAGAAAAATATGATCATGTTGGTAAAAATTAAAGAACATTATAGTTGGTTATATTTTCATTAGTAAAAAATAACTAGTTTCTGTAAAAGCCAATGATGATATTTTAAAATTCAATTATTATTTGAAATATTCATATATATCTCAGCATATGAAGCTACATGGCGAATTCTTGCTTTCCTTATTCATTATCATACTATGTTAATAGACAATTCTATTTCATTTCCCTAGTGAGCAATTAATGATTATAATGAAGATGATCCAGTTGATGAAGTGATTAATCGGACATCGGTTGCACTATTCAAGTGTATATCATGATAGAGGCTTGCAAAATGTATCCAAAAGCAAAAGAACTCATTTACACACAGTTTTGAGTTTTTTTTGGAAAATAAATTAACAGATAATGTGAAAGCCGAGGATAAGAGATTTTTCAATTACAAGGATCATTTATGTTCTATCTATTTTAGGAGAAGTGTATTATTTGAGAGTCTTGCTGAACATAATGAAAGTTCCAACATCATTTGAAGAGATAAAAACAGTTAATGAAATCGTCTACGATATTTTCAAAAAAGTATGCTACGCATGTGGTCTTCTAGATGAAAATAAAAAATACATTGAAGGAATTAAGCAAGTAAGCTTATAGGGTTCAAAAAAATACATACGGAAAATGTTTGCCAAAATATTACTTTCGAATTGTTTGGAATGCTAAATGAGAATTTTTATTTGAAGACATTTTATTTAGTCAAAAAAAGATAAAAAATCCAAGTAACATAAATTATTTTATGGTTTCTTTAATTATATAGAACATATGTTTGAATAGTCAATTAATTAATTTAATTTATGATTTTTATTTTCTAGGTTTCACTTTATCTTAAGATGAGATTAAAAAATTAGTTTGGTGTATATCGAAAAGCTATTGTGTATCAATAGAAGTTCTCTGGTCTTTTCCAAAACTATGTCATAGTTGGATTGTACAATATTTTCTCTGGTCTTTCCCAAAACTATGCCATAGTTGGATTGTACAATATTTTATAATGATGATAACATTTTCTTAAGGGATGAGCTAAACTATGATCAGAAGAAGCAAAGAGAATGGTACGAAGATGTACTAGCCAACATAATTGATGAGAAAAAATGTATATCAAGAGGTTTTAGACGAAGTAATTTGTGACATAGGTAGGCTTGGGCAAATACTCCGACCGAATAAACCGAACCAAAACTGAACTAAAAATGGATTTTGTTTGATATTCGGTTATAAATAATTAAGCGATTGGATATTATTTTAAAAAATCATAGTTATCGATACTCCGACCGAATAAACCGAACCAAAACTGAACTAAAAATGGATTTTGTTTGATATTCGGTTATAAATAATTAAGCGATTGGATATTATTTTAAAAAATCATAGTTATCGATTACTCACCGAACCAAACCAAGAGCCAAAATAAGTTTTGAACAAAACCAAATTATTATAGAGCACGTGTGCAAAAATATGTCACTAATGGAATTATATTTAACTGCTTTTAAAATAAAAATTAAATCGACATTTTTCTATAAATAAATAGTTTTAAATTTAAGGAGAATTAGATTATTACATTGTTAAATATCACATCTTATATTTATAATCAATAAAAACTATACCGAATATTAGACCCCAGACCTAGATAAAGGTGGTGTGTTTTTGTTCATGGTTTTGGAGGGACTCGAAAAATATTTCTTTGAAATATTTTTAAGTGTTTTTATTCATACTAAAGGTCAGAATATCATAAATGTGTCGTCAAGTGGAATTGCTACATTCCTATTATCATATTGCTATTGCCATGT